>OY744603.1:17188757-17763757 GCA_963556255.1 Allolobophora icterica | reverse complement strand
TCCAATCACGTGCATATAGACTTGGTTCGCTATTTCTGCACTTTTCACATTCGTATTTCTTAGGCACCTTTCCAAGAATGATATGACGTGTGAAATGTCGATTTACAGCAGCACGTTCATCTAGGGTCCAGGATTTTCGTGAAGTTGGTTTACGAGTTGTCCGAACTTCTGTAACAAACAAGAACAGCCGAAAAAATTACATTTCCATTATTTGTTGCAGTGACACGTGTACTTAGCAAGATCTGTACTTAATGCAAAATTGTGACTTGACGTGACTAGATGTACACAACAAAACGTACTAAATGATAGAACAATGTGCTAAAGCTCATCATCACACACTATTGTCGATTTTTAATAACAGACATGCAATAACAACTTTACAGTTATTAAACACTTACTTGTAGTACGTCTCTGCCCTTTAGAAACGGGTGGGTTCCAGTCATCATCGCAGTCATCAGTTGAAACCTCTGAGCGGCATCTCTTTTGTACAAGTAAAGACTTGCCAGGTGGCCCTTTAAATAGTCCTGGAATAAGTTTCAATAACAAGCACTTAACACATTAAAATATTACTAGGAATGAATTATCAGCAACACAGTTTCATCACACAGCTCCTCATAATTATCAAATTCTTTAGTTTATTCGAATGGCTAGTGGCATAAGAAAGCATAAAATGTTAAAACCTTATAGCAAGGTCAAGTGCCATATCATGATAGAATAAGTTTTACTCAAAATTGTAATGACAATTTAAACGTTACAGCAGTACACTATAAAAACATAATTGGAAAACACTAAGAATTTAAATGGAGACCTCTTGAAGACTCTTCTTGTTCACGTGCGGCACTGGCTTCCTCATCCACATCTTCATTCGTGGAAGTATCCACATTTGTCTCATTTCCAACGGCTCCCTCATCCACACCTTCATTCGTGGAAGTATCCGCCATTGTCTCATTTCCAACAGGATCTGTCTCAAGCGTAGAGTTGTGAATTTCTAAAATATATGCAGGTGAGTTGCTATTATCTACAAGTGGGTTTAAGTCAAATAATATTAATGTTTTGCTGCTTCAGCTCGGCTGGACCTTCTAGTCTCTCTCTCTAGGACTGCTGTGGCCCAGCACCGTGTTTTTACCCGCGTCGGTCCATCACTTTATCAATACAATACAAATACAAAGGATACCAACTTATTAATTGCTTAAAAATCTCAATTTTAAAAATATTTTCCAAAACAAATACAAAGGATATTAACGTATTAAGTAACTTCGTTACCCCTGGAAAGTCCTTCACAGAACAAAGCCTCTAGCCCATCAATAAGCTATGCCAATGTACGAATGCATGTTGGCAAGCAGATACTAGAGGACTGTTGTTGATAGGGGTTGTAACAATGTCAGATTACTTTATTTTACATGATATATTGTGTAACAAACAAATCGGTGCCAGTGTGTGTGTTGTATATTACAGACGCCATTTAATTGGATTTATATAACAGTTATGCAAACTGGTGCCGGTGTGTGAGTGTGTATTGATGGAAAAAGGCTCCACTTGGCCTGATAATGACATAATGTACCAGTGTGTGTGTTGTATATTACAGACGCGATTTAAGTGTATTTATATAACAGTTATGCAAACTGGTGCCGGTGTGTGGGTGTGTATTGATGGGAAAGGGCTCCACTTGGCCTGATACTGACAAAATGTTTGAATCAACAAATCGGTGCCAGTGTGTGTGTGTGTGACTTGTATATTTCAGACGCCATTTAATTGGATTTATATAACAGCCATGCAAACTGGTGCCGGCGTGTGAGTGTGTGTTGATGAATAAAGGCTCCTCTAGGACTGCTGTGGCCCAGCTCCGGATAGGCCTACTAACTAATTGTCAAGCTACTAAATGATAGAACAATGTGCTAAAGCTCATCATCACACACTATTGTCGATTTTTAATAACAGACATGCAATAACAACTTTACAGTTATTAAACACTTACTTGTATTACGTTTCTGCCCTTTAGAAATGGGTGGGCTCCAGTCATCATCGCAGTCATCAGTTGAAACCTCTGAGCGGCATCTCTTTTGTACAAGTAAAGACTTGCCAGGTGGCCCTTTAAATCGTCCTGGAATAAGTTTCAATAACAAGCACTTAACACATTAAAATATTACTAGGAATGAATTATGAGCAACACAGTTTCATCACGCAGCTCCCCATAATTATCAAATTCTTTAGTTTATTCGAATGGCTAGAGGCATAAGAAAGCATAAAATGTTAAAACCTTATAGCAAGGTCAAGTTCCATATCATGATAGAATAAGTTTTACTCAAAACTGTAATGACAATTTAAACGTTACAGCAGTACACTATAAAAACATAATTGGAAAACACTAAGAATTTAAATGGATACCTCTTGAAGACTCTTCTTGTTCACGTGCGGCACTGGCTTCCTCATCCACGTCTTCATTCGTGGAAGTATCCACATTTGTCTCATTTCCAACGGCTCCATCATCCACACCTTCATTCGTGGAAGTATCCACAGTTGTCTCATTTCCAACGGCTCCCTCATCCACACCTTCATTCGTGGAAGTATCCGCCATTGTCTCATTTCCAACAGGATCTGTCTCAAGCGTAGGCTTGTGAATTTCTAAAATATATGCAGGTGAGTTGCTATTATCTACAAGTGGGTTTGTCACATAATATTAATGTTTCGCTGCTTCAGATCGGCTGGACCTTTTAGTCTCTCTCTCTCTAGGACTGCTGTGGCCCAGCACCGTGTTTTTACCCGCGTCGGTCCAACACTTTATCAATACAATACAAACACAAAGGATACTAACTAATTGTCTAAAAATCTCTATAATTATCAACATATTCCTCTAGAGTCTAGATAGAAACATGCATGCATATCCTGATATCTTGTGCAACTAGTTCTGACTGTGGATGATACCAGTTATTAAGTAACTTCGTTACCTCTGGCAAGTCCTTCACAGAATAAAGCCTCTAGGCTATCAATAAGCTATGGCAAAGTACGAATGAAAAAACAGCTCATTTAATGTTAATGACATGATGCAAACATGTTAAGGAATTACTATACCCTGAGAGCCACATGTATTGAGTTCTGAATGGTCATCAGTGTCGTCTTCACTGACTTCATTTGCATCAACATTGACACCTATAACAGCAGTAATTACAATTAACTGAAAGTATAAGTTAAATATTGTCAGTTTCTGTGGCAGAAATATATCCTACAGCAGAACATTTCATTACTAAAATATTATTGCAAAAATTCAATAATACTCAACAATGTCTTTGTTGAACTTTCACAATTATTAGTAACAACATTTTGATTGCTCACAGAAATGCGTCTGTGAGGTGTGGTTAAACAATCACCAAGAGAAATGCAGTTAGATATCCAGATGTTTAAAGACCAGTGCATTTTGATGCATTTATTGACATAATTATTGGGTTTACCAATAAGGAGCATAAGAGTATACACATGAGATGAACATTGGTGGCCAATTCCATTTTTGACAGCATAGGTTGATGCAGTGTGTACTGTGCATGAGCCACCAACACATTGGAAGTTAAGTATTACACGTAATAGTAATTCCTACCAGAGTCACTGCCATAGACTATTGCATACTATGCTTTCTAACACTAGACAGTAAGGAAATTAACACATCTGCAACAGATCATGCCCAAATTGCATCACTACTGTACTAAAATTGCACCACTGGCTACGTCTTTCACAGTGAATATACTTTAAAATTTCTCCACCTATGTGTAACAGTTGCAATGGGTCCCAGTTTTTTATCTTTCGCCAGTAATTCATTTCACCCAGTATAATAAGCTTAAACCCCCTGCTGCTCCTACTCCTGCATGTTGGCAAGCAGATCCTAGAGGACTGTACAGTTGTTGATAGGGGTTGTAAAAATGTCAGATTACTCCATTTTACATGATATACTGTGCTTTGTTTGTCATGGTTTTGTAAGTGCAAATAAATTCATGAACTTACAATCATCCAAGGTTATGTCCGCGAGTGACTTTCCATGCTGATCAGCTAGAGTTCCATTTTCCATCAGTAAGAAAACTTTGGCAATGTGTGCCATTTGTAGAGTGTCACTAGGCAATCGGTAAAATTCTCTGTGAACAGCTATGTCGTGCCCCATAAATTGAGCCAAAAGGTCCAACTCATTTCTTTTCATGTTGAGGACTTGACAAAGTGTAGCAACATGTTTTCGCAGCCTGGTTGAACGAAGCCTCTCGGGATGCACAGCAAGACATTTCAAGGAAGCAACACGCAGACAGTCACTGCCACGCAAGTAGTTTTCAGATTTACTGTATGCAAACACATAAGAATTATCTGCTCTAATGCCACACCTAGATCTGTTGTTTATCAGTAAGTCTACTGCTTGTTGCATATTTGTAGTCAACAGGACTGGAACTGTTCTGCCTCTTTTGCCTTTGAGTTCTATTCTGAGAAAGACTTTGCACAAGTTACGTTCAAGGACTCCAAATGACTGCTGGACATCAGAAGTCAAATCTGTAGAGCTTCTTCGGCTATAGTCGGCTAAGGTCATGCGTGACACCTCACCAGATCTCCTCCTGTTGAAAGAAATCAATTGTGTTAATGCTGCCTCAGCCAAGCTACGCCAGGTTGCTTCCAAATTTTCAGTTTCTGTGCTTGACAACAACTCGATGCCATGGAGTATCTGACTGTGGAGATAAATATGCAGTTTCTTTACATCTTCAGACAGAGGCAACAGACTGATCTTATTCCTTTGCCTATGTGTCAAAGTTCTTAGTGCTGCTGCTGACACTGAATCATTCCACTCAAGCTCACACAGCTGAAAAAAAACGATCAGCATTATCAATGGCGACACTGTCATTATTGATTAGCGCTTCTGTCTTCACAAGCTTAGCACATTTCTTCAAAGTATGTCCAATTTTTAATGCAAGCGAAGGTTTCTCATACAGGCCAGTGTTATCATTGTACCCTGCAACAGATTTTGCTGCCACAGTCACCTGTTTGAATAGAGATGGATCAATACAGTCCTTCAGGGACAGCTTTCTTCCATTTCTTCTCATTGCTAGCAGAAATCGACATATTTCCCGTAACTTGGCACTTATGTATTCCTTGCGCTCAAATGAGTGCTTCTCCAGTAGTTTGCCTGCCAATTGATTAACAATTGTGTCATTTAGTGCAACTTGTTTAACTTCATCATCTCTCATCCCATTTATAAGACGATGAATAATGGGTGTTAAACCACTTGGTGATGGGAGGAGTAAAGCAGATGTAGAAGCTACCCGACCTCTGGATGTTCCATTAACTGGACATCGGTGTCGGTAAATTTCAGTTCTGCATAGGTAAGCCAGACAGCCATCACAAGGCACATACTGCTTGGCCTCTGTCTCAGACTGACGCCGGTAAGTCACAACCATTTCTCCAGTACCACTGCACAAAACATCGGTGTTATGACAGTGGTTTCCCATATTTCTTAACTTTTGAATTAATTTCTTCCGTGACTCTTTAGATGACTGCATCAACAGTCGTATTTGTGACTTCTGTTTGTGTCTGGTTTCCCAGTGACGAACAATGTGGCTTTGAGGTTCCTTGCAGAACAAGCAATAGGCTCTTTTGTCATATTTCCTCTTGCCACCATTGTTATTCGTTCTACTTACAGTTAGCGTGCTTGTACCTTTGGGAGAAGCAAAATTAGCCACAGTTTCATCCAATACTTGTTGGTCAACACACGACTCGTTTTGTAGTGTAAGGCCACGAAGACTATTCAGATTGTGAATTGCATCAAACACTTCTGACTGACAAGATGACTCTTCTATTTCATCAACCTCAACAATTGGAATCACCTCATTTGCAGCCGTTAGACCGTCTTGCATGCTGGCTACCATCTCCGTTTCTGTTGTTTTACTAGCTGACACATTGACCTCATCTGGGCCAATCTTACTATGTTCCTGGTTAAATTCCACTTGTTTCTCTGACATCATTGGCATATTCAATTCACTTTTACTAGTCTCAACTGTCTCATCAACCTCCTCACTAGTTCCCACTGCTGTACCTTCAGCAACTAATAGCATCACCTCACTTATACCAGCCTGACACTCTTCCACGCTTGCTACCATCTCCGTTTCTGTTGTTTTACTAGCTGACACATTGACCTCATCTGGGCCAATCTTACTATGTTCCTGGTTAAATTCCACTTGTTTTTCTAACATCATTGGCATATTCAATTCACTTTTACTAGTCTCAACTGTCTCATCAACCTCCTCACTAGTTCCCACTGCTGTACCTTCAGCAACTAATAGCATCACCTCACTTATACCAGCCTGACACTCTTCCACGCTGGCTACCATCTCCGTTTCTGTTGTTTTACTAGCTGACACATAGACCTCATCTGGGCCAATCTTATTATGTTCCTGGTTAAATTCCACTTGTTTCTCTAACATCATTGGCATATTCAATTCACTTTTACTAGTCTCAACTGTCTCATCAACTTCCTCACTAGTTCCCACTGCTGTACCTTCAGCAAATAATTGCATCACCTCACTTATACCAGTCTGACACTCTTCCACGCTGGCTACCATCTCCGTTTCTGTTGTTTTACTAGCTGACACATTGACCTCATCTGGGCCAATCTTACTATGTTCCTGGTTAAATTCCACTTGTTTTTCTAACATCATTGGCATATTCAATTCACTTTTACTAGTCTCAACTGTCTCTTCAACCTCCTCACTAGTTCCCACTGCTGTACCTTCAGCAACTAATGGCATCACCTCACTTATACCAGCCTGACACTCTTCCACGCTGGCTACCACTTCCATCTCGGTTGTTTTACTAGCTGACACATTGACCTCATCTGTTCCAATCTCACTATGTTCCTGGTTAAATTCTACTTTTGTTTCTATGCTCCATGACACATTCTCAATCTGTTCCTTCCAAGTTATCACTTCTGTTTCTAGTTCAAATTCCAATCGTTTTCTTGGGTGCTTCATATTGTTTTTTTGGTGCTGATCATAATACGATTTCCCAAGAATTTTTGTTTGCCTTGCTTTCATGTGCAGGCGTTCCTCATTCATGCCAGCATCACCCTCTTTCTGGCCAGTTGAAAATTGTTTTTCTATTCGATCTTGCACTACGTTCTCTGGTTGGTTCTTCCATCTTTTGTTTTGGTGTTGCTCATCATACAATTTTCCGAGGGCTGTTCTTTTTCTGGTTCTCTTATTCACACATTCCCCTGAACCTTCAACGTGATAATTGCTCACATCAGCATTCATTGTTTTAGCTACAGTGGCAACCCATTGGTCAATTGAATGTTCCTTTGCTTTTAAAGCTTTTTTATTATTTGCTTCAAGAGCAAGTTGCAGAATTTTTTGTCCTCTTGACGTGTACATCTTTGTAATAAATATGAGACAAAATTATAGTTGCTATGTGGACCAAGAACCAGGCTTATCAAAACCAATCTTGTTTGTACAAAACTTGACCTATGTTTGCTACCGATACACAGTATGTTATTATGTAACTACAATCGGTTGATACATCTGTATTTTTCTTTGGGACCATTAAATGTTATATGTTATGTTTCAAGCTGCAGCTGAGCCCTGGAGCTTAAACAAAACCGTGACTGTATGTGGCTGTTGTGTCGGTTAAAATAATCAGGTCTACGTAAACTGTCGAAGCCCGATTTCCCGAAAGGTGTGAACATTTTTCTGTCAAGCTTTATAAAATCTTGAAAATTAGGTTGGGTTACTCACCCAATCGTCTGAATATTATATTCAGAAATTATACCGAAAAGGTAGATCTAGGCCTACTGGAGTTGCGCACATTTTTCACTTCGGAACTAGATTTCGGAAATCCAGCGTGAATTCAATTTCAGATAGTGGAGTTTCAAGGATTCGCTACACACTGGAAATAATTCAGGACATTTAGATCCCGTAGACAACTGGTCTCGAATTAAAATTTTGTTCTCAATACTGAAACTCTCACTAGTCACGTATACGGACGCCATTACTATGTTAGGTTATCGATAATTTCTCGCTTAAATAATCGATTACATAGCAATTCGTCTGCTGGTAAACCTTTTCCAAGTATTTCTTCATGTATAAATATTTCATTATTAATGTTACAAATAACAGATTAGTAATTCGTACCTGATGAATTTCGAATACGGCAAAAAGAAAACTTGGAAAATGGCGGAAACAAATTTCAGCAGAGTTTTCGCACCGTCAGGCAGTCATATGTCACGTGTGTGCCACATAGGCGCTCATTGGCTAGGGCCATTTGGCCTATAGCCCAATATCGATGTTTTAGCCGAACACAGGCTCAACGTTACGTCATAAGCTTTCTGCAGCCGAGTGTCACATGACTGGGCGCTGATTGGTCGCTTGCATTTTACGCTATGCATAAATATACTATAATTAAGGGACGCGCTATGCATGGAAATATTTGTTCAGTACAACCGCGGACACTTGGTACAAAACACACGAACCGGGTCCACAAAATTTGATGGTGTGGGACGCGACGTTCCCACGCTTCCGGTACTACCAGACCAAACCGGGCCCTGCTTCCGATTGCGAAGATATTTTGTTTCTAGGCATTTCAGAGTATCAGGAATGCACTAGCACTGTTATTTCAAACCGGTGCCGGCACCACTTGGGACCCGGCCCCGGTTTCTGTTGTGGGTTCTTACGATTGGCACCGGTTTACTGGGCTTACAGGAACACACACACACACACACACACACACACACACACACACACACACACACACACACACACACACACACACACACACACACACACACACACACACACACACACACCTACACACACACACACACACAACCACACACACACACACACACACACACACACACACACACACACACACACACACACACACACACACACACACACACACACACACACACACACACACACATATATATATATATATAAAGTAGAGACCTGTGTGTGCTGAATGTACACATTATATACTGTTACATGTTTAAGATATATAATACTGCACACCAAAATATATGGAACGGATATAGGCCTATACGGAATATATATATATTTCGTAGTATATTATTTATAATCTGTGTATAATAATATTATTATTGTTATTAGCATTATCAGCATTATCTTACTATTATATTGTATAATGCTTATTATCAATATTGTAATTATTATTAAAATTTGTGAGCGAATATATATATATATATAGGGCCTATACAAACTGTCACGACTATACTATATTATGTATATATGTATTTTATACTTGTGAGACAGTACGTGTTCGTTTTCAAGTTGAAATTTTGTAATAAACATAGATCATATATAATTATTATTTGTACAGTCAAAATGCATATATGTATATTTATTTATATATTTATTTATAGGTAATGATGACCTTGTGGCGTATTGGGCAACATTAAGCAAGAGGGGGATCTGCAGGTTTCAATTTTGAGTCTAAATATTATTGGATACAGGTCTACAAATTGACACCTTTGACGTGACTTTGACGCTTTCGACATATATATACGCGGATTATACTGATCTTGTGTTACTTCATACACCAGTGCATTTTTTAACATGTTGACTGGTGGGGAAATTCCCCACCAGCCCTCTCGAATTCCCCACCAGTCCTTGCCCTTTTCCCCACCAGTGAATTGTGCCCTTTTTAGTTCCATTAATTTTTTGTCATTTGCAGTTTTGTTGCTATTTGCTAAATGTCGTATGCAAGTCTCAGTCTCACTTCAAATTTCTGTAAAATTATAAGTGCAAGTGTAAGGAACCATTATAGTGATTATATTGATTTAATTCACTTACACTGTTTGCTACATGGTACTGTCATGGGCGTCTTTGTTTAGGCGTATTCTTGAAAATTTAACGTATAGAGTTCTGTCTTAGTAATATGGAAATTCATATTGTCGACCCCGATACCCTGAATTCATTCATTCGTGTCGACTAATTGGTATCGTATTCCCTTTACCAGCGGCTCTTGTGTTGTTTTTAGCCGATCGCTTCGAGATAACAGGTCGGGCTAGTGAAGCGCTTAGTCGGAACGTTATATATAATATATACACACACAAATATATACATATATATATATATATTACATATGTAATTGACACTGGCTGGAGCGACAGTTTCTAAGACAAGTAATGAGCTTCTTCCCATGGATGCCAACTAACACACGTCCTGCCAGACTTTTTAAATATACCCCGCTAGCTTAGGAACCAGTTCCAAGCCTGGATGAAGGAGGAATGCGTTTTTAAAAGTCTTGGTCTTGGTCTTGAGACAAAAAGTCTTGGTCTTGGTCTTGGTCTGGAGGTTTAAGGTCTTGACAACAAGACTGGTTGAGAACCCCTGCCCACTGGTGTAAGTATTGATCTGGTGTATAATTTCATTTTTGCAGGGAAACGTTAATCTATAATTATCCACCTTTTACACGCGTAAATTGCCGACTGGAAGGAGTGTAACTAATCAGAATGTCACTACTGGTAACAGAAACACAGAGTCAATTCGTGTTGAAATCGTCGAGGCAGCCTACAACTTCTTGGCTCAACGTCTCGACGCAGAGCAAGACACTGTACTTATGAATATGAAAGATCTTCTTTCGGCCCGAGTCGTTGAGGACTTTGTAACAGCTGGCATTAATTTGTCAGCTATGTTACTCCCGGGTGATGACGGTGCCTTTGCTGATGAAGCCTGTGAACAATGGAATACAATTTCAGGTGTTCCATACCTTCCAGCCGGAGCTGATCTTGGATGTTCATTGTCAGTTCGTCTCCGCCAATTGCTACCAGTTACTACGGGGTTAGTGCAGAAGGTATTGTCGGCAATTGCGACCTTGTCACCGCATTCAATGCAAACTGAGAGAATAGTATCACATCACAACTTGGTTGTGGACGATCAAAGAACTAGTATGAATTCTGACACAATCAATGCACGACTTCACATTGCCTTGAATGGAGTGGGAACTGCTCACTAACACCCAAGAATGGCCGTTGTACATTTTATTTCTCCCAGGAATCGAAGAGAACGTGAGCCCAGTTTAGACATTTACTCTAAAAGAGATTTCGTTCATAAATTTTTCAGAGAAGCTGGTCATTTTTTCTAGTTTCTTTAACATTTAGCCTTCTGATCTTGTTTCAGTAATCAGTGCTATTCTGTTTTTCTTATTCTCGTCTGCAATTGTGCAGTGCTTGTTGTTGGAGTTGAAATAATTCTGTACAAAATTACAAATGTTAATTGTTTCATTTTGATAATTTGTTTTATTTTTTATAATTTGACTGCTTGAAAGTTCAGATATCTAAAATATATGTCCTTTTCCAAGTTTCTCTGATTCAGTACTGTTTGACTTAAAATCACACACGAAAAATGCCCTTTTTAAAAATTCCCCACCAGTGGAAATTTCTTAAAAAATCCCCTGTCATACACCACGATATATATATCTATATCTATATATATTCCAGGTAATTTTATATTGCCGATTTATGCGGACTTGAATATATATAGTCTGAGGACAGTGCTCGAAGGGGGAATTGAAGAGAAGAAAGTCCCAGGTAGACCAAGAAATGTGCTGCTGGACTGGATGATGGATAAAAGGAACAGACGAGAATATGAAGAAATTAAGGAAAAGGTACAAAACAGAGGTGGATGGCGTCGTTTGACTTTTGGACCAACCTAAGGGCAAAACAATGAAGAAATGTATCATAATTATATATAAATATATATATATATATATCATCATCATCATCATCATCATCATCATCATCAGTTCCTGACGCCAGCCATTTGGCGGCGATGGGTACGAATAAATTATCTCCATTTTCCTCGGTCATTTGTCAAGTCTATTGCCCCCCTTAATGTTAGTCCAAGTGATGTTATGTCCTCAGTTATAAGCCTATATTATCTATCCAGCGTAGTCCTGGTCTGCCTTTGTGTCTTTTTCCTTCGAATCTTGCGTGTAGTGCACTCTGTGGGATTCTGTCAGCTGGCATTCTCTATGCATTTCCAAACCATCGGAGTCTTCGTTGAACGACTTTGTCTAGCAGAATTGTTTGGATACCCAGTGATTGTCTTATGTCATCGTTTCTTATTTTCTGTAGTCTTGAAATCCCTGCAATCTTCCTCAGCCAGTTCATTTCTGCTGTAAGAATTCTTCTTTCATCTGGTTTTCGCATTGTCCAACACTCCGATCCATATAGGAAAATGGGTTGTATCATTGTCTCGTATATTTTTGTCTTGGTTTTCTTCGTTAATTCTTTGCTCCTCCATATCCTGTTCATTATTCCAAATGCTTGTGAAGCGCGTTCAATTCTTCTTTGTATATCTTTTTCATTGCTGCCATCGGCGTTTATTAGCCCTCCGAGATAGACGAAATAGACGATATATATATATTCAATTCAATTCAATTCAATATCCTTTTATTGCCATCCATGACAGAGAGACAGTCAATAACAACAGCTGAAGTCTTTTTCTTATAGCTAAGATGAAGTAATACAAAATCAGCCTACTTTAGACAACTAAACTATATTAATAAGATAGCATGCATAAGTTCATGATAATCTAAAGAGACAAAAGAGAGGAAACCGAAATGCAAAAAGCCCAAACTGTCATAGACAACAATGGGTGACCCCTAAGGGATGTTAGTCCCGCTATATAGGGCACCCTAAAAATCTTTTACTTAGTCTGTAGATGGCAGTAAACAGTTAACACCCCGCACTACTCAGAATCGTGAGAAGAAATTACAGGGGTGCACATTTTTTTTACTGTAAAAGCTTAACTATACTTAACTACAGGTTTAGGCTCCAGTGCGACACTCTGACAACGCCCAGCGACTATCTCACTTGATGGAATCAATACGGGACCAATTCAGAGGCAGCTAGAAATAAGCGTAATTTTTTTTAAAACTCGTATTTATTCTTAGCGGAGCGAATTTCACTAGGGAATGAATTCCAAGTAGTTGGACCAATGGACTTTATGCTGAATAACCTGAGGTTTGTACGCGCTTGTATTGGTCGATACAATACAGCACCTCTCGTATGATGGTCATGTAAAGAGGAGGCAAGCGTAAAGTACCCGGCAAATACAGAAGGAAGCATGTGATGTTCGTACATATAGAAAAGGATTCCAATTTGGAAAGTTCCAATTTGTTTTAATTCCAATAGGTTTAGGTCTTTGAAAATATGTAAGGAGTGGTGATACCTTGGGACCCCAGCAATCATTCTTACCGCCTGTTTTTGCAGTATGTGTAACTTATGAAGACGTGAGTCATAATTTGAGGTCCAGATAAGATTACAATAATTCAGGTAAGGGAAGATTAAAGAATAATATCTCGTCTATATATATATATATATATAGACGAGATAGACGCGATAGACGATATATATGTGTATATATACAGTATATATGTATGTATGTATATATACATATGATTCAATTATTCAACGCCTTCGACTAATGATAAGTCATTATAGACACACAGTATTTTATGTGTGAGTGTCAATAGCTGCATGATTCTGTAAATGAAGGTCAATCCAAGTTAGAAAATCAAAAGTTTCCCGTTTGCGTTGGTGCTCGTAAGAAACTGATGAGAGAGGCGTTTAATTCGTCCATCTGGGAGGGTCAAAAAGCGCAGGTGACAGCAAGTAAACAGACACAGAAAGGAGAATTGGACGCGCTTCACAGGCATTTGGAATAACAGCGTGATCATTATATTATGTGCAATAAAATGTTGCTCTTCATCGATTCTCAGCGAATTTCACGAGGTGCGATCGATGCATCGGCAATGTTTGTTTGTGTAATTTCAACTATATGTATATATACGCGTAAACAGTCATGCCCTTGCTTCATGTATGGAATATATGAATATATGTATATTAGGGTGTTTTTATGATGCACATGATTTTTTTAACTCAAAGATCTTTTAATGGCCAGTTCGAATTATCATGCCAATTAGCGTATAAACGCCATATCCGAAATTATATCGCGATAGCTGAACATTTAGGACTGGCGCAAGGCGACCGAAATTAGGAACTCGGTGACCTGTCTCGGTTTGGCCAAAATTTTAGACGTTACGATGTCTGTTCTTCGTGTTTTCGATCTTCAACATAATTATAGTAATTAATTAAGCTATTGTGGTTTTCTAGAGGAGACACCTGGTGCTACATCAATAGCATGGTATTTAACGCGAGTGGCTGTCTCCATTGGTAAGAGTATGTTTTTGATCCCCGAATGAGTTTGTGCCAATCAGATAATGTCGTGGTTTCCGATCGGAGCAATCTTACTACAACAATAATTCCCTCGCCCAAGACAATATCGTGCAAGCATGGCGGTAGCGACGGAGGTTTCTCTGTTGGCAACATCATCTGAGGAAGAGGCGTCATCAAATAGCTCAGAAAGAGAACTATAGAACCTTCAGCGTCAGCTGGACCACCAAAGCGGCAAAAGGGAACAATCTCTGTAGTTACCCGTGATGTTGCAGCAGCTCTAGATCGTACCAAAACCAGCAGCAGGAATGCCTCACATTTTCTCTGCTCTCGCTGCATCCAATCTATATGCAGCACCAGCTGGTGAGCTGATCTTCAGTCCTTCTGCTATCCATCGAGCAAGGAAGGATAACCGTGCAGCCTATAGCAGCTGAGATTCGTGAATCTTTCGATCCGAAGGTTCCCCTTACTATACACTGGGACAGCAAGATCATGCCAGATTTTACAGAAACTGGACGAGTGTGTGTTGATCGTCTTCCAATAATGGTATCTGGTAAGGATGTGACCAAACTATTGGCCATCCCCAAACTCCAATCCGGGACTGCTGCCTTCATGGCAGATGCGTGTTTGGCCGAGATCAGAAGTTGGGGATTGGAAGATAGAATCGTGGCCATGCGTTTCGACACCACGGCGAGTAACATGGGTTGCAAGGGCGGCGTATGCATCAAGCTGGAAACGGAATTAGGAAAAGACCTCTTGAACCTTACCTGTCGACATCATGTTTCTGAAATTGTTCTGGAAAAGGTATTTTCACTGCATGATTCTGTAAGGTCTCCAAAATTGGAACTCTTCAGTCATTTCCGTGACTTCTGGCCGCAAATCGATCAGACCAAGTATCGCACAGCAATAGAGGATAAAGACGCAGCACAAAGAGTCAAAGAAATTCGAGAGAATGTCATCACCTTCGCCCTGCAGCAACTGAATGCTGAATACCACAGAGACGACTACGAAGAGCTACTAGAACTAACAGTCATTTTCCTAGGAGGAATTCCACCGAAAAGAATAAAGTTCAGGTACCCAGGGGCATTTCACCGCGCGCGTTGGATGGCACGTGCGGTTTATGCAATCAAGATGTGGCTTTTCAGATAGCAGTTTCCCATTCAACAACACCAGAGGGCATCTCGACAATCTTACTCTCAAAAGATGTGGAATCATCTACTTCGAGTTTCACTTTTTGTGACCACAACCTACGTGGAGTACTGGTTCACCTGTACATCACCCATTGAAGCCCCAAGGAACGATCTTCAATTCTTGAAGGCAATCCATACTTACCCAGACAAGGAAGTCTCACAGGTAGCCCTAACAGCATTTTCCCGACACATTTGGTATTTGTCGGAGACCTTGGTTGGCCTCAGCCTTTTTGACGATTCAGTCACCTTCGACGAAAAACAGCGCATGGTCTATAACATGCGCAACAATCAGGGATCCGACGAACCTCCAAAGAGGCTTCCTCCCATACAAGATCCATCTACAAAAGCGCTATCCGATTTTTTTACTACTTCTACCATCAAACTTTTCCAGCTCCTCAAATTCGATTACGCTTTTCTTGATCGAGATCCACAACAATACGGGAGTCAGAGCATTCGTTCAATGAGGCGAAAGACATTATATCCGCCCTAAGAGTGACGAACGATTTAGCGGAGAGAGGAGTTGCTCTAATGCAGTCCTTCAATGAAGCCCTGGTTCGAAACGAGGAAGAGAAACAATTTGTTCTTCAAATGGTTGAATACCATCGAAATAGATTCCCAAAAGCACTAAAGGGACTAGGTAATGACAAATAACTGAAGGTTCTTGGTTTGCTTTTGCCTTATTTTTTATGTTTAAGTGTTGAAATTGTTTGGATCTTCGAGAATTACAATGTATGACATTGTTTTCTAAGTGGTAATTTTTCCCGGGCTTTGCGCCAGTTCTAAATCTCTTTTGATTTTCATGTAATTTGGCAAATGTTAATGTTTCTCAAGGTGGAACACAAAAACAAACTGGCCGATATTAATTTTGAAACTTCATATTATAGACACACCCTAATGTATATATCTCTGGCCCAGCGACCTGGAATGGGCTCCCAGTAGCGCTGCGCCTGACCCCGATAAATTGCTCTTCTCTGTTCCACTCTGGCCTGAAAACTGTCTTGTTTGACCGGGGTTGGACTGGGAGCGCTCCTGAGTAGATTACCTTGAAGGGGCGCTATATAAGACTTCTGTAATAATAATGATAATAATAATATATATATCTGTATGCATGAATGTATGTATAATTGTATATGTGCATATGTATGTAGGTGTGTATGAATATATGAACACACGTATGTGTATGCATGCATGTATGCATGCATGTATGTGTCTGTGAGTGTATGAATGTATGTGTGTTTGGATGTGTGGATATATGCATGCATATGTATCTATGCTTTCTTGTACGTATGTATGTATATATGCATGTATATATGTATGTAATTGTATATATGTATGTATGTATGTATGCATGTATGTATGTATGTGTGTAGACATGTGTATGCATGTATGCATGCATCAATGTATGTATGTACGCATGTGTGTACAGTATATAGGCTATAGTGTTATATATGTATGTATATATGTATATAGTTTGTATGCACGAGTGTACTTGGCTACTTGTAAAGCGGCTCACAAGACCTCATTGAAACAGGACTCTATAACAATCCAAAAAGATACGAATCAATGAGGGTTGAAACTGTTTCTTGTGTTGTCTTTACCGGAAGTACGCATTTAAGAAGCACGGGAAAGCCTTCAAATCGTTCTAGCGGCAACGGGATGAGCACCTTCTCCAAGACTGAGGAGCGCAATCATGGCCGATCCGAATGGATGAATAGAGGACACTGAGCTTAAACTGCAATGTCACCTTCAGACTGACGATGTTTCAAGCGGAAGAGGTGTGCGTTAACTGCGTTTGGGGGGTCATCCCATATGACGCAAGGCCAACGTGTACAGCATAAATTGTGAAACCTTCCCGAATCTTTCAAATGTTCACCAACACTGACTTGAATCTCAGACGCTGTGAGATCACTTGAAAATCCTGACTACGTGACAGCCGCACAATGCGAGCCATCCTCTTGCTGATTGCCCTAATATAGGGGCGAGCACAGGTATGTATTTGAAATATTTTTGCTGAAAATTAAAGAAATATTTTAAAATAAGAGGAGTGAGAATTGGAAAAGGAGGAAGAAAAGAAGACTAAGAAGTAGGAGAGGCAGAAATTATGAAGTAAAAGTATACAATAGGAGGAGGAAGAGTAAGAAGAATAAGAAATGGACAACAAAGAAGAAAACGAAGAAATATGAAAAAGAAGAAACAAGAAGAAAAAAGATGAAACAGCAATCGTATAACTTCTGTAGAGGCCGCCTTTGATACGAAGTGATACATTTTCTACAGATTGGTATGTGGTATTTATCTCGCATCCGAATGTGAGGTACGATGGCTGGACCTCTCCTTGACCGTTTGATCTTATAAGTATTGACAGTGCACATTCAGTGCTTCATTGGTTAAGTTCATCTTCATGCCCTTACAGGGTTTAAAGATGGAACTAGGGGTTCGAGTTTATCATGATAGGCATGCATATAGCAGCAGACTCTTGAGCAGTTCTCCTTATTATTGCATACTAATCTCAATCTTATATTCCAATCAAGTTAAAGTTTATTAATAAAAATAATCACATGTCATTTGGAACGCCGCAAGTTAATGATGGTCTAATAAAACACTGCAGTATATCAGGGCCTATAATAGTGTGCTTTCTGACACAAAGTGTGCAGTTGACATTGTCGAGGGTGCACGTGACATCTCTGGAGTGTTGATTGGGTATTATGTACTTTTAAAGATTAGCTCAAGCCAACTACTTTGAATTTACTTTAGCAATCAAAGTACAATCAGTGCTCGAAATGAACCGGAACGCACCGGAACGCCGTTCCGGTTCGTCAGCGTTCCGTTCCGGTTCGTCAAATGAATTATTGTGGAAAATACTATGAAATTAGCGTGAATGCTCCCATATCTTTGACTAGCGTTCCGTTTCGTAAAATTTTCCATTTCGAGCACTGAGTACAATTTGAGAGATCGAGGAACATTTGAAATCTCTGAGTATTTTAGACCCTACAGTAGTTTTATAAAACATCGAATTTCCTGAGAACGACGTAAATCATTAATGCGCGGTGACCAGTTTCAATTGTGTCGCTGATTGAATTCATTTAATCAGTTTGTGCAGATGATCTGGACGTTGTCTTCGTCGTCGATGGTTCTGAGTCTGTCTGTGAGTTTGACACTGTACCTTGCCGAAGATGGAAAGCCGTTCTTCAGTTCGTCCATAATATAACCGACACCTGAACAATCGGACCAGACGACAAAAAGTCGCTTTCATCACGTTGGGCAATAACGCTAATGTGGAGTGGACCTTGGACGGGTAGGCTAAACATGCCTGTTGATGTGTTTTGAGCAACATATACTGCTGAACTCGAATTTTTATTCATGATGCGGCATATCGCGTCCTAGAGATAAGGTACTCCCTATGGAGTAGAGCCCTGCGCCGACTTGACAGTGTCGGCGGCGGCGCGGCGGGCATTTTGGTTCGGCGGCGACGCGCCGACCAACAAGTATAATTGGCGACGACGACGCCCACGAAATGTCGAGTCGGTGCGGCGCTATAATCAGAACGCATGAGTCACATGCAGCCGTTTGTCCTGTGACCAATCAAGAGTTCTCTAAAGCAGCGGTTCTCAACCTGTGGTCCGCGGAACCACTGGTGGTCCGCGGCCATCTGTCTAGTGGTCCGCGAGCAAGGCCTATAATTTATATAATTTTTACAATTAAAAACATGCAAACAGACAAATTTAATCACCCTCAGTGACAAGTGTCAGCTTTTACAAAAAATCTTGATCTCTGGAAGAAAAGGATATTGGCAGTCAACTTTGACATGTTTATATCAATTGCATGAATACAGCGAGAGATCAATGAGCC
The DNA here is from genome assembly GCA_963556255.1 of Allolobophora icterica. NCBI lineage: Eukaryota > Metazoa > Annelida > Clitellata > Crassiclitellata > Lumbricidae > Allolobophora > Allolobophora icterica. Next base: position 17,744,512 of record OY744603.1, on the reverse strand, counting down.
AAAATTTGTGAATTTAATTTCCGGACATATTCAATCATTGCTGGATTAATCACCCTCAGTGACAAGTGTCCGGTTTTACGAAACATCTTGATCTCTGGAAAAAAAGGATATTGGAAGTCAACTTTGACATGTTTATATCAATTGCATGAATGCAGCGAGAGATCAATAAGCCAAAATTTGTGAATTTAATTTCCGGACATATTCAATCATTGCTGGATTAATTTAACTTCTACTTCGGTGGCTTGAACGTTCAGAGTTTTTCGTGGGTTTCCAGACCGTTTCCTGCAAACGTTGATTCGTTAAATTTACCAATATCGGAATTAAACCAATTCATTGAACTGATTAGCGATACTACATTGAAGATGTTGCATCCAAGAGTGAGCTTGGTGAAATTTTGGATACAAGCTTCACATGAATATCCAGAACTGTCTGAGAAAGCTTTCAAAACTATTTTACCTTTTGCAGCATCATGTCTTTGTGAATGTAGATTTTATGTGCTGGTTAAAACAAAATATCGTTCAACACTTGAAGTCGAAGATGAACCCCGATTTAGTCATTCAAGCATTGGGCCTACAACTTTTTGGATAAACTGTGCTAAAATATGCAAGCTCGAGGCTCAGATTAGATTTAAAACGAATATTGTAGGCTAATTTCTTTACTTAAAAGTTTAAACATCTATGAAAATTAATAGTAAAGAATAAGTAAAATACTTAATCTGATCAGATTTATTATTTTATACAATAATTTTATATAAAGTTATTTATAATTTTTTAAGGTCGCTTATATGTGCACCAGTGGCACAATTTTTAGTGGTGGTCCGCGACCGAGACACAGAATTTATAAGTGGTCCTTGAGTCCCAAAAGGTCGAGAACCGTTGCTCTAAAGCCACTCCATGACAATGAAGCTCAACTACAAACAAAGGGACTGAGAGAGAAAGCACCTACAGACATTTGTCTTATAATTTTTGAACGTTCTTAATTACACTGCACACCTGTATAAGTATTGGCAAATTGTAATCAGATGCAACAAAATACAATTGCATACTGCATGAACACACTTAAACATGCACTGGTACACAGTATACAGTCCTACACAGCAAGTCACTTGGCGGATTCCGTATGACAGCAGCCTCCCAGTCACACAGACTGCTTTTAAGACCAGAAGTTTTTTTTATAGCGATCGAATGGCCGAGTGGCCTCAACCCTGATAATTATTCAATCAAGTTATCAGTTGGTCTGCTGCCCGTATGAATTGGTGCCATGCCATTTCCTACTCTGCAGGAATGAGTTAACTGGCATATCTTGATATTAATAGCACTTATATGAACTCCTCTAACCTAACAACATTAAGCCACACATTTACACCGTTGTAACAAGGCCGCAGACATAAAACACTACGATCAATAAAGTTATAGAGCTATTCAACATGAAGGAAACGAATGAGGGTACTGTAGTACATGTACAAAGACATTCATTTTGCTGTCGTTGTCAGGGTATTAAGGAAATGGCAATAGGAACAGAAATATAAAAAATAATGGCTACTTGTAACAAGTACACTGTAAATCCTCAGAACGCCGGACGCATCCGGCAGCACAGCTAAGGCGTTCTATAAATTAACACGGGTGTACAGATATATTAACACGTGTGTCCGGCAGCACAGCTGACGCGTTCTATAAATTAACACGGGTGTACAGAAAATATTAACAGGTGTGTAACCATGTAAAATTGCATTATGACACTTGCGTTTATACAGACAACAGACTGTGTGCTTGTACGTCAAAGATTGTAAAAGACGATCAAACTGAATATAAGGCAAGAAATCTGCATGATATATGGTATTTGTAAGTGAACTAAGTTGGACACGGCATATTTTGAACATCAGCGTTCTAATAAGGACGCCCTGTGCTGCAATATTTGAACGCGTGCGTTCAACCATCGAATATGATGAATACTAATCATGTAGTCGTCCGCGAAGTCGTGACCTTTCAAGAAATAGTTCGATAAGGTTGTGTTACGTATTCAGTCTGGCATTACAGATAATGTTAATAATCTTGTGTTTCGTTTTGTTGATAATGTATTCTTTTCAATGTAGCAAAGCAGACTAAACCATTCGCCCATCGAAGCACAACCAAGAGCTCATGAATATTAATGATGTATACGTACGCGACCCGTTTTCGACCTTTGGCGGTTACATGTTTTGAAATACAGCGTTGGGTGTTATTTTCAACGAATTTGCGGAAAAAGACCTCTTTTGGATATGTTAATTTTGTGTATAAAATTTTGGTGAAACTACACAGGCATGATTATGCCTCCACACGAAAGACGCAATTGTAAGCTCATATGATATTCAATATCAAATTACAAAATACTTTAAAACGAGGTATAGTCCTCTTATTTCTTGCAATATCGCAACTTCTGATTTCTCGGTTTCATTGACGAAAAAGGTAATCAATCCATGTAGCACTTACCAGGAATATTAATTGCTGTCGGTGTGGTTCTTGTTTTTTGGGACCAATTTATTCTCATGTGTCAAGGCTCATTAGGCCAGCTCACGTCACCACAAAGCAAGTTTCAGAGTGGCATGCCCAACAGGTTCATCCGGGTATGCAACAAAGAAATGGAACAATTTCAAAGTGCATGTACATCGTCATCACAAACTTGTCATAAATGCTGCTTGAAATTTCGCTGATGAAGGGTCAGAGCCTTCAAGTGATGAGGGCGAATTCGGTAGCACTTGGTGTTTTAGTGTCTGGATTTGATGTTTATTATTATTATTATTCAGTATTTGCACTGGAATGGCATGCCAAACATAATATTTGTGAGTCTGCTAATGGTAAACATGGTCATAACAGCAGTGATGGGTTCATTCATGACTTCTGTGATGGAGATTATATTAAGATGAATGCACTTTTCAATTTTAATCCTCAGGCTTTGCAACTGGTATTAACTGATGACTTGGAGATTGCGTTTTTGTTTCTTTACAGCTTAAGAAATGTAAAGCTGATATTAGAGTTCATTATTAAATAGAAAATGTTAACTGTTAGATAATAGATGGGATCCCAAAAGTCTGTTTAAAACACATAAATATCATTACAATATATGGTCTGTCTTTTATAGGGTGCTGGCCAAATGTCACCCGTTGTGCAGTTCATAGAGTACGAGACACATTTCAGATGGGGAAGTGGGAAGGAAAGAGGCAGGCGTTTTCAAGCTTCCTCTGTAATAGTTATGTTGAAGGTCAGTAACAGTTGATTCAGAAATTTTCCTGTTGTCTCATTTTTATCACAATTTCTCTGGTAAAAATTTACACGAAATGCAAGGAACAATTCTATGTGACATAGTGGAAATAAATAGTTAATAATCATAGCCTTTAAATTACTTTTGAATGTAAGTTCTTTTCAAAGATATAAACACAACAGTCTAATATTGAATGTTCATGTCATTTCATAAACTAAAATTGATATGTCATTTAAACTGCTATACTTGATATTTGCAAGCCATCCACTATACCTAAACTATTTATATCACAACGATGACTAAAATTGCATATCTTTGTCTCTGTCTCTTTCAACCTATATATGTGCTCAATCAAACTTCATCTATTACAGTTTTGTATTTACTGTATAGTACCAGTCATTTTGAATGTTGTGCTCTTTGTCTCAGGTCATTGCAGACAATGCTGTGGCACAGTCTTTGGAGACAGTGGAGAGTGAACCCCTGCTTGTCGTTGTTCTGACAGTGGGCAATGACATAACCAGCATTTTCATCTTGGATGACACAGCTGTGATTAAAGTGCCAAAGACGGATATTCTGAATGCCACCCAGCTGCTGCTTGTCTCGTACTCTGTTTTTGATCGAGAATATAGCCTAGGGTTTATTCTAATTTTTTTGGTGTTCTCCGGACTATGACAATTGTTGAGCCTTATATGAAGAACACCAACAAACAGTGCAAATGTTTCGTTAAGATACTGCATGTTATGGAAACTTTGCCGGAGTCATTACCTGACAATTAACTATGTCTTATCCTGTGACACTGAGAAAATCTTAATCATTATTGGGGGGATTTTCAGTGTGCTAAAGTTGAATGTGGAATTGGAATGTTTACAATTATCATCATTGTCAATGTCATTGTTGCAATATTTATTTCTAGTTAATATATATGATAGTTCTATCAGGAGCGTAGTGAGCCTTCAATTCAAGGGGAGGCAACTACTGCTTGTCAAAAAATTTGATGACTTTTTTGGAATTTCTTCAGCAGAAAATTTGATGACTTTTTTGGGAGATTTCGTCCCTTCAAGAGGAGGCAACATCAACCTCTAATCGGGTTTACTTGAAGAGCAGGGCTATAACCCAAAGAAAATTTTTAAATCTAAAAAACCAAGAGGAGGCAAATGCCTCCTCTTGCCTCAATGTAGCTACGCCTATGAGTTCTATTTTCTGTTGAAATTCCATGTATGGTTTAATATTTGATTAGCACAGTTTGGATTTAAATTTAAATATCCTTGAGACTTGCTTATTGCTCATCTACACACACACACACACACACACACACACACACACACACACACACACACACATATGTGTATATATATATATATGACATCCGGAGGGAGGGTCAGGCAAATGCAGACAAGGGGAGGGGTTATGGCTTAAGCAGACGTTTAGATATATGATTGTACAAAGATTTTAGTTCAGCCTATGCTTTAAGCACCAACTTAAATTATTACGGCATACATTGATTTAAGTTATTGCAGCTTTCAGTGCAGTAATTGATGTTTGCAAACTTGTTTTACTTTCAAATTTTACATTGCAAGTATATACTCAGACATTGCATAGGTTGGGGACACTAGTGTTCATGAAGCGCACATTGTTGTGCTCCGTTCATGAGCACTGGTGTTCAGACCAGGTTTGAACGCCCGGACGCGTTCTTTTAGTGTTACATTTACGCGTTAAGCATTTGAACGCGTCATGCGTTCATATGTAGAACATGTATCAAGCGTTTAAAATCGTAACACTAGTGTTCAAAAATGTAATGCTACCGTTAACATTTAATACGCCCGGACGCGTTCTATTAGTGTTACATTTACGCGTTAAGCATTTGAACGCGTCATGCGTTCAAGAGTAGAACATCTATCAAGCGTTTAAAATAGTAACACTAGTGTTCAAAAATGTAATGCTACCGTTAACATTTAATACGCCCGGACGCGTTCTATTAGTGTTACATTTACGCGTTCAAAAATGTGTTCTAGTTGTGAACACTCGGCTTTAGAGTGTAGCCATCACTGCAATGTTCTACAGTATCACAGTACCTCTGTTGGCGCAAATCAATGCCATTAAAAGTTAGAATATTATTATTGTTATTATTATTATTATTATTATTATTATTATTATTATTATTATTATTATTATTATTATTATTATTAATATTATAGTTATTATTATTAAGTAAGTAAGTAAGTATATTCTTTATTACACCATTAGCAAACGCACAATGGGACAGAAGTTAGAAGCATTGATTGTAAAACATAGAAGTAATAATAAATCGAAATAAAAATGATAAAATAAGTAATTAAAAAAAGCAAGTGTTTTCTTATCATTTATGCAATAATCTAGAAATGTAACCCTTCCCCGTCAAAGGATCGCATCGTGGTATCTCGCGATTATGCCAGCGAGGTCGAAGATAGTATCCGGAAGATCGTATCGGAGGGAGCAAATCATGGAGGACATGCCCAGGGTTACGAAGGATTGCTAAAAAGAGAGCATCGTCAGCCTTAGAACACAACAAGTCAAATGTAGGAGTATCAGTTGGCAGATACCCTTGTCGCTTAAGCTTACGTATCAAGGCACAGAGACGATCTCTCTCAAGACCATTGGAAAATCCCCACCAGACTGGAGAGGAGTACAACTTTCGTGCCACTGTGGTGGAACGTACAACATCATGAAGGCGGCTTCCGGTTAATCCATGCGAAACCAGGACTCGCAGAGCAAAAAAGGATTGTTTAGCTTTGCAACAAATGTTGTTAATGTGTGAGGAGAACCCAATTTTTTCAGAAAGAGTGACTCCCAAAATTTTAATTTCATTTACACGTTCAATCCCCGCAATGGGCGGAGGGGTATCTAGAATTTTGGTTCGAGGACGCCTTATGGGGGGCCCGATAGCGCATTGGATAACATCTGGCGTAGAGTGCGAGAGGTACAGAGATCGAGTCCCGTAGGCGGACATGCTTTGTAGGCTGCAAATTGCGCCGTGTGTTGCAGGCTGTCTGTTCTGTTAGTAGTTAAGGTTTATCGCATAACATGTACATGTACAGCGCAGTGCATTTGCAGGCGCTTAATTAAAGAATAAATATTATTATTATTATGATTTCACATGACTTACTATGATTTAAGCGCAAGTTGCAATTTCTGGCCCATTCAGCTATGTGGGCAAGTTCAGAGTCAGTAGTCGCTATGTTTGAGGCAGGAATTATCAAATAGCAATCATCTGCGTATTTGAATAATCGGTTCCCTGCATGAAGCAATTTTAGTCCAGAAATGGTGGCTAAAAAGTGGATTGGCCCAAGCCCTGACCCCTGTACAGTGCTAGCATTTATACATTTGTATGGGGAAATGATGCCACAAAATTTAGTACAGTGCACTCGATTAAAAAGCAAAGAAAGCACCCAATTGTAAACAAAATCAGGAATTAACATGGAGGCTAACTGCTCTGCGAGGTAATTATGCCTTACAGTGTCAAATGCCTTGGAAAAGTCAAGCGATATCATGCGGGCATATTATTATTATTATTATTATTATTATTATTATTATTATTATTATTATTATTATTATTATTATTATTATTATTATTATTATTATTATTATTATTATTATTATTATTATCTTTATCTTATATCTGATGTCGCATACGAATTGCGACACTATATATTTCCAATAGCATTGTTTTCGTACACTTTCAAGTTTCCTAGTTTCGCATCTAACCGTTTTATATTATATTATATTGATTGTTTAGCATGAAATTATATTGATTTGCATTAGTCACATTGTTTTCCATAGATTTGGCAAACTTTCAACTTTAAATGGTATAGTTTTTGCTTAAAAAAACAGAACACAGAAATAAGAGTGTTGAATTTATCACAATACAATTGTGAAGTATATTAAGCAACTGATTTATAGATGGCTATTAAAGTTCAATCTCAAGACTTCTATTGTAGCACTCTAATCATGTACAATACATATGATTCAGTTTAATTTCCGAAGACCAAAATGAGCCCGGTAGAAACCCAGAAAGCAGTCAATCGATATACAAAAGACATCACGGAATAGGAGGTAGATGAGACATCCTTAGAGTCGCCATCAAAACGATAGTGACTTGTGTTGTGGGCACTATATTCTCAACGTTTAGTAAAGAAAATTTTAAATTTTTGGATAGCTGAATATCAGGTCATCTAGGTCAGGTCAACACGAGATCCGTACGAACAAAGTTAATCTGCGAATGACTGTCATATTCTATTGCATATATCATTTGAACAAATATGGAGAATGAAGATGTTTGCGGAATTTTTGATTCTGTCCGACAAGAGACTATTCTTCTTTTAATTTAACTCAAGTTTTTCTTAATGGCTAGCTTGAAATGACACTGAGCATCTGTTATGACAACTGCTGTTTCTAAAACACTTATCTGCTATGCAAATGCTGCGATATATGGTCATCACCAGAACGAATTCATGATTATTATACAGGAGAAGGTTTGGTTTTAAGAAATTTGTGCTTTAACCTTTTCCACTCCTTAGGCCAATATAGTGGCCCGTTCAAATATGTCGTTCCGCTCCTCAGGCCACTATACTGCCCAATGCATTTCGATGCCTTATTAACTATTCTGCTTCATTACCATTTCTATGGATGAAGCTATACAGGCAGTATTCCTGGCGTCAAATGTATCTCAAATGTCAGATACCGACTGTTGAGGTCGGTCGGCGACATTTGTTTACCCTGAGCATTCACTTCCAATTAGCTGACCAAGCCGATCCGCTTGGCTGCTGCATAGGTCTTGCATAGAACAGTGCCTGTATCTATATTTCAAAGGACACACTATCGGCTCATTAGTTATTGCATGGGCTGCCTTGTACAGGTAGTAGACATAGCTCAGTCCTAATTAGCTAAAAGGGCCATCCGTAAGTCTTGAATAGACCAGTCATACTGGCATTTCAAAGGCTAGCTTATCTGTTCATTTGCAACTAATTAGCTAAACACTATGAGACCATCTGCTGCTTTATGATCAATATTGGCCACCAAAGTGACCCAGTGGTCACTGACGGTAGCTTGTGAATTATCCCATAGATCGGTAAACATGTATCGCACGAGAGCCGTCAGCTAATTTGCTCCTCCTGGGCAGCTTCATACAAGTCTCATTCACGCGGTAGATAGGCTGCAAGTGTCACTTGTCACATTATTCAAATCCCATTCCGTTCTGTACCTCGGACAACAATAGAGAAGTTGGACGGTCAGAAGACGGTCAAGCGGTCAGTTATATTGGATCTGGTGGTGCTGTTATAAAAATTTTATTGGATTGGTAAAGGTTAAGGATGTGAGGTAGTTCTACAACATATATTTGAAAATGTTACTTATCAATGACTTCCTGGTTTGGAAAATTATACTTTCTTGCAACCGAGTTTTTTTTATTAGCCCCGGATTAGAGACCTAAATAACTGCACTGTGAGATAGGAAACAATGTCAGAAATTATAGCTAATTACTTCACCACAGAATTTGAAACCTCACGCTTAACCCTTTAACGACGAGAGTGCACTAAAAGCGACTAGGAAACCAACGCAGCTCGTCGTTAACGTTTTAAGTCATGGGCCTTGGCTATTCAAGCTGTGATAGAGGGGTGAGCCTGTGTATCAGATTGAAAAGATCATGGTCGTTTTAAGTGACCATAATTTACCCAGTGCACCTGTTTTTCCCAGTGGATCAAGAAAAGTCACTAATTCCACTATACGGGAAATCAAGATTGGACACTTATAAAGGTATATAATTAGAGTCTGCTTCATTTAGTCCACAACTGGCATTTAATTAAAGAATCATTTTTTTATTTCGAAATGTCTATAGAAACCTATATGTGGTGCATGGTCACGCTGAGTATAATTTGGTTGCTTGGTTGGTGGTGACTTCAGCCAAGTTCCATTATCCGGTATTATTCAGACCAATGCTCTCCGTAGGGAGCAGTGGCATTTGCCCCTTTTCAATTTTGCAAGTATTTTACAAAAATAAAATCTGTTGGTTATTATGGTTACTGCAACAGTCTCAAAATGATTTTCAATGCGAAAAAAACTTAATTATTTAGGTAAAGTCCTTGATCATTACTTATTTTTAATGTTTTTTGTATGCAATTTTTCTATGCAAAAACGTAATATTACCACCTCTAAAATTTTCTTCCTTCAAAAAATTTTGCCCACCCCATAAACATTCGTGCGGACGCCCGTAATCTCCTGTATATAGTAAAAATTATATGAAGAGGCTAAATCATCTCATTATGCAACGTCTGCGAGATTCACCCGATAGGGGAATTAGCCACAAGAAGAAAGGAACATCTTGATCAGAATTTAACAGTGATTTATTGGAGGAAATGAATTTCAGATACAGGTACTTGGAAATATAGTAATAAAATATGAACTCGAAGTCCATGCATTCATGCATTGTGAACATGCCGCAATGGAGTAAACTTCTCATACTGACATCCAAAAATCATCTGTTTGCGGTCCTAGACCGGATCTGAGAAACATTGATGATATGCAGCAGCCAGCACCTTCTATTATTATTATAGTACTTTAATGATACTGATACATGTTGTGTACTATGTTCTGATACTATACATGTAATGATAGATATATTAATGAGCTGATATTATAACATGTAATGACAGGTTTAAATGTTCGGATATCAATTGATTTCCATTGAGAAACTTTACTTAACACATAACCAATTGAGTAATGAGTACTAATAATTCATGCCATTATTGTTAGTGGCATTACTGTGTCCGCTGCTCGGTGTTAGCACTGTGGACTATAGCGTAGGGAATAACTGTGCACTATGTAAAATTAATGTGCATCCTAAACCCATTGTTCAGGGTTCTTGTAACCCAATTTTAAGCTCAACTAATGAAACATGGTACTGTCACCAAAGTATCATAGCATCCCTTCCATGCTATCACATCGAAGAGGACTCTGATTTTGCCGAGGCTGTCTCAGTATATATTGCTGGTGACACTAATCAAACACGCAAGTCATCACGAGCATTTAAATAGAAGGTTTGGTAACTTGACCCTTCAACCACCAGAGGAGGTATACAGCAGCGTAACCTACATTATTGAATTATATAGACTTGGATCCAGACGAAAATGATTATAAGAAAAGCACCCCTTACAATACTACCGATTCTTTAAAATCACAATTCTCATCTAATCACCATGCCTCCTTCAGATTTATGCACTTATTTATTGTCGAAGTCTTTATCCAAAATTAACCGACATTATACATAAGAATGTTTCTGTCCCAGATTCAAACTATAGTGTGCTGGCCTTGACCGAAACTTGGCTTGACCACACTTCCGCTGATATGATAACCATCCCAGGATATCATTTCGCATATAAATGTCGTACAACTGGTGCACATCGTGGAATTGGTGTCGCATTTGTTATAAAACATGCCCAAAAATTTAGCAGTTTTCAAGCGATAAACTGTTTGGAAATCATAGCACTTATGAAAGCCTATTCATAACAATCCCTCAGAGCAAGGGACGTGACTGTGTATTTGGTGCCATCTACCGTCCACTGGAAAGTGCTTTAGATGTTTTTAACGTTGAAATCGAGCAATTACTTTCGTACCTCACTAAAACATGAAAAAGAGTGTTCCTCTACGGGGACTTTAATGTTCACCTCTTGAAGGCCGAACACATGCATATATACACAGGAATTCTTGAACTGTATTATTTTCATACCATTTGCAAATATCTATCCTTAGACCTGGGTCCTCTACTCTTTCTGTAATGTGTCAATGATCTATCCTTCTCCTCTACCGTTTTAAAATTTGTACTCTTTGCTGATGACGCAAATGTCCTCCTTAACGACAAATCGATCACCAACTTATTCTCCAGAGCAAACTGTGAATTGGATCTAATCGGATACGGACATAGACAGAGGGAGGGATGAACAGACACAGCTATTCGAGTAACCCAACCGATTGACTTTATAAATAGAGGCCGAGCTTAAAATGTAGAGGAGAAGAGAGAGTTGTCACGAGTTATAGTAGAGGCAGTAGTTCGAGATCGTCGCTTTAAAATTGTAAATAAACTTATGAATTGCTGCCGAGTGTTGTGTTAGTATTTCTTCGGGCCATCGGGTTTGTCATCAAGCATGGAGATGCTCCGCCCGGTCGTCCTAGAGACGCGCCGATGACGTACGACAGGGAGCGATCTGCAACAGACACGAGGATAAACTACCTTACGCTACAATGCTCTCCTACTACATATATCAACCTCATCATCAGCTAGCTACGCTACACTCATAAATATCGCACTGAATATGCACGGATTAATGCTAAAAGGAGTTGTATCAAATGTCAGGGTCCTATATGCTGTGAAATCACTTACCTGTAGAATTAACCTAGGCACCGTCTGTTAGTAGTTTCAAAAATTTGCTAAGGTTTTACATCATAAGCCAAAAGTCATCCAACTAAACTACTTGAATAGGTATCAACTGTTACTTAAGTTTTGCCTTACTTTTAAAAATTGAATTTGGTTTATACGTTAGTTTAAGATCATATGAATCAATGTCTTTGAATATAATTTGTCCGTTCAGCCTGTGGTCATCTCTCGGGTGCCCCGGATAGCGGGACTTGTCTTTTTGGGGTCACACTTTATGATATTCAACCTGTTAATCCACCTGCCTGTAAACGATTTGTTATGCAAGTGTCTTGGTTACTGTGTTCTAATTAACAGATTGATTGATTTATTGACCTACTCGCATCACTGATACCACGGCAACACTAATAGATGACATTTTTTCTAGTGCATCTCTAATGCAAAGTACACTGGCCATTTTGATGAATCTATTATATATCATTGATATATCCGACCAATTACCAGTTATTACTTGGGGTGACTTAACCCCATCCTTTAACAGTAGGCGAATCGGGCTGAGAATGACAGAGTAGCAATGTTCCATTCTCTTTTTGCGGAATCCGACTGGTCTCCCGTCACCTCACTTTGTGTAAATCACATTCAAACATCTGATCACATTCACCTTAACAATCGCTGCGGAGTCCACTACTGCAGAAACAAACGTCGTACATTCACTACGTAAGTCACTCGTCTTCCTTTCAAGATGCAACGATTTTTCGTCATAACGCACAACGCTATTGAGCAACACTCGCTCACTGACAACAACATCATCCAACATATCACACTCAATGTGCGAATCACACACTTGTTTGACTTTAGACTCCTCACATTCTACCTCCACACACGCAACCAACCGCTCCTCAAACATCGCAATAGAGTCACAGTCATTCACACCTTCTTTGTGACGACATTCAACCTCGACTATCACTCCACTGTCCTTATCTTGCAACACAACCACCGGCAACAAATCATTGTCATCACCATGAACAACTGTATGACTACCAAACACATTTATCTCCACGTCATCTTCATTCACAACGACAATAGGGACATCCACATTCACTCCTTCCGAAAAACATTAGTCTGCAGATAGACACTCGAAATAACCTCTTTAAACTCCTCAAACAATTCACTCATTCCATCTAGAAATTCATCTGACCGAACAAACAATTGATTTATAGAAGACGCCTCTGTGTGATCACACCGCAATAACCTCAGCGACGACCTCTGACGAACAAACACACCTTTCGCTACCTCAGAGTCACTCCGTCCGTCCTCGACCAACCCTGTGTTCTCATCAAATACAAACAAATTTGACAACGATTCATCTATTCGCTGTAACTGCATTAACTCGACTCTCGATACAGCATTCGAAACCTCATTCATCACCACAGAATCATTTTCAAACAGTTTAACCAATGCTTGATCTTGGCCAACTTCATTGCCCTGAACCTCGGCCTCAATTAGCTCGGACCGATTCTGAACAGCCAAAGTTTCTGTCTTCACAGCCGGCGTACACGCGTCCTCAGCCAAGCGTGACTGAGCTCGCGTAACAACTCCCACAACATACGTTCCCTGTACGTCTAAGTCATTACCCACTAAGACTGCAACACCCTGAGATAAAGAATCAATGAGGCATGCCAGAAATTTTCCCCTCGCCAATAAACTGTCCACCCTAATTTCGACCAAAGGTAATTCAGTGGTTTGCCCAGCAATACCTCTTATCAAACGCACGTCACTGGTCTTCAGATATTCAGAATCATCCACATATTCACGACTCACAAGTGCCTGTGAAGAGCCTGAATCTCTCAAAAACGTTATATTACGTTGACTACAAACGTTCGAAAATAACACAATAAGGCAAATATCGCATGTCCACAGGCGCCTTAGCACTACTCAACTTTGAAATCGTGACAGGACCCGCTTTTTCTACCAAACCCAATCGTTACCTAAGCTTTGCTAATTCAAACTCTCTCTCTCTTTGTATCGTTCTTTTACTCGTTCTTCCCTGTATTCTCTAAGCCAGAGGTGGGCAAACTACGGCCCGCGGGCCGGATCCGCCCGCCAACACTTTTTATCCGGCCCCCACAATTCTTCAGAAAATTTAAAAAGTCAGACCGCAAGAAGTTTTCTTAGCTTTAATCAAGTGGCGTTGCTCTCTTGCTTACTATTCCGGTCTCGTCTTTAACAATAGGCCTAACTCTATGCACTAACTCTGCCGATCTGCCCCACTTCCCTGCAGAGGTTTCTGCACATGATCTGTATACGCAGAAGTGAAATCCGTTCAAATAAAGCTAATGTTGCTTTCAAAGCAGACGAAAGCACAAAACTCCGGTAACTTTCCTACCCTGCAGTGGCAAACTGCAGGTTAGGAAAATATAGCCTTCAGCTGTCAAGTTTGACAGAAGAGTTCTCCAGACGATTTGTGGATTTTGAATCAATTAAGACTGAATCTGCCGTGCTTACTATACCGTTCACATTTGACATCGACAATTAGCTCATAATATTATTATCCGGAACTTAGCTGAAGTTAACCGACCCACAACGTGATTTTGTTCTCAAAGAACAGCTCAAAGGATCAGACTTGACAACATTCTTCTCTTCGCTCAGGAAGGAAAAATTCTCAAATCTACAAACTTGCTTTAAAATGTGTTATTCGCGTCTACTTAAGCCGACACCTTTCAACAAAAATTTTCAACTATGAAAACAAACAAATGCAGTAGGGCCTACAGTTCTCAGTTAAGTGATCTAAATATGAACTCTAACTTTGAATTGCAACCAGCGCAATCACTCCGGATTATGGGAAACTTGTTAATTAAATGCATGCATGTTCACAGTCGCATACATCTCATTAGTAACAGCCAAAGTGTATTTAATATATCATACATACGTAAACTTCTTTTCTTGTAAGTCGTTATTAAGAGTTAAAAATTTGTTATCCGGCCCTCCGATTTTTTTTGGCGTTTAATGTGGCCCTATGTGCAAAAAGTTTGCCCACCCCTGCTCTAAGCTTTGCAGCCTTCGGTCTTAGTCGCGCAAAAGTTTTACCATATAATTTCTGCATTTGCAATCGCCTCCGCTCTTCACGTTGTCGGGCTTCTACTGTCCATTGTACACATAACACGTGCACACCAATAAATCAGTTAAATATCGCACTCGATTTCCATCAAAAATATCGGTCCCAATTTCAAATTTAGTGAAAACAGCTGACTTGAGAACTTTCTACGCCCAAATAAATTTCATAAACTTTCCCAATTCAAAATTTATTGAAAAAACTACTCTATCAAAATTTATTAACAAACTAATGATACCTCCGACTAATTTTAACAACCAGCGGAACCTATTTTTAACTCGACCGGCGGGCCCTCATATGTGACAAGTTGTTAAGGAATGATTCTCGCTAAAGAAAGGAATGCTAGGCCCCAGTTCTAAAAAAATAGGATTTAATAGAATTAGCATGTGACATAAACCATACATACGCAAAAAGACACTTCAAACGGAACACGAGGCCAAAGTACCGCTGAACACGACAGTCTGTAGCGTGTGCTCGAAAAACCCGTCAGGCACGGAGTTGAAAACAACCAACGAACAGCCAACACCAAGTCGACAAACGAAACCATCTCTATCTCTACGTAGACCACTATCAACCGAGCTGTCTACCTAACATCAACGAATGAGCTCAAAAACAGAATGAGCTCCACTAACGTCAAACCATCATGTCTGACCAACACAAGACAATGACCTCCAGAACAAAGGCGGCAGTCTTATTTATAGACAAGGACACTCCTTCTATGGCATAAGATTCTCGCCAACCTACGGACTTAACCTAGCACCTGCATCTACGTAAGAGGTCACGTGCCTACATGCAACAATATATATACACCGCCTTGATCATGGCCTTGACCATGCTTGTTTTTCCAATGAACATACGTATACAAAAAATGTAGACATTCGTTGAAATTCGTAGTCAACAGGCATATACGTGCCCAGCTTCTGGTTTGAGCTATATTTGCATCGAAAATCCAGCATCTAGTTTCAGTTATATATTCAACGATAATCCAGCTCAAACTAGAAGCTGCATGGATGAGCGATGAAAAGTTGATAGTAAAATTCAAACATAGCTAGAAGCTGGATGGCCGATGAGAATAGAGCTAAAACTAGAAGATGGATGAGCGATGAAAACATGGCTCGAGCATGAAGCCGGATTGCCGATGAAATAGAGCTCAAACTATTAGCTGGATTATCGTTGAATATATAACTGAAACTAGAAACTGGATTCTCGATGAAAATAGATCGTGAACCATTTGTCCGTGAACCATTTGTCCGTGAACCATTTGTCGGTGAACCATTTGTCGGTGAACCATTTCTCGTGACACCTTGAAAAAGAGCCTGTTGGATTTATTGCTCTTTATTATAAGCTATTAGAATGCCACAGCAATAAAAAAGAAGCTCGTCTTTTACTGTGCAATGTATTGATTGGCCGATGGTAGGAAAGCTGTTGCCAGGAAATAAATCATGCCTTTAAAAATGTTTCGATTGAAGGATTCGCCTGCCGTAAGTGAGTGTGGTCCGCAAAGGTTCACCAGTCACTCTGCTACAGAGTAAAGCAGGGAGGCGACCTGACCGACGTCTCTCATGAGCGTAGACTCGGACCCGACCTGGGCTGGTGAAACAAAGTCCTCCGTGTCCACCTTCACGCGGTGCGGACTGTTTGTACCCTTCCAAAGGAAGGGGAACGAACGGGCACGGCAGGCAAACCCAGGGGAAGGCAATGGCAAACCACCCCTGTTAACATGCCAAGAAAATCGTCATGCGACACACCAAACCACGCCGATGGTCGCTGATGGTGGGACTCCCAGGCCGGAGCGCTGATGGGACTCCCAGGCCGGAGCGCGACTCAAGGGCTACTGGGGAAGTAGCAAGACCTGTGTATGGAGACTTTGTATCATGACGATCGCTAGGGCTCCTAGAGCCCTAGCGATCGTCTCTCTCACAAAGAGAGAAGTGAGTGTGCGGATGGATAGCCATATGCCATCGATCTATACAGTATATATATATATATATATATATATATATATATATATATATATATATATAAACGGCTCTTATTATATAACATCCGTCTCTTAAAACGTCCATATGTCATCCACACAGAATTAGGCTTAATTGTTGGTCGTTATTGCTGTGTATACTATACATATACATGCGCTTTCACAGCACTCTCTAATATCGTACATAATGTTTAAGTGCACGGAAAACGAGTTAATTTGTATACCTGACGCCAGCGTTTCCGTTAGGAGCATAGTCCTAAATAGGTCCCAGTCCGGTTTCCACTTGGTCCAGATCAACAGAGGAGGCAGCTGCATGCATGTGAAGGAGGGTGTCGTTTAGTAGTATATACTGGCGCATTCTGCTTGAACAGAGCTTCGGTACTTCTTTCGTTCCCTTCTAATTTTCTTTCTTTCAATGACGTCGCTGCATTCTTTAAGCGTTGCAATTCCATAATCCTGTAGCACACCAGATGCGATGTCCACAACTGATTTGAACGTATATTTCATGAATTGTAACCGTTCGACGATAGTTAGTTCAAGAAAAAGAAAAAAATATTGCACAACTTTGATGCTTTTCCATATAATTTTATATGTTAAATATTTTACCGCCGGTAGAGGGCAGATGACGCAAAGCAAAATCAGAAAAATTTTGAGCACTTTTCACACTAACATGCTGGCAACTTATCATCACTATTAGAAAAAACGTTTACTTAAAAAAAATTTTCTTGCCATTTTCATTCCACCCTAATGACTAATGATTGGCTTATGTCATCTTTTCTTATTTTCTGCAGTCTTGAAATTTCTGCGACCTTCCGCAGCCAACTTACTCTGCAGTAAGAATTCTTCTCTCATATTTCTTTCGCATTGTCCAACACTCTACCCTATACAGGAAAATTGGTTTTATCATCGTCTCGTATATTTTTGTCTAGGATTTTCTTTGTTAATTCTCTGTTTCTTACACTCACTCACACACACACACACACACACACACACACACACACACACACACACACACACACACACACACACACACACACACACACACACACACACACACACACACACACAGACACACAGACACACACACACACACACAGACACACACAGACACACAGACACACACACAGACACACAGACACACAGACACACACACACACACACACACACACACACACACACACATATATATCTGTGTATAATAATAATAATAATAATAATAATAATAATAATAATAATAATAATAATAATAATAATAATAATAATAATAATAATAATAATAATAATCTTGTTCTTTAATTAAGCGCCTCCAAACGCACTGCGCTGTACAGTGAACATACATATAGTAGAAACGGCAGCCAAAAGGGCGCCTTACATACATGTATTAAGTAGAAGCATATGATAACAGTTTTACAGGAGTCGAATATAACTGCTTATGCGGCAGCCAACAATCGGCGTCAATCAAGGCCTACTATTCATTTAACCACTGCCACCTAGCGAGTGGAAGGCTGAAAAAACCTTACGGGGTCTGCTGGGTTCGATCTTGGTACCTTCAGCTCTTCACGCCAGTGTGTTATCCATTACTCTACGGACCCACTTTTATGTCTAGTATATTCTGCTCTTTGGAAGGAATGGAATTCCCGGTTTCTATAAAAGGTTCTTTATTAGCAAATGAACATGCGAGATATAGGCCTACCTTTACACGCATCCAAAACGAACAACAAGAGCTGGCGTTCAAACGCTGGTTTACAAAACAGACACATGTAAAGGATACCCTCCAAAATCATTCATTCATGCATTCGAACATTTATATAACGCCCCTTCAAGATATATACTCAGAGACGCTACGCTCTCTGCACTAGACTAACTGATGTTGAAATAACGTCATTACGTCAGAAACGGTCAGAAAATATTTCATCAGTTAGCAAACAAATGCACAGTAAGCTGAAAGAGTCAACAGTGACTGGCTCATGCACACGCGTTGACCCAACCAACAGATACCCGTCAACAGCTGACGGATGCCATGGATATTCGGAGTCTCTGGACGAACATAAGTAAATCGTATCCAGCTGCAGAGGCAACACGCGGAAAACCGCTGGGGGCACATGCATGGTAAGGTCTAAACTCAGCTCTAGCGTTTGAATATGGTAATGTTATATAGGACGCTGGTAGGCAAATAGAGAAGTTAAGAAAAATGGACCCAGCTAACCTTTGATGATTCACAGTCTGTGACCATCTGGTGCACATTCAGCCCTTCTCAATTTCTTGGTCGGTTATTAATGGTACGAACGAAAGCAGTGAACCGTTTCGTCGGATTGACGTTGCGAATCATTCAGACACCAATTGTTAAATGAACCGTTCAAATCTCTGTTCTGCTCCATGAAGCGTTAACTCCGCTGCTAAGCTATGCCAACAACGTGGTAATTATATTTGCAATGAAATATTACCTCTTCATCGATAATCGATTGGATTACGTGAATTTCACGAGGTGCGATCGATGCATTGGCAACATTTGCTGGTGTATTTTCAAACATATGTCTACCTTGCTTCATGTACGGAATATATGAATATACCTATATATCGGTGGATGCATGAATGTATATGTGTATAAACTGTATATGTATGTAGATATGTGTGAATGAATGAATATACGTATACATGCATGTATGTGTCTCTGAGCGTTTGAATGTATGTATGTTTGGATGTATGGGTATATGAATATGCATCTATGCTTTCCTATACATATGTATACCCATGTATGTATGTATGTACGCATTTATGTATGGAATGTATAGAGTTATGTTATGTATATATGCAGTGCTTTTTTCAGCCGGAACGCACCGGAACGCCGTTCCCGCACCTTTTTTCAGGTACTAAAAATAATTTATTTATTTTAATAATAAAAACAATAATTTTTTTATTTTAATTTAATTTCAGTGTTTTGAACTGTTTTCAGTGTTTATTGAGACCCCTCCCAACCCTTAATCCCGTTTTTCTCGGGACTTTAGCTCGCTCATAATTATTGCGTTCCGGAACCTATTGTTCCGTTCCGGAACCTTTTCTTCCAGAAAAAAGCACTGTATATGTATAACGGCGTGTTTGCATGCATGGGTGTACCTGGCAATTTAAAAAGCTGCTCACAAAGCTTTATTGAAACAGCGCTAATCAGTCAGGGTTGAAACTATTTCTTGAGTTGTCTTTACCGGAAGTACGCATTTTAAGACACACGAGAAGGCATCATGCCTTCAAGACGTTCTACGGCAAAGGGACGAGCACCATCCCCAAGACAGAGGAGCGCCATCCCTAAGACAGAGGAGCACCATCCCCAAGACAGAGGAGCACCATCCCCAAGACAGAGGAGCGCCATCATGGCCGATCAGGATGGCTGCATACAGGCGCACTGAGCTTACTGATGTTCTCTGAGCCACCACACATATCCACGCACCTGCCATCTATAGGTCTCTGAATACAATGTAAGTGCACGGACAGAACAGTTTAATTAAAATGTGTCTCCATGCAGACAGATAGAAAAATTCGATGTTATCTTCAGATTGACGATGGTTCGAGCGGGGAAGGGGGTATGTTTGGGGATCATCCCAGATGGGGCAAGGCACCGGATGCTTCGACTATTTCGAGTCACTTTCTATTGGTTAAACCTGCCCACGTCTACAGCATAAATAGTGAAACTTTGGCCGAATCTGTGAGACGTTCACCAACACTGACTTGATTCTCAATCGCTGAGAGATCACTTGAAAATCCTGACTACGTGAGAGCCGCACAATGCGAGCCATTCTCTTGCTGATTGCCCTAATCGGGGCGAGCACAGGTATGTATTTGAAATCTTTTTGGTGATGATAAAAAGAAGAAACATAAAATTATTTTTAAAAAGAGGAGTGAGAATTGGAAAAATTAGAATGATAAAAAGAGGAAGGAAAGAAGACTAGGAAGAAGGAGAGGCAGAAATTATGAAGTAGAAGTACAATAGGAAGATGAGGGGTGAGAAGAATAAGAAAAGGACGAGAAAGAAGAGGAATTAGAAGAAGAAAGAAGAAAAAGAAGGAACAGAGCAATCGTAGGCCTTATAACTCCGCCTTTGATACCAAGTGATTCATTTCTTACAGATTGGTATGTGGTATTTACGTCGCATCGATATGTGAGGTACGATGGCCCGACCCCTCCTTCACCATCTGATCTTCGCATTGACAGTGTACATTCAGCGTCATCTTCATTAATTAGCCCATCCTCATGTCGTAACGGGGATTCAAACCTCGGACTAAGGTTCCAGTTTCGTATGATAGACATGCATACAGCAGAATACACTTGAGCAGTTCCTCATCATTTGCATACAAATATCAATCTTCGAATCCAGTCATATCCATTATTAGTAATAAAACTAATCACAGATCATTTGGCACTGGCCGCGATCTTGTTTGAAGGAGGGGGGAAACGGGGCATTTTTGAACTGATCCGGTCAAAAAAGAGGTGAGATAATGTCACGCGCGAAAAAAATTTATTGACCTTTTTTGGTGTCTCTTCAAACTTTTTTGGGGGGACAATTTTCATACTTTGTCCCCCACTGTGAAAGGTGGGGGTCTTGTCCCCGTCGACCCCGGGATCGCCGCCCAAGTCATTTTGGATGCCACGTGTTAATGATAACCTATTAAAACACTGCAGTGAATCAGGACCTATTATTGTGTGCTTTAATTGTCACACAAAGTGAACAGTTGACATTGTCGAGTAGGCAGTTGACTTCTCTGGAGTGTGTATTCTGTATTGTGCAATTTCAGAGATTTGCTCAAACCAACTAAACATGATGTCATTCTAATACCTGAAAATTCTACTTAGCAGTCCAAGCACAATTTGAGAGATCGAGGAAGGGAGTGAAGTCGACAATATTTTTCTGAGTATTTTAAACCCTGCAGTAGTTTAATAAAATATCGAATTTTCTGAGAACGCAGCAAATCGTTACTGCGAGGAGAAAAGTTTTCATTGTGTCGCTCATTGAATTCATTTCATCAGTTTGTGCAGATGACCTGGACGTTATCTTCGTCGTCGACGGTTCTCGGACTCTCTGTGACGATGCTCTTGGAGGACCGTGCGCAAGCTGGAAAGCCGCTCTTCGGTTCATCCATAATATAGTCGCCACCTGGCCAATTGGACCGAACGACAACAAAGTCGCTTTCCTCACGTTGGGTGATGTGGTTAAGATGGAGTGGAACTTGGACGGGTAGGCTGAACATGACTGTTGATGTGTTTTAAGCAATATATACTGCTGAACTCGAATTTACTACAAAAACAACTACGCTGGCGCATAACGCATAGAAATACGTTACTATTCTTTGACGTATTAATCAATGATTAATCAATCCTGTACTGACGTAGAATTATGTTGTCATCTGAAACTATACGCTAACTCTTAACGTATTAAATATACGTTAAGCCAACGGTTCTCGACCTTTTGGGACTCAAGGACCACTTATAAATTCTGTGTCTCGGTCGCGGACCACCACTAAAAATTGTGCCACTGGTGCACATATAAGCGACCTTAAAAAATTATAACTTTATATAAAATTATTGTATAAGATAATAAATCTGATCAGATTAAGTATTTTACTTATTCTTTACTATTAATTTTAATAAATGTTTAAACTTTTAAGTAAAGAAAGTAGCCTACAATATTCGTTTTAAATCTAATGTGAGCCTCGAGCTTGCATATTTTAGCACAGTTTATCCAAAGACGTGTAGGCCCAATGCTTGAATGACTAAATCGGGGTTCATCTTCGACTTCAAGTGTTGAACGATATTTTGTTTTAACCAGCACAGAAAATCCACATTTACAAAGACATGATGTTGTAAAAGGTAAAATAGTTTTGAAAGCTTTCTCAGACAGTTCTGGATATTCATGTGAAGCTTGTATCCAAAATTTCATCAAGCTCACTCTTGGATGCAACATCTTCAATGTAGTATCGCTAATCAGTTCAATGAATTGGTTTAATTCCGATATTGGTAAATTTAACGAATCAACGTTTGCAGGAAACGGTCTGGAAACCCACGAAAAACTCTGAACGTTCAAGCCACCGAAGTAGAAGTTAAATTAATCCAGCAATGAATGAATATGTCCGGAAATTAAATTCACAAATTTTGGCTTATTGATCTCTCGGTGCATTCATGCAATTGATAAAAACATGTCAAAGTTGACTTCCAATATCCTTTTTTTCCAGAGATCAAGATTTTTCGTAAAAGCTGACACTTGTCACTGAGGGTGATTAAATTTGTCTGTTTGCATGTTTTTAATTGTAAAAAATATATAAATTATAGGCCTTGCTCGCGGACCACTAGACAGATGGCCGCGGACCACCAGTGGTCCGCGGACCACAGGTTGAGAACCGCTGCGTTAAGCTATTCGAACGTAGTAGTCTGTTAATTGGTTTTTCATCCCCGCAATGTCCCTGCATCTTAAAAGTGAGAAATATAAACTTGTAGCATTATCATTGATGGCATATTATTGAAATTTATTAAATTGGCACACACTGAAAATGCTGCACCACAGCTTATTCGTTATTTGTGTAATCCATGAATGAATAGTAAGTAAGCCTATTTCACGGAACGCTGAAATAAATGAATAAATGAAATTTATGAATCCTGTAACCATTACTATACCCCGTGATCGATCGAGTCGAACTGCTACGATCGACTTGGCTCGGCCGACGATCGACTCGATCGACTTTGTCGACTAGTCGACCTCTCGTCGACTCGATCGACTTGGCAAATAAAGGATTGACTTGGTCGACTTTGTCGACTACGACTGTATCTCTTGGCGGGGGCGTCTATCCCCCTAAATCATTGGAGCAACTTCCCCTTTTCCCTTCATCTTCCCCTTCCCATTCCTTCCCCCCTAAAATGGTGGCAGATCTTCCCCCTATTTCTTGGATGGAGCATTTGCTCCAAGGTTTCTATGGTGTAGACGCCCCTGCCTCTTGGCCATGGACCCGGGAGCCAAAGGTGCCAATGCTCACACATGTTTTGGCTCTGTAGCGCCGATACAGAAGCATGCTTACACAACTTTTGGCTGGCGCTTTGTATTTGATGCTTGCTAAAGTAGTTATTGACTTATTGTGCTATATCAAGACGCATTTCATTTCATGAATATGTAGGCCATGTATAATAAACTCTTCCACTGATTGTAAAAAATGACAAAATATTCTTGTTGGTTATATCGGATATATTGCTGTCTGAGAAATTTCCTTCTTACGCCTACTCTTCCACCGTTCGCGACTTGGGTGTCACACTTTACTCCTCCCTCACATTCACAGAGCATATCTAAAAAATGACTCGCTCCTGCTTCTTTCAACTGAGGCGTCTCAGGGCCATCAGACGCTCGGTCTCACCTTCTGTCTTTACCACCATAGTTCACGCATTTGTCTGCTCACGCTTGGACTACTGCAACTCGCTCCTCATGGGTCTCCCCAAGCAGCGTTTCTCCCCCTTCAATCTGTTCTAAATGCTTCTGCCAGGCTCATCGCTCGACTCCCCCGATTTGCCCATATTTCTGCTTACATGCTTGATGTCCTGCGCTGGCTCCCTATCTATTGCTGCGCGCATCCGTTATATGATCCTCTTCCTTGTCTCTAAATCTCAGCAGCCTACTGCACCGAAATATCTCTTGAACTATCTGCGAAAATCGCTATCTGCATCTTCTTCTCGTTCATTGCGCTCTGTAAATCGGCTTGATCTTTTTGTTCCCAGGGCTAAAACTGCCTTGGCCCAGCACCGGGCGTTTGCTGTAGTGGGTCCCACGATGTGGAATGATCTTCCCCCTCTGCTCAGGGCCAAACTAATGACTGGCTTTTCCTCATCGGTCTCGCGTTCCCTAAAGGCATTTTTGTTTCCCCAGGGCTTCTGTGCTGAGAGCGCCTCTGAATAGTTATTCTGCGAGAGGCGCTTTATAAATTTCTAGATACCATACAATACAATACAATACAATCGGATATAATGTATAATTCTATCCATCTTAGGTCTGTAACCTACTTGGCTGAGGTTAGCTCACGCAACTTTTAAACACTTTCTGAGCCACTGCTCTTGTCCAAAATCGAAGCATTCAGTCCCGTCCTAACATACAGACATTCGAACGTTTTGAGATCGTCGTTATAACTGACTGCAGAGCTGAAATTTCCTGAAACTTGCGCATTTTTAACGCATCTTAATCTTTCCATTTTCACCGTAAAACTGTGAAAAAAATATCTCCAGCTTCCACTATACGAAATACCAAAAGGCTCATAATTTGCACTGAACTTCAAATCAGGTTAATACGGTAGTTGTACGTTTACAAAGAATTACGTCATCACAGTCATCATGTGGGTCATTTTGTGAAGTAGCCGAAAAAATAGTAAGAAAATATTTCATAGTCGAGTCGAGTCGAGGAAACAACATATGATCGACTCGACTTGCAAGTCGATCGAGTCGAAGATTTTTCGACCGACTCGACTTGGCCGAGTTTCGATCGACTTGATCGACTGACTCGATCGATCACGGGGTATAACCATTACCGCGGTATTACCCAGCTTCCGTACCCATCCCCACGTTAATACCATACACTGTTTTCCCATTACCGTGCTCTTACCGCAATGGGATTCCCGCGGTTACCGCTGAATTACCGCAGTAACCGTTACCGTGTCACTCTCTAAACGTTACCAATCGCCTACACAACATTGCAACTAAAGACTTACATCCTAGCCCACAAATGCGCATGTGGTCCTATTCTATACGCCGTTTATAGCAGTATGTATGTATGTATGTATGTATGTATGTTTGTATGTATGTATGTATGTATGTATGTATGTATGTATGTTTGTGGGGCGTGGTGGCTCAGTGGTAAGTTCGGCGACTTGTGACCGGAGGGTTGCAGGTTCGAATCCCACTCTAGCCGCTGCGTACGGACCTTGGGCAAGTCCTTCACTCGCAATTGCTCGTGGCGCTTCGGCGTGAAAACTCCGGCACAGTATCAATGCTGTAGTCGGGAGCGCCTCTGAGTAGAAGTAGTAGTTGACTTGAAGAGGCGCTATAGAAATATCCGGAATAAATAAATAATAAATAAAGTATGTATGTATGCATGCATATACGTATGTATGTATGTATGTATGTATGTATGTATGTATGTATGTATGCATGTATGTATGTATGTATGTATGTATGTATGTATGTATGTATGTATGTATGTATGTATGTATGTATGTATGTATGAATGTATGTATGTATGTATGTATGCAGGTGTAAATAATTTCAGTGAATAATTTGGGTGTTTCGTCTGAGTATAGATACGTATGTACATTGTTACATGCCTAGCGTCTTTCTGTCTCAGTATCTCCTGTTTGGTCGTGTTTTCTGTAGATACCCAGACAAGACTCAGCTGTTGACAGCCATTGACAATGTCCCCTACCCTGATGGTGATCTGGATATAGCAGATCGCCTGAAGGTCGTCCTCAGTGGAATCTTACTCGGCACAGCTGGGGACAGACCGTGGGCCCGCGATGTAGCCGTGCTGATCACTGATGGCGCTGAGTATATCAATTCTGTTCAAGCAGCGGCTGTGTCCACTGCAATGCAGGCGACGGGACTTTCAGTGTTCGTAGTGTGCATACAGACAGGGTGCACCGAGGCCTTTGCCAAAGGCATAGCTTCTCTCCCCAAAGAGGTGAGACTTGCAGTGAATATTACCTTTCAATATACGGATCTTTTTAGGGAGAAGATTATGGGTTCATCCTTAAATCTCGAAATGTTTCTGACTATGCATTCATTGGCTCCCTGAGTAGGGAAAAGGATAATGAAAGGGGGACGCGGTGGTATAGCGATGTAGGTCGGTGCCTCAAGCCACTGCGTGGCGACCCAAGTGCTTCTGAATCGTTGCTTCGATCTTATCGACTGTCTACGAAATACGGCACTCTAATCGCCAGTATTTATTTATTTATTTAGAACGAAGAAAGTAGAAAATAAGTCAAATGAAAAGACTGGGTAATCTAACTGCTGGAAAGCACTAAGCTTATGATGAAGTAGAAAAGTAAATGCTTTTTGCGTCATTATAACGGCGCTATAGAAATCGTTAGATGATATAAAACGTTACAAAACCCCATCACCAATATTGTTATACTTCACAAACCCTTGAAGCAAATATTGTTTTACTTGCAAGGCGTCTACTGGCCAGCATCTTCATATCAGGGTTTACTCAGACCTGATTGAGTTGATGCTGGCAACTGCCGATTGAAAGCCGTTGGGCGGGGTCCACGTGTTTGCGTGGGCATATCAATGGTGACTCTCCTGGTGTTCTTAGCTTTATTCTGCTTGTTGATAAAGTTTCTGTTCTTAATGACATTTAGCCTCATTACGACTATATTCCATGATAGCGGCTAGTTAAACTTACTCAAATAAATAAATGATATATATATATATATATATATATTGAAATAAAACTTTGTGTTTTGTTTTTTATCACGCATTTGTGCATCCTATCTCTAGTAAAAAGATTTTCATTCCTTGAATTTCTGCCGACATTTCCAATGGAGCTAAAATTGCACTTCCATACACATAGAAACACGTCTAGGACTTGCAGATTGATTCGTGGATTGATAATTATGGAAAGTTATGTTCATTGTAGAAAAACAAAACGTATTTCCTTGTGGGGGATTATGTGAATGGTAACCCATCGCTCGACAGTATCACAGCACCCCTGTTGGCGCAAATCAATGCCATTAAAAGTTAGAATGACACCCGATTCGTTATAGTTGATATCGCATACGAATTGCAACACTATTATTTGTAATAGTATTGTCATCTTTAACTTTCAAGTTTGGTATCCAAGCTTTTCTATTGTATTGTATTGATTGTTCAGCATTAAATTTGCATACACTGTTTTTCACAGATTTTGCAAACACTTAACTTTAATTGGTATAGTTTTTGCTTAAAAATAACAGATGTTGTTGAATTTATCACAGTACAATTGTGATGTTCATGGCGCTGGTATATAAATAGCTATTATAAATCAACCTCAAGACTTCTATCGCGTCACCTCAATCATTTGCAATACATATGATTCAGTTTGATTTCCGAAACTCGAAATGAGTCCGGTAGAAATCCAAAAAGCAGTCAGTCGATATACAAAAGACATCACGGAATACGAGGTAGATGAGACATCCTTAGAGTCGTGATCAAAACGATACTGACTTTGCGTTGTGGGCACTATAATATATTCTCAAGCGCATAACGTTTAGTAACCAGATTTTTAAATATTTGGGTAGCTGAGTATCAGGTCATCTAGGTTAGCTTATCACGCCATCCGAACGATAAACGTTAATCTGCGATTGACTGTCATATTCTGTTGCAGATGTCATTTGAAGAAATACGGAGAATGAAGATGTTTGCAGAATTTTCGATTATGTCTGACACAAGTGTATTCTTTAAATTTAACTCAAGTTTTTCTTATTGGCCAGCTTGAAATGACACTGTGCTTCTCTTATAACAGCTGCTGTTTCTTAAAATACCTATCTAATATGCGAATTTTGCGATATATGGTCAACACCAGAACGCATTCATGATTTTTATACAGGATAAAGTTTGGTTTTAAGAAATTTGTGCTTTCAGGACGTGAGATAGTTCTTCAATATACATTTGAAAATGTTACTTAGCAATTACTTCTTCGTTTGGAAAATTATACTGTCTTGCAACTGAGTATTTTTTCTGTCCCATTGATCGCTGTTATCTTTATATACTCAAGAGAGAATAATACATGAATATAAGGTTAAGTTTGAGTCGGCTGATAGGAGGCCGCTTGCGAATCCAGTTCTCAAAGCCAGACAGAGGAAATGTTGCCGACGGTCAACTATGTAGGCCTACAACAGGAGGATTTAAATTAACGACATCGTTAAGTTATCATGATTTTTGAGAAACACAGGCTATTTTAGTGTTACGAAACTTTTTATTCCATTGATGTCAGGTTGTCCGATTTTGGTAATTTTGCGCGGTGAACATTCTTATTCGTCCTTATTTATTTCGTCTAGCAATGTTATAATAGCTGTCCTTCAGCGAAAAAAACATTTGGGAGTCAAGGAGTAACTCGGTAACCAAGTGATAATTTACCCCATTGAGTGATAGCCAGTGACCTATATTTTAGTTATCATTTGTTTTGATTAACTTATCTTGCATGATATGCTGCGGTAGGCCTAAATGTGCAATCCTCTGTATAAACAAGTCCTGTTTGTCCGTAGACAGAGTAATTATTTTTCTGACATGGAGTTAGCTGGCTTCTTTGTAACCTTCAAACGCCCAATAGGAGATATTGAAACGATGCCCCCAAAAATTGTATGCGGGGCAAAAACCAGAATACTGCTCAAAAGTAGGCCTCTCTGGCTTCGTAAACACTCAACTAGCTTCTGGATTTAAGTATAGGAGGTTGGGAGGCCTAGAAAAGTTTAAGCGAAGGTCTAGAAAAATTATAGGCGCCTCACGTATACATGTATACAGTAGGAGCACAAGATAACAGTTTTACAGGAGTCGAACACAACTGTTTAAACGGCAGCCACAGGGCGCCAATCACGGCCTACTATTCACTTAACCACCGCCACCACCTAGCGAGTGGAAGGCTGAATAAACCTTACGGACTCTACTGGGTTCGATCTTGGTACCTACTGCTCTTCACGCCAGTGTGTTATCCATTACTCTACGGGCCAATATACATACAACTTGCCAAATAAATCTTTCGAAATATTCTTGCGTTATTTGCTCGACTAGCTGGCCAACAGCAAGTAACAAGTGAAACTTCTTTATAGAAGTCGCAGAGATTTCGTTTCGTCGCTTGGCCATGTAATTTCAATGTCGGCATTTGTTATTTGTTGTAATGACCGACGAGAAATACATCAACGTAACCGGTTCAAAAGTAAAAACCTGCCATTCCCAGAAAGAGAGAAGTACCTCGACCATTCGAGATATTATTTACGGATTCTCGCCTTTACGTGACTCGCGTGATTAGTAAACATCGTAATTCAGTCTGACTTGAAATGAAGCACAAAACCTTTGAGGTTTCCTGCCAATGTCCAGACGGCGAACAACGTATACAATTCAATGATCTCGTATCATTTCTACACGCTGGATGTAATAACTAACAAATAAGTAACCAACTAATCTTCTAACCTAAGTAACTAACCTACCAACAAGAGACAATAGGTGAGCATTTAGGTGCAAGGGTAATAGCAGTTTCTTCTTTTTCGAATATCGATGCGCTGATGCAAAGTTGACCTAATGCGATCGATGCATTGCCACCGTTGGATAACTTCGTTCACGTAATGTTTGTGTGCATCTATGCAAGCATGCATGTATGTAATATTATGAGCCATAGTATGTATTTATATAGGCCTAAACATGCATGTATATAGGCCTCAGTATGTATGTATATAGGCCTCAGTATGTGTGTATGAAGGCCTGGATATGCATGATGTTAGCCAGTAACTCTTCAGATTACGAAAGAACGGTCCAACTCACGAAGACACGATGCAACATCATATATGGGAGGCGGGACGAGCAGATCTCCATGTGATTCTGTACTCGACCAGACAACTACAGGAAGCTATAAACATGGGAGCACCTAGTATACAGGTTGTCGAATGTCGACCCTTCTGGTGGGAGGACCTAATTTAGCATCATAGCAAGATTGTGCGAAGTACCGGCTGGTACGAAAATTTCGAGTAGTTTTCTACTGGTCAAACCGCTCACAGGCATAAAATAAGATAGCTTGTATTGTTAGTTCCTGACTACTTAACAGCGAAACAATGCAAGCCATTATCTTTCTGATTGCTCCATTGGTATCTGCTCACATCGAGTCAATCGCAGGTATTTACTTTGTAATCATTTAGCTAATAATGAAATCGAATAAGAAGGAGAAAATGACTGAGAATAGCAAGAGGAGAGGGAGGCGGAGGAGGAAGAAGAGAAGAAGAAAAAGAGGAAGAAGAAGTAGAAGAAGGAGAGTCCGAGAGGGAGAAGAAGAAGAGGAAGAAGCAGAATAGCAGTCGCTTAAGTCATCACCTAGAGGCAGCTATGGATACGAAGTGAGAGGTACCTTTCTTTCCTAGACATCGGTTTATGTGAGGGCCAGTGGCGCGGTATGCTATCATGATCTGCATAGGCGTAGACTCTGGGGGGTCAGCCGGGGCACGTGCCCCCAAATAATTGAGGAGCCGGGGCAATGCCCCCCAAAAATCGAGAGGAGAATTTCTTCAAATATTAAAATATTATGTTTCGATATAGACAAATAAAAAATCAGAGACACAGAACTGAAATACTATCAGAAATTCATAATGAAGACAAATATTTATTTTTGTCTTCAATATCTTCAATTTGAAACAAATTTACATGTAAGCAAAACGCCCCATTTCATATGCATTAACGTAAACCGGAAGCCTCTGCTGACTGTCCAGACCAGAGGTGAATAAAGTTTTTTCAGTACTTGGTTTTAAACAAAACCAAAACAAAAAGAAAACCACAAAATTTGCTTTTTGTTTGCTTACAAAAAAAAATTTCTTATTTTTGTAGAAGTTATTTTAATGACATTGATTTAATGATTTTTAATTTTCGGAAATCGCAACTGAATTAAACTGAGTTGGAGCTCTTTTTGATGCCATTTTTCATGATTTTTATGATCCGAAATCCGAAAATCTTAAAAACAAGCAAAACAACAAAAACCATAAAAACGAAAAAAACGAAAAAAAACAACAACAAAAAAGCAACTTTTCATATTGAAAGAACTTGTTTTTCTGGTCCAGACCCTATGCCCCCCCAATATTTTGGACAAGTTTACGCCAGTGATGATCTGCACGACATTAGTTGATGATCACTTAGTGACATATAACCATAAAATCTTACAAACCTTTGGAAAATCCAGGTCGAAATTCGATAGGTCATAGAACCTATCGTAGGCAGGCTGCAGTGGATGTTGAAAGAGATGAGTCTAAAGTTTAGACCTGAATGACATAAAAGAGTTGAAAGACCGGACAAAATGTGATAGAGGATTCCAAAACTTCGGACCAGAGAACCCACAACTGTTTGGAGATTTTGGGACATGTTAAGAGTCACAACATTCTTTGATCCAGTGAAGCATACCTATTTGTGAAAGGGGTTAGCATGTAACAGAGATAGGCAGATTGGTTAGGAAATTTAGAGCAGATTTTCACTTGCATTCATTTCTCAATGGGTAGGCAGTGGAATGAATGCAATTCAGTCGTAGGCCTAATATGCTGCTATTTCTGCTATTGCTGCTACATCCCGAACCCGTCCAAAGCTCTGTTCAGTTGGCTTGGTGGTCGTAGGCAGCTGGCGAGGGTTGACCTACACCCAGTGGCTGGGGCCTTTTCCAACATCACTTTCTCGCTAACTGTTCGGGACCTAGGGGTTACGCTGGATCAAGAGCTTAGTCTCTCTCAACATGTTAACTCAGTCACGTGGAACTGTTATTACAAGCTCCGGCAGTTGCGTGTTGTACTGAGGTCCTTCTCTCATGATACTGCAGTCATCTTCAAGAAGTTGGCTTTCCCCAAGCTAAAACTTAATCGAGCTACCTCTAAATATTGCACAAATCAGCTCATATTTGGCGAGATTTAATTTAGTGTGTATTAGAACAAGATAATAAGGAGAAACAATCGCATTTAAAATTTCAGATTTCAGAACCACCCTAATGTATATATGCATGTATGTATGTATGTACTGTGTATGTACATATATGTATGTATGTAGCAAGACACCAATAAAGCGCATTGTAGAACGTTTTTGGAACCTTCGACGAAGACGATTTGGGAGGAGCAACCTCAATGGCGTGACTATACGTCAATGGGTGAGATCCACCATCGTTATAGATACGTTAGTTGTCATCTGGTTTTGTTGAACTCAGCAAAACCTTGCGAATACGCACTACTGTACGTTATACAAGTCCTGCAGACAAAGTACTTTACTTCTGAACTGTACTAGGCAGACGTCTTAGCAACGTTCAAACGCTCGTTAGCAAAACAGGCATAATGAAGGATACCCTCCAAAATCATTATGCAGCTGCATGGGCTACACACAGAAAACCGATTGGGAGCACGTGCATGGTAAGGTCTAAACTCTGCATATGTAACTATAGCGTTTCAATTTGCTAATCAGAGGTCACGAAGTGCGATCGATGCATTGGTAACATTTGGTGATGTAATTTCAAACGTTTGTCGGCGTGCGGAGTCTTGCCTTTGCTTCATGTATGCAATATATGAATATACGTACGTATATATATATATATATTGTTAGGTCCCAATGAATTAAATAGTAATAAGCTCGAACTAGGAGTATGAATTTTGTAGTTTTATTTAAAATTACAATAGTACGAATAAGGCTACCATTTCAAAGGAGCAAACCGTCCAGAACATCAGAAGACGATACAGCAAAGAAGTATTACAAACGTGTCTCTTCTTCGTAATTATAAGAGTTCAAATACGGTAAACTCGGTAATCAGCATTGTTGGTCACAGTGGACACGAAACAACGAAATATAACGCAGTTAAGCCTCATACGGCATTTACTTAATTAACATGCGTACAACTCGAGACTTGGCCTTTAAAAATACTCGAAACAGAAAAGACCTCGTCAGGTCACGAATAAAGGCCAAACTCGACAATCCTAGGGCCTCCTTCCCTTATATAGTACTTTCCCGGGCCGCTCCTCTCAAGGAGCCGGTCAAGTGCGACTCAGACACGGGAGAGTACATATGGACCAAGAGGGCAACATCTAACATACCCCCGGATCCCAAGGAAGAGGAAACCACAGGGTTTCCGACTTATATGCACAAGAAATCTTAACTACCCAAAGAAAAAACTATACACAACAACTAATATACCTATTCCAAAGTATTTACAGAAGAAGTCCACGTATGGATATCTAATTAAGTGGGAACATACAAAGTGGTTGCCGGCCTACTTAATAAATCGGGAAGAAAGTTCAGTTTCCCAGGACGATGACGAATGTCCAATGAGAACTGAGCTAACTCCAAGCTCCATCGTAACAGTTTCTGGTTGTAGTTAGCCATGGAGTTTATGAACTGTAACGGACTATGATCCGTATAAACAACCACAGCCGCAGAACCGAAGTACACCTGAAAGGCTCGTACAGCCGTCACGAGAGCTAGCGCCTCTTTCTCCACTGTAGAGTAATGGATTTCGTGGATCTTCAGTTTCCGGCTCAGAAAGCAAATGGGATGTTCCAAGCCCTCGTGTACCTGAAACAGACAGGCTCCCACACAAAAATTAGAAGCATCCACTGCCATACAAAACGGTTTATCATAATCAGGCGGAGTCAAAATGGGCCTAGAAGATAAACGAGACTTCAAATCCACAAACGCCTTTTCAGCACCATCAGACCATTCAAATTTCCTGTTCTTCTTTAACAACTCCGTCAAAGGAAAAGTTAAGTCGGAATAATGAGGCAAATACTTTCTATAATACCCCGCTAAACCTAACAGCGACTGAACCTGTTTCTTATTAATAGGTGTCGGGAAATTCACCAAAACCTCGACCTTCTGTGTTCTAGGTCTTACACAATTCAACCCAATGTGGTGACCCAAAAAATCAATCTCAGCATTGGCAAAAACACACTTCTTAACATTCAAAGTTAAACCAGCTGTTGACACTCTCTGTAAAACCTGCTTCAAGTGATCTAAATGATTCACCCAATCGGTACTGAAAATGATGACATCATCCAGATAGGCATCGCAAAAGGATTCCAAACCCCTAAACAATTTGCGTACTAGTTTAGAGAACGTTGCAGGTGCGTTTCTTAAACCAAAACTCATATAGCGCCACTGGTAGTGTCCATTAGGCGTCACAAACCCAGTCAAAGGAACCGATTCAGAATCCAACAAAATTTGCCAGAATCCCTTCGTAAGATCCAGTTTGGTTAAGAACTTCATGCCTGCCACCCTATCAATTAAAGCCTCCACCCTAGGCATAGGAAATGGATCAGGCACAGTTACGGCATTTAGTTTGCGGAAATCCGTGCACAAACGTAAAGTTCCATCAGGTTTAGGTACCATTAGAATGGGAGCTGCCCATGGACTATCTGAATCCTCAATGATACCAGATTTAAGTAAATCAGCAATTTCTGTATTTACCGCCTTCATTTTCTCCGGATGCAACCGATACGGCGCTTGGTGAACAGGCTTGGCACCTTCAACCAATTGAATGTGATGCTGTACCACTGAAGTCGTTCCAGGACGATCACTAAAGACCTCCTGAAACTCCATCAACAACTGTCGCAATTGCCTGCTCTGTTCCACCTCCAGATGATCCAACACAACATGTTGCAAAAACAAACAATGATCATTAGCAACACTAGTACCAACATGCACCACCACATTCACATCCGCAACGGACTCACAATCAGATTCTCTTGTCAAATACCTCCTCATGAGATTCACATGTACAACCCGTTTAGTTTTCCTTCTATCAGGAGTACTCACAACATAATCAACCTCACCCAACCGTCTCTCAACCACATACGGTCCACAGTATTTAGCCTGCAAAGGCTTTCCAATTAAAGGTAACAAGAGCAACACTTTATCACCTTCATTAAACACAACCATTTGAGCGTTTCTATCATACCATAGTTTCGACTTGGATTTAGCAATCATTTCATTATCATTTACAACTTGCATTCCCGTTCGAATACGTTCTCGCAAATCCAGAACAAAATCAATTAAATTAGACTTCGACAAATCATTCACAATGTCATCCTTTAACCAACTTCGCTTGATTAATTGTAAAGGTCCCTTTACATCTCGACCAAAGGTTAAATCAAAGGCAGAAAAACCCAAACCTTGTACCGGTACTTCTCGATACGCAAACAAAACCCATGGCAGGATTTCATCCCAGGAACCAGGAAACTGCTCCCCAACTGCCTTCAGCATATCCTTCAACGTTCTGTGAAAGCGTTCAAGACATTCATTTGTTTGAGGATGAAATGGCGAACTCTTCATTTGGAAGACCTGACACTCATGCAAAAATATCTGCATTAGATCAGACATAAATTCAGAGCCACAATCTGATAATAACTCGTCAGGAAAGCCAAACATAGTGAAAACACTTATGAGTGCTTTAGCCACTTCCTGAGCGGTATGTGTTCGCAAAGGAAATGCCAACGGATAGTGAGTTGCCAAATCCATTATCGTGAGGATAAATCTATTGCGAGACCTATCACAAATACTCAAAGGACCCACCACGTCCATGGAAAGTCGGGAAAACGGCCTATCAACCACAGGTAAATTAATTAAAGGGGCACGAATCTGTTCAGCACCCTTTCCCAAACGCTGACATACATCACAAGTGCGACAATATTCTCTAACCTGTTTAAAAACACCAGGCCACCAAAAATGTCGCAACAGTCTGTCCAGCGTTTTCTGAGTTCCCAAATGCCCACTAGACGGAATATCATGAGCCACACATAACAACTTAGTTCGTAATCCAAAAGGTACAACTATCTGAGTCAACCCAAAATTCTCAGGCGTAACCCTATTCGTCCAATGTCTTGTCAATACATCATGACGCACCTCATAGAAATTGCGTCGACTCTCTTGTACATTCGAAGACGCCAAATCAAACAATGAACGAAGAGAAACATCCGCACGCTGCAAATTAATCAATTCTTTTCTTGAAACAAAGTCACCAACACCTGGCATACTGCTACCTGACTGTTCGAACAATTCATTAAGACCGTATGTCTCCGATTCAAACTCGTCACACTTCAATGACCCCGACGAAAGGTCCTGAAAGTTCACTGCATTATTCACTGCATCCACACAATCCCCTACAGTCTGCGCTCTAGTAACAACAGCGACGTCCACTGGCGGTAAATTTATCAAGTCATTGCCCAGTAACAAGTCAATACCCCCAGGCAATTTCTGAACTAACCCGCACAAGACAGCTCCAGACACATACGCACTATAAATCCGAACCACAACTAAGGGAATTTCTATAGGCTCACCAACCACTCCCTGAATAAGACGCATGTCGTCCGTTTCAACATAGTCGCCTGGACCAAGTCTATCACTGCTTATCAAAGACTGTAATGCACCTGTATCTCGCAGAATTGTTAACCTACGCAGTGAACCCTCATTTTGACACAACAAAGCTTGTTCACAATAAGGCAAATATTTAACATGTACTTGAGAGGAAACCACCTCCTGCTGCATATCCTGTACTAGGCCCACATTAGGAGAATCCCAGCTCGAAAATTTGTCTACTCCTTGTGATCGTTTCTCATTCTTCCCGTTGAACTTCCAACATTGTGAAATAGTATGACCACTTTTATGGCAAAATCTGCAAGAAACTGCACCTCCAAACTCTTTACCAAAAGAAACCTGCTTCCTAGACCCACTTGGACTAATTGGAGGACTACGATATACCTGTCCCAAATTCCGACCACTGTCAACCACATGCAAATCTGATTGTACTTTAGCCTCAATCACAGGTCCAACGTTATATGGTTTAAACAAAACCGCATACTCATCTGCTAATTTAGACGCCACAGCCAAGGATCCGGGTTTCCTTTCAATAATCCATCTATGAATGTCCGTAGACAAACAATTCACAAACTGCTCTAATAGAAAAACCTCCCTCATTTTGTCAACATCATTGAATGCATTTTCACCGTCCAACCAGCTCTGAAAAGGCAGACTCATTCGAAAAGCAAAATTTGAATATGTTTCTAAATCTCCTTTCTTAAGTGTACGAAAACGTTGACGATAGTATTCGGGCACTCGAGCATATGCAGTCAGTAATGCGCGCTTCAGAACATCATAGTCTTGACACTCCTCAAGTGACAGCGCGGAAAACACTTTTTGAGCTTTTCCAGTTAACTGCGTATGCACGAGCGCTGGCCATTTATCCTTAGGACATTTATGAATGAGCATAGCTTTTTCAAAAGCCATAAGGTAATGTTCAACATCACCTTCATCGAATTTAGGCACAAATTTAACAGCCGTCGACATTTGAAACTTATCGGCCACGCGCACTTCCTCTGTTTCAACCCAATATCCTCCCAAGCGTTTTAAATCAAGTTGAAACTGTCTTTGTTTATCTTTCTCTTCAGCTTCAATTCGTATTTTTCGTTCCTCTGCCTCTCTCATTTCCTTTCTTTCCTCAACTTGTTTTTCCTGAGCCTCTCTCCTTTCCTTTCTTTCCTCAGCTGCAATTCTTTCTTTTCTCTCCTGTGCCTCAGCTTGTTTTTCCTGAGCCCTTTCTTGCGCTTCTTGAGCCAATTTAATCTTAGTTAATTCAAACTCCCTCGCTTTGTCTTTCTCCTCTTTTTGTGCTTCAAGTTCTAACGCTTTACACTTCAGGTCGTCTTTCGGCGAAATTACAGAAACTATTTTATCTAAGCCCTTCTGCAATTGTGCCTTACTGAGGCCTTTCGTGTCCTGGCCTAAACGCTCCATTTCCAATTTCAATTCGTCGACCGACATATCGAAAATATCGTCCCGCGTTAATGACTTCGCTGCCACTGGAGTTTCCATTATGAAAACTCAAATTCGCAAGCAAAAATATGTATCAAAAGTGCTACTTTGACCACACCCACTAAGAAATTTAGACTTTATATAAGAAAATCAACCGCTTCGGACGGGCCCCCATATGTTAGGTCCCAATGAATTAAATAGTAATAAGCTCGAACTAGGAGTATGAATTTTGTAGTTTTATTTAAAATTACAATAGTACGAATAAGGCTACCATTTCAAAGGAGCAAACCGTCCAGAACATCAGAAGACGATACAGCAAAGAAGTATTACAAACGTGTCTCTTCTTCGTAATTATAAGAGTTCAAATACGGTAAACTCGGTAATCAGCATTGTTGGTCACAGTGGACACGAAACAACGAAATATAACGCAGTTAAGCCTCATACGGCATTTACTTAATTAACATGCGTACAACTCGAGACTTGGCCTTTAAAAATACTCGAAACAGAGAAGACCTCGTCAGGTCACGAATAAAGGCCAAACTCGACAATCCTAGGGCCTCCTTCCCTTATATAGTACTTTCCCGGGCCGCTCCTCTCAAGGAGCCGGTCAAGTGCGACTCAGACACGGGAGAGTACATATGGACCAAGAGGGCAACATCTAACATAATATATATATATATATATATATATATATATATATATATATATATATATATATATATATATATATGTGTGTGTGTGTGTGTGTGTGTGCGTGTGTGTGTGTTTTTTTTGTGCAGGAATGAATGTACATGTGCATTTGTGTAGAGGTATGTGTGAATGCATGAATGCACTATGTATATCATCATGCATGTATGCATGTGTCTGTGAGTGTATGAATGTATGTG
Organism: Allolobophora icterica; assembly: GCA_963556255.1. NCBI lineage: Eukaryota > Metazoa > Annelida > Clitellata > Crassiclitellata > Lumbricidae > Allolobophora > Allolobophora icterica. Next base: position 17,705,396 of record OY744603.1, on the reverse strand, counting down.
TTTGGATGTATGGATAATGGATATGTACATGTATATTTATCTATGCTTTCATGTATGTATGCATACCTATGTATGTATGCATGTATGTATGTATGCATGTATATATGCATGTATTTATATATGCATGTATGTATATATGCACGAATGTATGTATGTACGCATGTATGTACAGTATGCATAGAGGTATATGTATGTATGCAATCATGCATATAGGTATTTTTGTACGTTGCACGAGTGCACCTCTCTATAAAGCGACTCACAAAACCTTCTGGAAACAGGCCCACAGGGCTCTCTAACCGACTAAAAAGGTGCAAATCAATGAGGGTTGAAAATGTTTGTTAAGTTGTCTTTGCTTTCGGTAAAGACAACTGACGCATTATAAGACGCACGAGAAACCATCATGTATGAGTTTACTAAGGCGCGCAATCATTGCCGATCCTGATGGCTAAAGACAGGAGCACTGAGTTTACTGATGTTCTCTGGGCCACCACAAAAATGCACGCCATTATTCTCTCTAAAGTCTCTGAATGCAATGTAAGTGCACGGGCAGTAGAACACTTTAATTGAAATGTGTCTCCAGATATATAGAAAACTGGGATGTTATCTTCAAGTTGACGACGTTTGGAGCAGGGGGGGGGGCGAGTGCGTTTGGGTATCACCGCAGATGGTGCATGCCACCGGCTGTTTCGACTATTTCGAAACACTTGCTATTGTTTAAACTCGCTCAAGTGAATAGTATAAATTGTGAAACTTTGGCCGAATCTTTGAGATGTACATCAACTGCTGACTTGATTCTCAATCGCTGAGAGATCACTTGAAACTCCTGACTACGTGACAGCCGCACAATGCGAGTCATGCTCTTGCTGGTTGCCCTAATCGGGGCGAGCACAGGTATGTATTTGAAATCTTTTAGGCTGATAATAAAAAGAAGAAACAGAAATTTAGTTTAAAATAAGAGGAGAGACAATTGTTTAAACTAGAATGAGAAAAAGAGGGAGAAAAGAAGAATAAGAAGTTGGAGAAGCAGAAGTTATGAGGTAGAAGTACAATAGGAGGAAAAGAACTTAGAAGAAAAAGAAAAGGACGAGAAAGAAAAATAAGAAGTACAAAAAGAAGAAAAAGAAGAAAAGGAGAAAAAGATCAATCGTATAACTTACACAAAGGCCGCCTTTGGTACGAAATGATTCATAACCTACAAATTGGTATACGTGGTTTTGATCTCGCATCGATGTGTGAGCTACGATGACCCGATCCCACCTTCACCCTCTGATCTTCGCATTGACAGTGTACATTGAATGTAATCTTCATTAGTTAATTTTATCTTAATGTCCTAGCGGGGATTAAAACCTCAGACTAGGGCTCGAGTTTAGCATGATAGACATATATACAACCGCAGACTCTAGAGCAGTTCCCATTAATTGCATACTAATCTCGATAATATTATCCAATCATACCCCGTTTTAGTAATAAAACTAATCACATATCATTTGGGATACCGCATATTAATGATAGCCTATTAAAATACTGCAGTATATCAGGTACTTCTCTGGAGTGTGCATTGTGTATCATGAATTTTTAGAAATTAGCTCAAATCTACTACACACGATTTCATTCTAATAGGCAACCTGAAATTTTACTTTTAACAGTCCAAGTACAATTTCAGAGATTGAGGAAAAGAGTGAAGTTGACATTTCTGAGTATTTTAGACCGTGCAGTAGTTTCACAAAATATCGAATTTTCTTAGAGCGACGTAAATCATTAATGCGCGGTGAAAAGTTTTAATTGTGTCGCTGATTGAATATCATTTCATCAGTTTGTGCAGATGATCTGGACGTTCTCTTCATCGCCGACGGTTCTCGGTCTGTCTGTGGGGATGATCCTGTACCGTGCCCAAACTGGAAAGCCGTTCTTCAGTTCTTCAGTAATATAACCGACACCTGGGAAATTGGACCGGACGATAAAAAAGTCGCTTTCGTCACATTTGGTAAAGACGTCAAGGTGGAGTGGAACTTGGACCGGTAGGCTGAACATGACTGTTGGTGTGTTTTGAGCAATATATACTGCTGAACTCAAATTTATGCATGTTGTGGCATGTCGCGTCCTAGAGGTAAGGTATTCCCTACGGGGTAGAGCCCTGCGCCGACTTGACAGTGTCGACGGCGACACGCCAGTAATTTTGAGTCGGCGGCGGCGGGTGTGTGCTTGATGGGTGGACCTATATCATTTATAGACTGCAACTCTAGTATTAGTCAGCTATTATGTTACTGTTTTAGTCAAGACAGAGTTCGGTCACAACTTCCCAGATGGTAAGATCAGAAGTTACTTCAGAAAAACTTGTGCGCGTAGAACTGCGTGGCGTAAATATCAATTATTTCGGCGGTATGGTTGAGCTAATCATGTGATATTTTCAAACTTTTATGCATTACTTAAATAGGGATATGTAATATGTATGACAGAAAGCAAATTCGGTCAAATAAAGTGGCTAAAACGGGCTCCATTTGGTAGCAAATGTTCTGAATGCTTTGTCGGACCTCACTGGGGGGGAGCTTAAGGAGCTGCAGCTACAACAAACAATGATAGCCCAATGATAACCCCTAGTGGTGGTCGACTTCGTCCCAGTTGTCCAAATCCGTTAAAATATGCACTGGATCACAAATAAACAAAAACGCCTTATAGCATAAAACCAACTGCTCGTCCACATTGGCAATAAAACAACAACAGACTGGCTTCAAACGAGCACGCATTGAAAATCCAGTCTGAGCAAAAGTTAAACACAGCACATTTTATGAAGCCGGCTTTCATGTCAAACGTCCAGAATGCATACAGAATATACATGCTCGGTTCTATTCAGAAGCGTACCCAGGAAACAATCTCGAAAGTTTCCAATTTGGGAGGCGGGGGGCTTTCCATTGGACATGATCGCAGAGTACGGTTCAGTTTTGAAAAGTTAAGTGTTTTTGCAATTTGCAATTTATTTGGGGAGGGTGAATTCGTTACAGCTGCCCTCATAAAAGCCCCCATAGTCCCATTCGATTTACTATCATAAGGGCGACTTCGAAAGGGCGACCATCAAAAGGGCGCGTTCAAAAAGGCGCCGCTCATAAAGGCGCGTGTTTAAAAGGGCGCCGATCAAAAGAGCGAGCTATTAAAAGGGCGACAATCGAAAGGGCGACAAAGTTCGAAGTTGGAAGAAGGATATAATAATTGTAAACATAAAATCGGTCGAAGGTTGGGATAGGGGATTCAGTCAACTACTTGGAGCTTCTCATCCCACTATATGGAAATTCATAGACAGAAAATCTACAGGGAAGTTGAGAAAACGGATCAAGACCATAGTTGAAGATTATGGCAACAGAACAAACATGGAGTATCTAAGAGGGATCGCTCATAACCTCAACCTCAACATTTGAAAAACAGACGTTGTTTCTAAAGACAGTAGTACTAACTATGGAAATATCACTAAATAACGTTGGTCTAACATTTGAAAAACAGACGATATCTCTAAAGACAGTAGTAATAACTATGGAAATATCAATAACATTGGTCTAACATTTGAAAAACAGACGTTGTTATTGTTATTATTATCTTTAAAGACAGTAGTAATAACTATGGAAATATCAATAAAAATTCGTCAAACTAACATTTGAAGAACAGAACTTAAACCTATTATTCGCCCTTTCGATTGTCGCCCTTTTAATAGCTCGCTCTTTTGATCGGCGCCCTTTTAAACACGCGCCCTTATGAGCGGCGCCTTTTTGAACGCGCCCTTTTGATGGTCGCCCTTTCGAAGTCGCCCTTTTGATAGGATACCGTCCCATTCTATACGCCGTTTATAACAATGTGTATATGTACGTATGTATGTATGTATGTATGTATGTATGTATGTATGTATGTATGTATGTATGTATGTATGTATGTATGTATGTATGTATGTATGTATGTATGTATGTATGTATGTATGTATGTATGTATGTATGCATGCATGCATGTATGTATGTATGTATGTATGTATGTATGTATGTATGTATGTATGTATGTATGCAAGTGGAAATAATTTCGGTGAATAATTTCGGTGTTTTTGTCATATTTAATGTACAGACCTAGCGTTTTTCTGTCTCAGTATCTGCTGCTTGGTCGTGTTTTCTGTAGATACCCTAACAAGACTGAACTTTTGACAGCCATTGACAGAGTCCCCTACCCTGGGGGTGATATGATCGAAGCAAGTCTCGTGAGGGTCATCGTCACTGAAATCTTCAACAAAACAGCTGGGGACAGACCGGACGCCCGTAATGTAGTCATGCTGATCACGGATGGTTCTAAGTATATTAATTCCACTGATGCTGAAGCTGCATCCAACGCACTTCAGGCGAAGGGAATCGACGTGATCGTAGTGTGCATACAGACAGGGTGCACCGAGGACTTTGCCAAAAGCTTATCTTCTCCACCCAAAGAGGTGAGACGTGCAATAAATATTTCCTTTAAATACGCGGGTCGTATTTGAGGGAGGAGATTATGGGTTCATCCTCAACTCTCGAAATATTTATGACTATACATTCATTGGCTGCCTGGGTGGGGAAAAGGATGATGAAAAAACGAAGAAAGTAGAAAATTAGTCAAATGAGAAGACTGGGTAATCTAACATCTGGGAAGCACTAAAAAATTTCATCACATTTTTTGCCAAATGAAGCAGAAAAGTAAATTAATGATTTTGGCGTTATGATAACGGCGCTACAGAAATCATTAGATTATAGAAAACTTTTCAAAACCCCATCAAAAATATTGTTATACTTCACAAACCCTTGACGCAAATGTTGTACTACTTTCAAGGCGTCTTCTGGCCAGCATCTCCATATCAGTGTTTTATCTTATCTTATCTTATCTTATCTGAACATTTATAAAGCGCTTCTCTCAGCAGGGCTATACAGAAGCGCTCTCAACGTGACAGGCCCGTAAACAAGTAAGTCTTTAGGCAGCGAAGAGAAGCAGGTGTGATCCCCTCTAGAACCCTACTACGGACTGCAGGGGGAAGGTCATTCCATAGTGACGGACCCACTACAGCGAAGGCCCGATGCTGGGTCAGGGAAGTCCGCGATCGAGGGACAAAGAGATCAAGTCGGACGGAGGAACGAAGAGGACGAGATGAGCGGGCAGAGAGTGGTTTACACTTGGTTCTTAGCTTGATTCAGACCCGATTGTGTTGAAGATGACAACTGCGGATAGAAAGCCGCAGGGTGGGCTCTATTTGTATGCGTGGGAATACCAATGGTGACTCTCCTGGCGTTCTTAGCTTGATTCTGCTTGCTTGTGAAGTTTCTGATCTTAATGACAATAATAGCTTTAGTTACTAAATCTGCTGGAAACCAATGTAATTAGTCATTGGAAGTAAGGCAAAACAGATCTGATTCTACGAATATTCCGTATGTGAAATTGACCTGATCTGTACAATGTCCGAACATGGTTAGAAAATGACATGGTTGAGTCAATGAGGACAACGGCGCTGCATGCACAACCAGTGCGTTAACAGATAAGCTACTCAACTAAATATGGGTTTTTAGCAAGCCAATGAAATTTGCGGAGTTGTTCGTTTGCAGCTAGAATGAGACATGCAGTTTCAGAAGGATTCAAAAGAAGTGAACTACTAACCATCCAAAAACCGAAGTTTCTGATCTTAATGACAATTAGCTTCATTAAGACTATAGCACCGGAAAGCGGCTAGTTAAATTTGCTCAGATAATTAAGTGATATATATATATTGAAATCAAGCTTTGTGATTTTTTATTTCGTATCACGCATTTTGTGCCTATCTCTATTTAGATGATTTTCCTTCCTCGAATTTCTGCCAATATTTCCACTGGAGTTAAAATTGCACTTCCATGCGCATAGAAATGCGGGTTGATTCGTGGATTGATCTGGAAAGTTGTGTTCATTGTAGAAAAACAAAACGTATTTCCTTGTGGGTGATTATGTGAATGGCAACCCTTCGCTCGACAGTATCGAAGAACCTCTGTTGGCGCAAATCAATGCCATTTAAAGTTAGAATGACAACCAATTCATTACAATCTTATAGTTGATGTCGCATACGAATTCCAACACTATTATTTGTAATAGCATTGTTATCGTAAACTTTTAAGTTTGGCAGTTTCGTATCCAAAAGTTTAATATTGTATTGTAGGCCTATTGATTGTTAAGCATTAAATTATATAGATTGCATAAGTCACATTGTATTCCACGGATTTTGCAAACTTGCAACTTTAAATTGGTATAGTATTTGCTTTAAAATAACAGAACACAGTTATAAGAGATTTAGTTGAATTTATCACAATGCAATTGTAATTTTCATTGCGTTGATTTATTGATGGCTATTATTATTCAATCTCAAGACTTCCATAGCGGTACTCTAATCATTTACAATACATATGACTCAGTTTCATTTCCGAAGCCCGAAATAAGCTCTGTAGAAACACAGAAAGCAGTCAGTCGATATACAAAAGACATCACGGAATACAAGGTATATAGATGAGACGTCTTTAAAGTTGTGATCAAAGCGAAACTTTATATGCACTATTTTCTGAAGCGCAAAATGTTTAGTAAACAGATTAAAAAAAATATTTCGATTGCTGAATATCAGGTCGCCTGAGTCAGCGCACAGGCGATCCGAGCGATAAAACTTAATGTGCGAAGGACTGTGATATTTTGTTTCAGATCGCAAGTGAACAAATATGGAGAATGAAGATGTTTGCAGAATTTCCGATTCTGTCCGACACGTGTATTCTTCTTTTGTATTCTTCTTTTATTTTAACTCAAGTCTTTCTTAATGGCTAGTTTGAAATGACACTGTCTTCTGTTATGACATCTGCTGATTCTAAAATACTTGTCTACTATGCGAATGTTCCGATATATGGTCATCTTTAAAACATCTTCACCTTCACCAGAACGCATTCATGATTTTTACACAGGAGAATGTTTGGTTTTAAGAAATTTGTTCAATCAATCAGTTTATTGACTCATCAATCATTACACAAACAAACACATTAGGTTAAACAAAATAGTAGGCTACAGTTCAAACTCTTTGTAGCAAAGTGCATTTATAACCTGAGCTTACAGTACGAGACAATGAGTCAGCCGAAAAGGATCAATAGACCCGCTAACAACTCGGCTGGCTCATTTACCAGTCTATTTTGTGTTAAATCAACGCAGTCACACAAGTAGTTTATCTCATCACATGGAATAGAAACAAAAGGTAGAACAATAAGCATGAGGTAGCAGCTGCCAAAATACTTTTCACTGTGTCAGTAATAAAAACATCTTCAATCTAGATTTGAACTGATTTAGAGTTACAGCAATTTTTAAGTTTCCTGGAAGCGAGTTCCATGTTCGCGGACCTGAGCATTTAATAGAAAATTGTTTTAATCTAGTTCTCGCATAATCACCTCTGTGCTTTTGTGCTTTGAGGACGTGAGGTAGTTCTTCAATACACATTTGAAAATGTTACTTAGCAATGACTTCTTCGTTTAGAAAATTATACTTTCTTGCAACTGAGTATTTTTTAAAGATTAGCTCCGGATTAGGAGATAGTCACCCACTTAAATTACCCAGCAATTTATGTAGCGCCAGGTCTTGAGTCTAGAGCATCATGATATATACAATGGTCGTTGGGCACTCCGTATGCCCATGATAGCAGGTCCACTTTCATTCAGTAAGGACCGCTCGCTTAAGAGAGGCTTCTCTCTGTCTCAGGACCCTACCATGCATCATCCTCGAAGCCGAAAAGGCAGCATTCCGAGGAAGATGTTTCATAGAACAGGATTCGTTCTTTCATCTGCAGTATTCGTTCTCTTCTTATATGTCTTCTTTGCTACAACATTTTCTTCAAAACCATTATAAATGTATATTTGCCTAACTTTAAACCATGACCATTTCTATGAAACATAAATCATTCTCGCATTTCCTCTTCTTCTTCTTCTTCTTCTTCTTCTTCTTCTTCTTCTTCTTCTTCTTCTTCTTCTTCTTCTTCTTCTTCTTCTTCTTCTTCTTCTTCTTCTTCTTCTTCTTCTTCTTCTTCTTCTTCTTCTTCTTCTTCTTCTTCTTCTTCTTCTTCTTCTTCTTCTTCTTCTTCTTCTTCTTCTTCTTCTTCTTCTTCTTCTTCTTCTCCGTCTTCTTCTTCTCCGTCTTCCTCTTCTATTTAACCTTTACAGTTGAAGATATATTTCACATACCATTGAGTGAAGACGTATCAACCAAGTCTTCGGCCAGTTGATAGCATTTTGTAAATATATTAGTGAATCAGTTCAATGCTATAAATCAAATAAACCCCCTTAATAACATAATAATAATATAGACGATTAGGCCTACTATTTCCTTAACTTGATTGGTTGAGGCAATCTTCTGTAGATGATGTAGATAAAAGTCTTTGGTATTAGATAATAAGCGTTTGCTTAGAATTTCGTGATATCGTTATTCCAATAATATTTTTTCTAAATTTATTAACAGTCCTATCATCAATATAATGGTAATAGATACTGACGTTTAGAAATCCAATCGTTGCTTCAAGTTATACTTTATTGTTCTGCCTTTCATTCGGTAAAAAAATATATGTTTTGTGTAATTTCATTAGTATATTTATATCCTCTTCTATTTCTTTTATCCGTCAACCAGGCCAGCATCATATATCTTGGTCTTCCTGGTGATTTCTTCCCATAAATTCTGCCTTAGAGCACTCTCCTTAGGAGCGAAAATTTCTCGCATTGCGTGGCCAATCCAGTTCGTTAGTCTCCTCTTTATTGTGCTGGTCACTGATAGACTTCTTGCATCAGTTGCAACACCTCCTCGTTGGCTTTATAATCCTTCCAGTTGATCTTAACCAGTCTTCTCCGTGGCAACATTTCAAATGCCTCGATCCCTTCCAACAGTCCTTGTTCGAGATCCATATAGTGTCTCGGTAAGACACACATGAAAGTAACGACACAGTTTCCAAATTTCGCAAGGATCTATCGACGATTCTCTTCTTAAAACGTGAACCTCTTATAAATAGTGCAATTCCGTGATTGAGTTAATCCACAAAAGACGACTAAATCCGCAGATATTAATTTGTTATGGACCGCGGTTCTTCTTCAACCCTGATCTCGTCCTTTTTCTCGAATGTTAGCCACCGTTTCTCTCAATTTTATCACATTCTTAAATTTAGTTGGTTGTCTAGTCATAACTATAAGGGCAATCATCGTCATAGTCCAACGTTACTTTAATTATTAATAGTCTACTTCTTTGTCTGCCGTGTAAAACATTATTTTATCTTAAGCAGTAAAAATGGTGTTTAATTAACTGGCTTATTCTAGTAAGCTTATTACTCAAAATTATTCTATTTATAGATAATAAATAGGCAATATGTTTGATAACAGAGTGAAGGTTACATTGTGATAGTAGTGTAATCACGAACTTTCAAGTAGTCGTTCGGAAATTTCACATCTTACCGTTTTACGTTATGTTCTATTGATGCATACATAGCATTGCGTTACATTGTATAGCTACCTCACATTGATTGCTATGGGTTTTGTAGACTTTTCCTTTTCATCTGTAGAATATTGTTCTTTAAAAATATCGGGACACAAAATCAAAGGCTTTGTTGACGTTGTTACAGCAAGCCGAAAATATGATTATCATGTGCTGTTCAATACCGGTAATTTCTAGGTGGTAATAATAATCCAATCTAAATCTTATATAGCGGTACTGTAATCGTGTACAAGACATAAGTCGTTTTGATGCATGATTCAATGTAATTCCCGAAGTCCAATAAGGGTCCTGTTGAAACCCAGAAAGCACTGAGTCAATTAATTTTGAAAGACTCTTGTTTTCTATTTTCAGATGACAAACGATCAAGCGTGAGCCATGAAGATGCTTGCAGTTTATTCGACTCTGCCCGGCACAACTATACTCTTCCCTTAATTTAACTAAGATTTCTGCAGCTGGTTGCTTCAATTGACTCTGCATTTCTGTTATTGTCTGCTTTTGTGAATATATCTAGTTAGCATGAAAATCTTCCTATATATGGTCAACACCACAACACATGCATAATCTATATGTAACTGGAAAATTTTTGGTTTAGAGAAATTTTTGGATTTAAGAACGTAAGATAGTCGTTCAAGATACATCTGAAATATTAATCATCTATGATTGTCCTCGTTTGAAAACTTACATTTTATTGCAGTGATTTTTGTAATTTTTTCCCGATTAATGACAAAAAAGAGCATTAAGATAGGAAACAACGTATGAAATTAGCGAAGTACTTCACCTCAGAAAAGAAAACCTCTGGCTGAAATCTAGATATATTCCAGACGTGATAGTGTTGTGGACCTATAGCAGCAGTACAGATGGAAAGTATCGCTAGAAGATGTGCTAGAGTTGAATCGAGAGGAAGGCTGCCAATCAATTGGATGCTATTGAATCCCGGAGTTGCTGAAGCAGAGGTGTCAAAACTTTCTGGGTGAATTCCGATGCCAAAGAAACACTTTGGTCAATATTCAAGGCAAAGCAACGCAGACTAGCGTAGAATAAGCTTATTTACCTACCTTATGATCAGATACCACATATTCACGTATTTTCTGATTTTTTTCTGTTTGCTACTGACCTACCTAGAGTTGCTTTTGCTTATAAAAATGCTTCGGCAGCTAAAGAGAAACAAATTCAGCTGGCTACACGCATTCAGTTGCACCTTGTGAATAATCTAATGTAGCGTGACTAGACTAGAATGTCTGGATAGATAAAGAAAGACACTTGGACTAACACTAAGGTGGCAATGAACTTAACAAATGACCGAGAACAATGGAGGTAATTTATTCGTACCCATCGCTGCCAACTGGATGACGTCAGGAAGTGATGCTGGTGATGATGATGATGATGATGATGATGATGATGATGATGATGATGATGATGATGATGATGATGATGATGATGAGAGACAGAAAGACATAACGAATGACTTAAACGGTCAGAATCTATTCTAACCTTATCTCCTCATATCCAATCATTTATTTTATCTTTAACACTTTAACGACGAGAGTATACTAAAAGCGTCTGGAAAACCAATGCAGCTCGTCGTTAAGTGTTAGGCCTCTCTCTTATGTCATCCTTCTTCTTATCTTATGATCTCCTGAGTGCCATCAACAGTTACTGTTAACCGATAGATCTATGACAAGTGTTGGATCTTGTTTTCTGGTAACCCATTTGTCCATTATCAGACGAGATCTCTAGTTCCATATCCGTGTGAAGGTCCTATGGCCTCACATTATGTAGTTGCCATGTAATTCAACTTACTGACCAGTTTGACTTTAAACAATTGCAAACATTTATTAAAATCATATAACAATATGATATAACCATAAATGTGTTGGATGATCTTACTGTCTAAATTATAACCAAATTGAAGTTCTTTCATAGCTCTTCTTGGGAGAGGTCATGTCTTACTGGTAATAATAAATCGGTCCATTTCCTTTCTAGTATTGCTACTTGTATAAAGAAAGAATATTTTAAAGATATTCTGACAATTTGGACAAAAAGATGCTTTGAATTTCGCGTTGAACCTATAGTAAAAGCAACAGAAAAAGTAATTTACTCCGTACACCCATTTTATGAGGCTGGCTATTTACTTCCCGTTCATGAGTTAATGCAATTTTCTAATTATGGTGATCATACAGTATTCAAAAACCGAAACTACTGTTGTGCCATGTATTTAAGGACCACTAGGGCCTATAGTCACCATAAGTAGATGTGTTATATATATATATAGGCTTACGCATGTATAATATGCATATGTATATATTTCTAATCTAACCTAAGATATTCTAATGACTTCTAAAGCGTCGTAATCATAATTCCCAAGCCATCTATCAATGGTAGCTTTCACTGAAATCATATTCAATTATAATTTCCAAGGCCAGAATTCCAATATAGACTAAGGGGGTAACGTATAGAATGTATATAGTCAGGGGCGGATCCAGGGGGGGGCAATCCGGCCATGGCCCCCCCATTTGAAAGTTTTATTTATTTTTTACATGTGTTTTATGGGCGTTTTATGATGCTCACACAGGCGTGATCCCCCCTTGCAGGCGTGGATGAGTAAAATGTACACAGAACGCGGGTCCCGTAGATGTAGACTGAAGACATTAAAAAGGTTAACGACTAAAAAAGGTCATCAACTTTTTGGGAGATGACTAACAATTTTTTGGCCCCCCTGATAGACCTTCTGGATCCGCCCCTGTATATAGTTACATATAATAATTATATTCTTTATTATTTCAAACCGACAGACGCAGTAAGATTACATTGAAACATCAAAGTACAATCAATATCTTAATTAAACACACGGTTTGGCAGCCATTCAAGGCGCCACCCTAGAGGGGGGTCACGGGAGTCGATCCGCGTACCTTATGCTCTCCTGGCCATGAGTGTTACCACTGCTCTATCCCCCTCCCCAGGGGGATAGAGTATATATATAGCCATATATATAGCAATCTATATACTATTACTATATACTATATACTATATACTGTATACACATGGAGGACATAATGGCCTCATAATGATAATAAAATCTGAAAACTCAGACACATAGACAAAAGGTATATGTATTCTGAATGAAGCTTCTGCCCATAGAAGAAAACTAGGACAATTTACCTTCTGTGTACATCAACAAGAAATTGTCAGTTACATTTGATTCAACCCTGAGCCTAGACATTACACAGGCGCCAGGGTCATTGGCAATAGGTCAAAGTTTACTTACTTCGATCACTAGACTCGTCTTCTGCAGCGTAGCTAAAATTCTGCTTTCTAATAGACTCTGACATTTAATAGACGAAAATGTCGCGTAGTCTTAATGAACATGATGGATGGTCCAATCGATTTAAGGCATAATGTCACTATTGGCTTTAATTAAGAATTCGATTTTATTTGATGAACCACGACTGTTGTGATCAATGCTATCGTCGTTTTAAACGAACGAAAGAGTCCGTATCTTATGCGATCACAGCTGCAGACACCGTCATAGACCGTCACCGAAGACCAGATACTTTCCACAACAGGTAGGGTAAGTCATAAACAAGCAACGTTTGGAGAGAATAAAGCAAGAATTTGACGGATCTAGATTCTAGACATGGAATTCTGAAAAGGTGAGCTTTTGAGAAGCTCTACAGATTATTGATCTTCGAATTTATAACAGACCAGCGAAATAGAAGGGTTTTCAGTTGTTGGTTTGGTTATTATTATTATTATTATTATTATTATTATTATTATTATTATTATTATTATTATTATTATTATTATTATTATTATTATTTATTATTATTATTATTATTATTATTATTATTATTATTATTATTATTATTATTATTATTATTATTATTATTATTATTATTATTATTATTATTATTATTATTATTATTATTATTATTATTATTGTTATATGTTTTAAAGAAGATTTATAATGCATATGTTAATATAACTGGTGTTGTCACCTTTGCACCAGAAGTTGTCAGTGGATAAATTTATGGACCCGACCTATCACACATTGAACCTAGCCTCACTTATCACATAAATTCTGATCCGACCCGAACCGACCTACATACATAAAGACATTAATGTCAAACCGATGTAACAAATGTTTTGCTGTAGTTTACATTATATCGTACATAATGCCAACTAGTTTTCAACAGCTACAATAAGTATTGTTAAGCGTGTAAGCTGATTCACCTATTGCTATTTTTTTATAATTGAGTTAAGCATCAACCCAAATTATTATTCATTGTGCAATGCCATTGGCCCGACCATCTACTTTCCTGGGAATTTTTGCCCAACTCGACCCGAACCCATTGGACCCGACCGTGGGTCCACCCGACCAAGGACAACATTGGATTTTACACCTATTCCGAAATATCCTTCATCCCTGATAATGACTGAACGAATCAGTAGTTAATAATCCAGAATTAGTAGGCTGGTTCAAAGAGATCAAGCGACAGTAATGATAAATTACATAATGGAGTCCCGTATCGTCAGAATATATTTCGCACCTGCAGAAGGCGCACTGTAGGGGCCTAATTGTTTTCTATTGAAGAGTTTAGTCAATGAAGTATTTTTTAGCCATGACCAAGGCACACGATTCTCAAAGGCATCTACTTCTCCTGACTCTTCTAGGTAAGCTTTGTTTTAAATGCCCATCGATTCAAAGTCTTTATTGAAGCTTTTGTCCGATATTTTGTCCATTTTGCCCGTTTTGGCTGATTGATATCAAAAAGGACTAACATTACACGACATTGCAGTTCACTCCACGTTATATCATATGACGTCATATCATATGCATCTGATGACAGTTCATTACATGATACAGATGCGGAATTATCTGAAGGCGTTGGTTCCATGTCTGTATATGGACAGTGGAGATTTTCATTATGTGCTTTTTCTTCAACCGTATTTGCGTTTAAAAGAATTTATATAGTGCGATGTTTAGAGGGGCCAACAGTTAAATCGTTCATGTATTGTGACTACAAGAAGGTGTTGGTCAACGAGGACTGAGCACTAAAATGAAAAAGTATTAACTAAAATATGCACAAATTCTTACAACTTAACTATTAATGTTCGCAATGAATTTAAGAGTAATAGCAATCCGTTTCCAATTCATAGGGGATAGAGACAAAATTATAGGCCTACGATTTTAATTTAACGTGTTGAAACATTTATAAATTATAGCTCCTTAAAAGTACCTGACGAAAGCACTCTTTTTAAACTGACCTAACAAGTGCAACTTAAGGTAAATAGTAAATGTGTGTTAGTTAGTTATTGTTATAATAATAAACTATTTATTTCCGCTTGAATAATAAAAACTTGCTAGCCTACGATAAAGAATTTGATTTTTCAGCCAACGTCGCAAGCGTCTCAGCTGGTGAGTGTACTGTTGTATTCGTTGCACTGATCAGGGTTAATTAGTTGTTCACTTCTCACGCACCTCGACGATGAAGGTCGCACTTTTTTAGTGGTTGGGCCACCCACTTGAAACAGACTGCCTTTGGATCTGCGTCTTGTTTTAGCCAGGGATTCTGCATAAGCAATCGACAAACACCTGAAAGCTGTTCTCTTCCAGACGAGGTTTGGCTGGGAGAGTCTATGATTAGTTATCTTGGAAAGGCGCTATAAAAATCCTCTGAATGAATGAATGAATGAATTAATTAATGAGTCTAGTAACCGCTTCAAGTGCTCAGCTTAGGTGGCTAATCACGTCTTAAGCTATCTCGGCTGCCGCCGCTGGCTGCGTTCGGCTTCCATGGCAAGCTCGTGGTCCCGCGCTCTTGCACGTCGGCGCGAGCTAGGCAATCCTGTTCTTTAGTGGGTCCGTATCAGATTCTCTGGAACATTCTGCCACCGGAAGTACGAATGCTAGTATCTATAACAGTTCAGGAAACGTTTCTGCTCGACTTAAGACACACTTGTTCGGTGATCCCTAGGCAAGCGTGCCGGAGCACTCTTGTGAGTTACCTAAAAGGCGCTGTACAACTGCTCTAATACATGCATGTTTAATACTAAGATTGGCCTACTGGAAATTCCAGATCACTAAATGATGTGGTTCCAATTTGCATACTTTGCGTTACAACTACGTTAGATAATTTATTTCCTGGAATTATGTTCGTTGTGCAGGGAATCCTTGCAATTCAAATCCATGCGGGTTCGGCGGAACATGCAAGGTTGAAAGAGGTTCCTATTTATGCCACTGTACTGATGGAAGTTATGGGAGACACTGCGAAACACACAGTAAGAACAAAATGACCACAAAATATATGCAGGCTTACGTCATTCTACGGTTTAGAACATGGATAGTGAATTTCTAAACGCGCCTGATACGCGACGTTAGAATCCTTTAAAAACAACAATTGTGAATATTTTAATTATGGCCTATGTTTTCTCCATGCGCTTAAGCAGTGTCGATGTATAATGCCAACTCGCTACCATCATTTCAATTATTTGTCAGGATTCACCGAATGTTGCATATCTCTGTCTTGTCACACGTCCACACCTAAGATTCAAATTTACTGACCTTTCGGGCGTAAGTATACAGTGCTTCAAATAAATTTATAAAAATAAATGCAGAAGATAATTATTAACACTCAAAATTACACGCCTTTTCAAGGTCTCCATACAGCATTGGCCCCCAGATTCATAGTCCACGCACTAATATTATTTGCTCAACCCTTGCAAATGATTGAGAATTACTCGCAGAGGAAATTGTATTTTCTACCTACTGTGAATCTGAAACATACTCACTGAAATTCTTGAAATCTGTTCAAGGTTGTTACATTAACGAGCTCTGCAATATTCAAAAGCATATAAGTGATTGGGCCATTAATGGCACCCTACCCCAACCGACACAAAATAACCTACCAAGATATAAGATGAGGTTTTGTGTTTTCTACAATGATCGTGTTCAGGTAAGCCGTGTGACTCAAAGCCATGTCTGCACGATGGTACGTGCAAAAATCGCGGTAAAACCTACAAGTGCATCTGCTCCAATGGATACACTGGAACACGCTGCGAAACACCAAGTAAGTTCATTCTAAATAGCAGTTTCCAATTTAACCAATACAATCTTATGCGAAAGCTGCATCCATAGCGCTGTCTTCACGAAGTTCACCACAAGGCATCAGTCGGTAGGTGTCACTTGAAAGTCAAATACTCGTAATATGCTGGAATTTCTCAAGTCGAAATGAAACGGGTCTGAGAGACTGGTAGGCAGGCGTGCTCCGGTGAGCATATCAAATCAAATGTTATAATTATGTAACTTTCCCTGTTGGGTCTTTGAATCACATAGCTAATTTCCATACAGTCCACGCATTGAATCCAATGTAAATTTTAAATGATAGTCGTTTTGAAATTCTTTGTCCCGTCGATAGTTGTGCCGCAAGTCTGTGGAAAACGCTGCGGAACTTACCTTCGAATGCAGCTGCATAGGCCTTTATGCCAGCGGATAGTGGTTAATCTCTAGACCTACTGTACCTGTTAGGATCGCTGACCAAAAATTTCTACATCGATGTTCTAATGTTAAACATACGTATCTATACAAGATTTCGTATAAGTCTTAATTCGCCTTATTACGCCCATCCTGCGGTTTCAATGAGAATAACTTCGATGCCATGCGACCCCAGAACTCAGAACCAGTAGTCGTTATTACGTTCGATGTGAATCAGTTGGTTTGGCTTTGCGACATTGTGTCTGCATGACCCTGGTCACTCCCAGCGAGACCGCCATTCTTACGTGAAAAATGTGCTGTTGGCTGATTTCATTTTCACTTCATTTCAACAGCTTGTAAAGAAAAGATAGACAGTTGTTTTGTCGTCGACGGTTCTGAAACTATCTGTGGTGGTCCCGAACCGTGTCCAAGGTGGAAAGCCCTTCTTAAGTTCATCCAAGATATAGTCAAGAGCTGGAAAATTGGACCGAACGACACAAAAATGGCTCTCGTCACTTTCGGTGATGAGGCTAAACTGGAGTGGAACTTGAACGGGTAGGTTGAACATGACACTTGATGTTTTAAGCTCTCTCCAGGATGAAACACAGAAATTTAGAAGATATCTCTTATATAGTTTTGCAGATCCGTGTGTCCTATGATAAACGCTGTCTCTGTTTCCCCTACTCCATCCCTCCCTCATCGCCGGAAATGCTTAATAGACAAAAAGCCGCCGGCGGCGGCTGTCCGCGTCTCCCTCCCTCGAGCCCTCGAGCCCTCGAGCCCTCCATCCCTCTCCCTCCAGGCATGACCTCCTCGTTATCGCACACGATCTGATATCACGCGGGCGCTCGAAATTACCCAAGCCCAGGAACTCTCCGCACAAGGCAGAGAGACGGGAGGTTGAGGGGGAGAAACAAAGACGAGGCAAAGACTTATTGCACTAAGCATGGATTGGTAACGTGCAATACACGAACAACAACAATAATAGTCCACAGAAGTACATTAGATGCGCATCATCAAATTCATTTCTCTTCCTATCAAGCCCCGTCGTATATGACGGTCAAATACTAGTCTACTAATATAAAGGCTACTGCTGAACTTCAGTTTGTGTATCTAAATAAATCTACACAACTGTGTATGTATGTAAGTTTGTAAGTAAGTATGCATATAATATGTATATAAATCAATATTGTTAAGGTTTTCTATAGATATGCAGTCGAACATCAACCTTAGTCGGTCTTAGGGTAAAGTAGCCTTTTATGGGCACCCTCCATATATGGGCACTCCAGAAGAAAAGTGGTAACAAAAATATTCTCGTATCGCCAGCTGTCGAATTCCAGTAGAACTACAGCGCAGTGTCTTATTTACTCAAAATTAAACTCTGTATGGTGTATGTCTGAATTTTCACGTAAATCATGGTATCATTTATAAACGTTGGTAAAAAGTTAACATTTTAACAATTTCCGTTTTCGTGCATAACTTTTGGTGTAGCTGATGGATGACGTTAAGGTAACTGTTTCTGTTTTGACAATAATGTTTTATGATAACGTTGATGGGCGGTAATAGGTGATCGTGATACTGCAGTTTTGTACAGCTGACTTTGAAGCGTGCCATAGGTGCCAGCCCAATATGGGCATAATTCTGATGCCTTAATATGGGCAGGTGCCCATATTAAGGAGGCAGAATTAAGTCCATATTAAGTCTAGTGCCCATATTAAGTCTATTGGTAATTTTTATAAGTCAGTATATTGTACAGAAAAAATACTTTTAGCATAGGCCTGATGCAAAAATATATAATCTAAACCAAACCTAACTTCATAGCTACGGGCTAGTGGCCTTTGAAAATGCCACTTGTGTTCAACAGGTCGTTTACTGTCACTTAAATACGTGTATTTTAACTCATGTTGTTTGTCAAAATTTCAGAATATGGCGTTAAAAGTGTGGGACGACCAAGCGCTTTCCAAACTCCTTCACCTTTTCCCGCTTTTTTTTACATGCCTTTGTTAAGTTCCTCGTGGAATACTATATTGTTTTGCTGATTTCTTCCCCCCCCCATTCCATTCTGAAGAACAGCTGCCACCGCTAGTTTGAAAATATTCACTCCAATGGCCTCTCTTCTTTACTGATGCCATATTCTGAAATTTTAAGGCAGTTTGTGTTTCCCTCTCACTGCACGCATGAAATGCAACCGCTCGAAGTTTCTGTATCTAAAAGCCTAAACCTCTACTGTGACAAAGCTTTATTCCGTAAGGAAGATTTCATAGCAGCTGAAATGACTGATCGAGACATGTCACCTACAAACGGACCAAATGATACAACAGTCTCGGCTGATCCATCATTAGATATTCATAACATCACGCCTCTTCAGTTAACATCAACCACTTAAGACATCTTGCTTACATCACCAACATCATTTGAACAAAAGACATTGTCTGATGAACCAACAGTCCCTGGTCCAAGCACTTTGTCTGATGAGCCAGTTGCTGGTCCAAGCACTTTTGCCTGATGAGACAGTTGCTGGCCAAAGCACTTTGCCTGATGAGCCAGTTGCTGGTCCAAGCACTTTGCCTGATGAGACAGTTGCTGGCCCAAGCACTTTGCCTGATAACCAGTTGCTGATCCAAGCACTTTACCTGATGAGCCAGTTGCTGGTCTAAACACTTTGCCTGATGAGCCAGTTGCTGGTCCAAACACTTTGCCTGATGAGCCAGTTGCTGGTCCAAGCACTTTGCCTGATGAGCTATTGATATTTACATTTCAGGTTATGTTTCTGACTCAAAAAATATCTCTAAATCAGGAAAACGTAAAAGAAAATGTGCACATGCAAAGATTATAACAGCATCTCCTTACAAAGTGATTTGAAAGAAATCAAAAAGAAAGAGAATGAAGAAGCAGAAACAAAGGAAATGAATAATAAATGCAGACTTGAAAACAAACGAAAACACCAGTCCGTAAACCTCATACTGTACAAAAGACAACAAACAAAGACAAAGAAGGAAAAAGCACAACTAAAGAGAGAGTAGTACTAACAAAAGCAATTGTCTCAATACCGTGTGCAGAAGGATACGGAATTCTAGATGATGAAAACTTCACTTTTCGACCTTGTGTTGAATAGCCAACATCGACTTGCGTGGTCAATCACTTTTAGGTTTTAAGCTTCTTGGAGTTTCAGATCTTTCAAGTGTTAATGCAGGCTTAGTAGTTGATAAACATATACGGATTTATTTTGGAATTTTATTATAATTTTGCAATTGCCATTCACAATTAACATTTCAACGTTACATTTAACTTTTGACTACATACGTTTGAACTTAATATGGGCATGGGTGCCCATCATTAAGACACCAGTGCTTATTATGGGCACCACAGGGCTCTTTTTATTTTCAATATTTTCGAGGTAAATTTTGACATCTGATTGTTATTTCAATGAGCATCTAGTGACAAAAGTGTTGAAAATTAGTTTGCCAAACATTGTTTTGTTTGGTCCTAATTTGATTATGAGCTATAAGATAAAATCCTTAAGGTGCCCATAATTGGGCACTTTACCCTATGCATCTGAGCTTTTTGCATACGAAACATAAAACTCGAGTGTAAGACGTCTACAGCAGTCAACAGGCAGCGCAGAACTTTAGAAAGAGAAGCACATTTTCCAGCATAGTAACCGGTGACGGAAGCCGATCAATAAGAAAAAGCGTCATCCACATAGAGCAGTGGTTTTCAACCTTTTTGTAGTGACGGAACCCTACACAAGCACTCATTTGCTCGCGGAACCCCGGGGCGTTTTAGCCGTCTATTTTCCCAGAAATTCAAGTAATTGTAATTTGTAATGTTGGGATAATGTTTAAATTTTAGAATGTTAAACTTGTAATATAAGTTTTTTTGCATATCTGGTGCAGGCTATTATAAATACATACTTTAGTCTAGCACTCTAGAGTAGTGCACAGAAACAATGTCGGTAAACAACATGTAGTTTTACTGCATTTTGCCGGCAACTAATTCTGACAGATGGAT
Organism: Allolobophora icterica; assembly: GCA_963556255.1. Lineage (NCBI taxonomy): Eukaryota > Metazoa > Annelida > Clitellata > Crassiclitellata > Lumbricidae > Allolobophora > Allolobophora icterica. The sequence goes on along the minus strand of OY744603.1, from coordinate 17,684,407 downwards.
AGAAGAGCTATAGAAACGCTGGGCTGTAAGTAATTAACTTCCAAAATTTGTTTAATTTGAACTATTCTTAACAGAATAGGCCTACTAGTCACTACTGCTTTTACCCTTGAGTTTTTTTAACTTCTTCACTTTGACATTTACGTAGGTGGCCACTCCGGGTACCCCTGTTACGGGAGTGGTGGTAGGGGACAAGTATCTCTGATCACTACCCTCTCCAGACCTACCTCCCGCACTGATGGGTAGTGGGACACTCGTCCACGTAGTGCCTTGATACAGCTTCAACCGCTAGTTCCAGGAAGGCAATAGTGAGCCCACTTCTTCCTCCCCTGGTGGTCGGGGATTCCAGATTTCGTCCTGCACGCAACTGAAAGGCAACAACGGACCAACAACAATTCGCCTACAGGCGCCCGCACAGCAGTTTCCGGTCCACTCTAAGGTACCTGCCTCTCTCCCCTTGCTCTTCTCTCGTGGTTCCAATTATAACTGTAATGGTATGTTCCAGTCCTCCGCCCCGGCTACATATCTACGAGGTTCTACACAACGGTCAGCAAACACGGTGCAATCACAACTGCACCAAGTGGTTGGCACTCGGCTCGACCCAAGGTCATCTTAGCAATTCAGGGCTATTGTTGGCACATTCTTCCTCTATCCCAAACGGGAACAGATCGGGGGTAATTAAACCAATTCCACGCCAAGAGGGTTGGCTATATCAGAGTGCCTATAGTTAGCCTACCCCGCCATTTACCCGCGTAAAAATGCAATGCAAATATGAAATGCAACGATACATTCCCGTAATAATGTTAATTATGTTAAAATGGAATTGTGTCTAGCGTGAGCGCCTGAAAGCTGTGAAGAATTCTGTTATTTGATCATCCTTTTGTGAAATCAGTTGGTGGTTTTTAAATTTAAGACTGCTGCCGCGGAACCCCTGGCCGACGCCCGCGGAACCCCTGGGTTCCGCGGAACCCCGGTTGAAAACCACTGACATAGAGAGACAAACGACCAATAGAGAGACGGGTAACAGCAGTATACATTGTGTTTATGTGTGTATGATTTTAGTCTTTTCGTCTGAGTCAAGGTATCATGAATTATGATCCAGCACCCATGTAGGCTATAGCCTATAGCGTCATTTTATCTAACTTTTTCATGTTTTCTGTAGACACACAGATAAGAAGTCGCTGTCGTTAGCCATTGATAATGTCGTGTACCCTGGGGGTGAATTGAATAAATCAGGTCTCGTCAGAGTCATTGTCAGTCAAGTCTCTACCATAGCAGCTGGGGACAGACCGGAAGTCCGCAATGTGGGCGTGCTGATCACGGATGGTGCTCCGTATATTAATCCCAAGGATGCAGGAGCTGCATCTACTCTACTTCAGCAGAATGGAATTAAAGTGTACGTGGTGTGCATTACGACAGGGTGTTCCGAAGAATTTGCGCAAAGCTTAGCTTCGCCCCCCAAAAAGGTGAGCCATATACATAGTATAGATATTACCTTTCAGTAAGGGCCACACTGAGTGAGAAAATGGCAATGAAATAACTCAGGTAGTAGAAAATAAACTAAACAGAAAGCAAGGTCGCCTTAACACTGGAAATGATTACGAAGGTCATCGAATGTTTTGTATAATAGAGCAGCAAAGTAAACTTTTAAAAATCCGTGGCAAATATAGTTCTACTTGCAAGGCGTCTTACCAAGGCATTATAAGACCAGGGTTAATAGGACATGATTTGGCTGATGCGAGAAACATATATATATATAGGGCCTACATTTATCGAACATGAGAACTTAAAACAGAAGCCCAACTCTTCTAGTGTTTTTCCCGTTAACTCTTGTAACGGTCGTCAAAACAAGCGTTTGAGTTGAAGAGTTGTCTATAGGGTTGTTATCTTAACGCGTGATTACAAAAATGTTTAACCCCTTACGTTGTCATCCTTTATCACTGAAGGCGCTTCGATCTACGCCCTAGCAGGCGACGAATGCTTTAACTACGTACTCCGGGGGCTGTTTGATGAATAGCCGGACGTGAGTCATCTTCCAGTATAATGAGGGACTGCTGAGCGGTCTCGTTATCGGCAAACGTGGACTTTGCCACTTGTCGTTGCTCCACACTCGCGGTGTATCTTGGTCCAGAGACTCTGAACATGATGGTCTCAACTCTCTGCGATATCTGCCATCTTGAACTTCTCCACATTTCCATGCACGTATACATGAATAGGACATGAAGATTGATTTGTGGATTGATTTGGAAAGTTGTGTTTGTTGTAGATTAACGTAACATACTTTCTTGTGGATGATTACCTTTTGCTCGACGGTGTCAAACATAAACTGCTGAAACAAATCTGTGGCAAAAACGGTTAGACAGAAGTAAGTGATTCATTATAAACGTGTAGCTAATAAATGCAACATTATTTCATACAGTCTTGTTGTAATCGTAAAATTTGCACTGTATTAGGCCTATATTGATTTTTAGCATTGAATTACACTCTGTTGCCTAACACATTATTTGCCATGGATTTTGTAAACTTCAACTTCATTCCATATAGACACAAGATATTGTTGAAGTCATTTTAAGTATGACTTTGATGTAGGCCTACTGTTCAATGCGGTGTTCATTACGAAATGTTATTATAATCCAATATCAAGACTTTTATAATGGCCCTCTAATCATGTACATTATTATCAGTCGCTTTGTGTGGTCCAGTGTGATTGCCGAATTCTCAAATAAGTCCGATTGAAACTCAACAAAATCACATCGTTGAGATAAGAGACACCAGAGAATGCGATATTGATGAGACATCCTTAGTATCGTGATCTAAACGACAGTGACAGTGGCGGTGTTGTTTGCACGATTTTCTCAAACGTAAATGTAAAGGAGGAAGAAAATTTTATAATATTTGAATGGCTGAATAAAAGTGAATATGCGTTCGCCTCCTGAAGGTGGCTTATTTAAGAGCCTTAAATATCGACCTAGCACGAGGACCTTAAATGGCGTGGCGCCTATTCAAACGAGCAACGGTGGTGAAGGATCTAGGCCTACCCGATCAAATTCATTGAAAAATGAGCAGGATCGTGTGCATTTACATTTACCAGATCATCTGTTGCATCTCCGCAAAAGTTCGCAACGAGAAAATTTCATGTGTGAAGGACTGTTGTATTCTGTTGCAGATGACAAGTGTCCTCGTAACGAGAATGAAGAAGTCTGAAAAATTGTCGAGTCTGGCCGACATAGGTGTTTCATTCTATATTTTATCTGAGGCTTTTTGGAATGTCTATAGTTTGCACTGTTATGACATTTGCTCTCTCCAAGATACTTATCTACATGTAGTCCAGAAAATCTAGCTCAAATATCTGATAAACCTGGGCTAAATTGCTTCAGAGGCTTTTTAAACGGTTTCTTGCTCAGAAAAAATTACCGAATAACATATCCAAGATCCGACAAAATCCTTTCACGGGAACACCCCCCAAAATGGATTTCAAAATGGCGGATTGGCGGTTTCCTAAGAAATTCCAATAACAATAGGTTTTACCGAGAGTTTGCAGTTAAACCTGGGCAAAATTGTAACAGAAGCTTTTTTAACGGTTTTGTGCTCAGGAACCATTGCCGAATAACATGTCCAAAATCCGACAAAATCGGACCACAGGAACATCCCAAAAAATGAATTTAAAAAGGGCGAAAGAAAAAAAGAAATTCCAATAATAATACCAATAATTTGAAGTTAGGCATGGCAAAAGTGCTTCAGAAGCTTTTAAAACGGTTTCCTGATCAGGAACCATTGCTGAATAACATATCCAAACCCCCCAAAATTGGACCACAGCAACACTTCAAAATGGCCAAATCCAATATGGCCACCGTCGACCATATTGGAAAATTCACGTTTTTTCTTAGAGTATATGCACGTGTACTACCTCTAGTGTTACTGATTTTGGTATGTAGAATTCATTTTGGATATGTTATTCAAAAATTTTTTCTGAGCAGGAAACCGTTTAAAAAGCTTCTGAAGCAATTTTGCCGAGGTCTAACTGTAAATTGCCTCATGTATTACATGAGATACTGGAGCGCTTTTGTGAGGTAAAAGACGCTATGTTATTTGTCATGATACATACATACGTATATGCATACATTATACATGCATGCATACGCATTTGAACCTTGCAGCAGACATTTTAAAACTTCAATTTTCGAATATTTTTGGTTTGAAGAATTATATTTTCTTGCAACAATGTGTTTTCTTTTTAATTTGCCTGAAAATCATGATCAGAAAAGTTGTAAATTTGTGGTATCACACCATGGAAAAAACTTGTTGTCCGTTAGTATTAGTTCTTGTTGCCTTAATTATTGATCACATCGTTTACAGTTTTCGGCCCCTGAAGTGTGAGAAAAAGGGCAAACATGGCCCTTCACTCACGAACCTTCGACACCGCTGCTTTAGCAGCTCTGTGACACGGGGCGTCAATTTGACAGCCAACCTTGTCGTATTCAAATATTACATATCTTTCTGTTATGCAGGCTACCCCACAGTCACCTCTGGAATATGTCAGAGATTAAAGCTCGAGATTTGTTTCTCTGAACGAGTACTCCTTTTGATTATGCAACTCAAATAACAAGGGCCCCCTCAGTCAGTTCATTCACCCGCAGCCTAGGTGTTTTCGACAAACCTATTCGGATTCGATATTTACAATGTCGACTGCAGACCGCTTCTGAATTTTTTAGTCTAAATTCTTACCGTATAGGTTATTCTTAGCTTCGGTCAATGTAAAGGCCATGCTCAAACTTAAAACTGCCTCCACCATTGCTTCCTCCATTGTACATTCAAAGCTTGATTACTGCAATTCCCTCTTCCTCAACCTTGAATACACCCAAATCAAGCGTCTGCAAGTTATCCTAAACTTACTAGCCAGAGTAACTGTTGTCACTAGAATGCCCAAACATCATCATATCACTACTAACCTCAAATCATTCCATTGGTTAAAAATTCCACAGCGAATATACTTCAAAGTTCTATCACAGACCTACAACTCCCTACAATATTTCAGCCCAAGTATCTCCGTCATCTCTTCACCATCCAGGTAACTCGCTCCACCGATCCTCCTCCTATCTCAGTCTCTCTCGACCCCGCTGTCACTACACTGGTCCACGCTTTGATCTGCACTCGGGTTGACTTTGGCAATGCTGTGTAGGCCTACAATGGTCTTTCTTCCTCGAATATGCACAAACTTCAGTCTATTCTTAATGCTTCTGCTCGGTTTATAGGTGACATTCATAAGTTTGCCTACATCTCTGCCTTTATTTGTGATTCCCTCCACTGGCTTCCTGCCCAACAAAGAATTCAGTTCAAAACCCTCACCCTCATGCGCAACTGCATCACTGGGTCCATGCTTCGGATTGACTTTGGCAATGCTGTGTAGGCCTACAATGGTCTTTTCTTTTGTCTTACCCTAATAAATTTCCGAGCCGCGGTTTCTTCCCCGCCCGAGAGGGTCTCCTTACGATCCTCGGCACGTGGCCTCATGGTTGTTCCACGTATGCACTCTTCCACGGCCCAATCCAGGAGCTTTGCCTATGTGGGTCTTTCAGCGTGGAACAGTCTTCCACAGTCCTTCCGCTAAGAGCTTCTTGTCTTCAGTTCCGTAGGCCTATAGATGCTTGAAAATCTTCCTTTTTGCCGGTTCTGGCAATGATGCGGGTCGAGAGCGCAGTTGATTTGAGTGGCGCTATATAAATGTTCGTTTACAATTACAATTACAATTATTCATCTCAAGTTCTTCAACTGAACCATATCCAACACATCACAACGCCTCTGGAACGATCTCCCTTCTGAGTTCCGCAGTCTCGGTTCTTTCATCACCATTCCAACCCGTTCTCCATCCTCCTCTTCATGCTTTTCTCTCTATCATTCCCCGGCTTCAATTCAAAGCTGGTCTCACCTTTTCAAGAACTCCTACCCTGGCTCATCTGATCCTCCGCCTTCCAATTCTCGTCTTAAACGATACCCGCCTTAACAGCTGCCAAGCCTCCTGTCTTGTTCTGCCCCATGGAAACCGGACTCGGACTTCCTCTGGACTATGAGATAAGTGAAAACCTATGGTGTTTGGCTATAAAGACTTGCATCTTTACTTGAGCCTACGCTTGGCCTGCAGGACTTGTGGCTGGGCATTTCGGATTTGACTTGGAACTATCTGAAATACTTATAATGTTACCACCTTGTTGTGGGACTGAACTTTAGACTGCATTAAACCCCAGTGACTAGACATATTACTTGATAGTGGAATGTTGGACCGTACAGTACTTTAAACATGAATTTAGTTGAGACAGTTTTACCAAAGATCAAACACAATTTTCAACAGTAATCAGGGCCCACAACGAGTGTTGATATACATTTGGTTGCACTACGATAATCTAAATCTTATGTGCCTTTTTTTACCACAAAGCAGTTTCTAAAGAGAGAATTGTAAAGTTTTTCAATATTGTACATTTTGCTTTGTTTATTCCACGCATAGTATACTTAATACTTTCGATTTCATCTAAGCACAGATGATAGTGAACAACTCGACGTAGGTACAGCAATTTAATTCGATAAAGGATACACAACATTCCATAATGTGTGTGGAGATACTGCACACTAATTGAAACGAAATAATTGGATATACAACAACATATCATCAGTCTGATGGATATAGGCCTACAACAAACTGTTTTTCAAAATTTCGAAGATACAATGTTGTATATCCATTTTTTACTAAATTATCCAAAATTTCTCAAAAACTACTGTCATTATTAACCCATTAGTGCCCAGCGTCCGTTATAACGGACGGTTAGATAACACGTTGCCAAAATAACAGGCAACTGCATAGTAGACTGTTCATATTTTTCTTTAAATGTTGGGCTATTGGACTATAAATTCCACGATTGTGATTTCCGAATTATGTCATTTGGAGACATCTGTTGTTTTGGTTTTTGCGCCCATTTCAAGATGTCGAAAAAACTTCGTTACCGCTAGTAAGTATAATTTCACTTGGTAATGAAAAAGAAATAATTTGAACAAAGTGTTTTTGTTGTTAATTGTAGACATATAGGTCCATATGTTGAGAGAATATTATAACACTCAAGGCTTGTTTCACCATGGAAATTTCCGCTGTAATGTTTGCGTCCGTTTTAACGGACGTCGGGCACTAGCCCGTATACGACGTTCTGGTTTCCCACAGTAAAATTCGCTGAGCTTCACCGTATCAACAATTACACCTATCATTGCATTACTTGTATTTAGACTAGCTACACACTATTTTGTAGTCCCCTAGACTACGAGCAACATCGGCAAATTATTCACAGTCCTAAGAATCTAATGCCTCATTTACTACCAATGATAAAATTTCATGTTTATTTTTCTTCAGTACTGCCCAACCGGCACTGGTTGAAGTTCTAGCACAGCTAGAAGAAGAAACCAGTGACCCTTATGACAGCAGTAAAAGCACAATTGACATCTTTTTACAACCACCAAACAATGAAGGCATGCAAACCGATGAAGACAGTGACAAGTCGGATGAAGAGTATGAATTCAATGTCAACCATTTGGGACGCAAGTTGTTGTCAAATCCATGTGAAGTCCGCAGGCAGATCAAACCAACAGATCAAGATGTCAGTGACTCATGCAAGGACGAAGAAGACCGTCTTGCAAAAATTCGAACCATTCATGACAATGCTATACAAGAACGTTTCCGTGAGAACAACTATCTTGATGAGAACCTTACAATTGACGAAAGCATGATACCATATTATGGTCGACACTTTGCTAAGCAATACATAAGGGGGAAACCTATCAGATTTGGTTTCAAGAACTGGGCTGTGTTCATCTACAGGATACATGTATGGCTTTGATATCTACACCGGAAGAGAACCTGGTGTCATCTACGAACATGGTCTTGCAGGTGATGATGTCATTGGTCTTCTAGAGCAAGCATGCGTTCCTCCTCATTGTGGACACAAAGTTTGTTTTGACAACTTCTTCACCTCTTACAGACTTTTGCATTACTTGCATGAGTTTGGTTATGAAGCAGCAGGTACAATTAGGGATAACCGAACGGGATAATGTACCCTGAAGTCTACAGCAGCCATGAAGAAAGAAGCAAGAGGATCATATGACTTTAGATCATGTTCGAATGTGCTGATGATACGCTGGCACGACAATAGTGTTGTTACCATGGCATCAAATTTTGGAACAGTAGAAGAAGGGCGTGTGCAGAGATGGTCACAAAACCAAAAGAAACTGATATCTGTTTCACAACCCACTATGTTCCGTCTCTATAATCAAGGTATGGGTGTCGTTGATCAGTTAGATCAGCAGGTTGCTTGTTACAGAACACGAATCAGCCAACGGAAATGGTGGTGGCCAATCTTTGTCTACCTGTTTGACGTAGCAGTGGTCAACTCGTGGTATCTCTTTCGCAAAGTTCATGGAGGCGGCGACAGTTTGTTTGACTTCAGGCGACAGCTGGCTGTAAGTCTTCTCAAGTGCTATGGTGTACCATCCATCCAAGGTCGACGTGCTTCTGTTGTACTTTCTAATGTACGGTACGATGGTAACAACCACTGGATTGTACGAGGAGACACAAGGCTTGCAAGGCTTGTACGAAGAAGACAATATATCGTTGTGAGAAATGTGATGTAGGCCTTATTCCTGACTGCCACAAGTACTATCACACTGCATAAAACTTCATACAGTAAATAATTGTGGCAACTCATCAAACCCATTCTGCAAACATTGCATGATTATAGCTGGTATACGCTTGATTCTGTGACATTAACCTGAGTTATGGTTATCACTGGGCTAGTGCCCGACGTCCGTTAAAACGGACAGTATGTAAAGTACTCGTATTGTAGTAGGAATCAATAAATAAGTTGTTAGCAATGTTACTGCACTCAGTTGTTGAGATTACTGAAAGTATAACTTAATGTGTTCAGTTTTGCAACTTTGGGCACTAATGGGTTAAACAAAACATTTAATGCAACATCTTTTATGCAAAGTTGATGTCTTAGTATGACGCCTTTGCGTGAAGTTTCATTGCACAGAATTTCTTAATTTTCCGTCCAATGGTGCCTAAACTTCTAACTCGTTTTTCTCGGAATTTTGCAAATTGGAGATACGCTAAGATAATTCTCAGGCGACGAAATGCTGATAAATATCAAATTAGCCTCCAATGTCGCTGCATTTCACGAGATAATGTCTTCATATCCCTAATCAATATACGAACATGGCAGCATATGATGTACCTCTGCCAATAAATGCTGATAAATATCAAATTAGCCTCCAATGTCGTTGCATTTCACGAGATAATGTCTTCATATCCCTAATCAATATACGAGCATGGCAGCATATGACGTACCTGTGCCAATAAATGCTGATAAATATCAAATTTATCTTCAATTTTGTTGCACATCACGAGATAACGATTTCATATGCCTGAACAATATAATCTACATCCATTCCACGAAAATGTGCCAGTAAAATTTATGGATGTGAAATATTTGATTTTCCTCTGATTATATTTCATGTAACGTTATTTTATAAGTTACGATGTTATTTTACGTATAATATCATATCATGAGTGAGCCAAGTCCTCATATTAATGCATTGTTATTAATTGATATAGTTCTATTTATATAAGGCTGAAGAATGGTGACATAGGTCTAGTCACAGAAATATCTCGAAATTCTTGCAACTCGAAACAACTGTAGGCCTAAAGACAGAATTCAAAACGGTCAGTATAATATACAGGTTTCAGGCAAGTGGACCTGAAAGACTGGTAGTCTACTTTGGTAAGAAAATAATGTACCACGGTTCGTTTTTCATATTTTTTTTAGAGCAAAGGCCTTCTTTTAAACCCTCGTCCTGCAACTTTTGATATAGACAAATCTGTGGTTCTCTGACAGTTCGACTTGCTTTGTTACATATTGCCTTTTAAAGTGAGTTTCAGTCAAAATTTGACTATTTGAATTCTTCTACTTCTGAAATAGTTATCACGGTAGACTTTTATATTTACATTGTTGTAGATAATCATTGCTGTTTAGCAATTCTTCATATTTTAGAATGGTATGATGTCCAATAGTGTAGTACCTTTCCAACATGCAGGGCCCAAAAGGCCACATCCTCAATGTCTTGAAAACTCGTTCTCATTCATAGTCGCCAGATTCTGTTACTTCTTTTGAGTCATATTCTTCAGATCATGTTGTCGTCTTATGAAAATTTGATGTCCCATTTAAAACGCCGAAAATTGTCACTTAGCATTAAATTGATTTAAGCAAACCGCTATGCACAGACACTGCACAAAACCCTGCACAAACACAGCTAGTGAGTTTGATGTGCAGTTCCAATCTACTCACTTGCAAACCAAGATAGTTGTAGAGTGCAAACCACAGCATTGGTTCAATTCTGCCAATTCTAGACAGAGGTTTGGGAACAACAGACACACGGAAACACACAGACACAAATATATTGTTATCTGCATGCATCTAACTGCTGTTAACCCAACACCTAATTTTATATCAAATTGATGTGTTCAGTTGGAAATCATCCCCATGTCCTGAAAGGCACCAGCTGTTTCGATCATATCGAGTGCTTTCTTCTTGAATAAACTCACTCACAGGTACAGCTGCAGACCTGATCCGTAATCGCTGAGAGATCGCTTCTGATTCCAGACTACTTGACAGCCTAACAATGCCAGCCTATTTCCTACTGATTGCCTTTTTGGGAGCTGCACATCTTGAGGCAAGCGAAGGTATGCAATTCTGACCATTACACACCTATTTTTAATTAATATCGAAGATGAAGAAGAAAATAATTATTTAGAAGAGGAAGAAGAAGACGAAGAAGAAGAAGAAGAAGAAGAAGAAGAAGAAGAAGAAGAAGAAGAAGAAGAAGAAGAAGAAGGAGAATAGAAAAGGGAATAAAAGTAAGAAGCAGATTAATAAATGAAGCAAACACGACGACGTTTGTATTTGCAATGATTTTGCTAATAATGGAATAGGAGATAAATAAAAATTATTCATAAGTGGGGGAGGAGAAGGAGGATGGGAGGAAGAAGACGATGCTGAAAAGAGAAAAAGAAGAAAAAGAAACAGAGGAAGTAGATGAAGAAGATGTAAGAAGAGCAGAAGAAAAAGAAGAAATTTATTTGTCACTGAATCAGAATGAGGGAAGGAAGATGAATAAGAAAATAATGGAGAAGAACAACTAGGAAAAAGCGAAAGAAAAGAAGAGTAAGTTATTTAGTAAAATAGGAGGAGGAGGAGGAGGAAGAAAATATATCGGAAGAAAAATTGATTGTTGTTGTTATTATTTTCATATGTAGTTCACAAAAGGACCAGTATCTTTGTGTTGAACAATGCCACGGGTCCAATCTTCGGTAGACTTGAGCCTTAAGCGCAGTGCGTTTGCTAGCGTTCGTTGAAGAATACACTTACTTTCTTACTTCTCTAGCGCATAGCTTTTCTATCTCGTGCCATATATATAAATATAAATGAGACGGACAATTTGTATACTGATAAAATTTGGGCAGCTAATTATTTACAACGACCTTAGTAAAAACAACTTCAAGAGTGCGTGACTACGTGTGGAATCTTTTGATATTTACGTGCTAATTAATCTTTGGCTTTTGTCCGTCTCCCATGTTTCCCTATCGCCATTTCTTTCTATGACCGCTGCCCATCCTGCAAGTTTCTATTTCTCCCTCTCGTTTCATGTTATGCGTGAGCAACCATCTATGGCTTTAGAAATATAGTCCAGCCTTTCATTATTCTAATATTATAGCTCCAAGTTAAAACAAATGAGAATAGTCCAAACCTGAGCTAACTAATATTCACTGATATAAACTAATAGAATCGTCGTCTTGCCCATATTTAACTACAAAGCTAAAGAAGAATTAAATACGAGCAGTCGCTTAAGCCATCCTCGAGAGGCAACCATGTCATCGCTTTCTGTGCCTCATCCTCTCCTTCGCCGTCCAATCCTCGCACCTACAGTGTTCGGTCACTGCAATATTCATTTAGAGCTGAGTTCATCTTCAAGTGATAAAGCACACAAATCTCGGTCTTGGATATTTTGGTAATATAATTATTCACTTATTATTTTTTAATACTGGGTTGGTAGCTTATCCAGAAAAACGTTTATCATCAGGATGCTTTATGAAGCTGCTTAGTTTACGCTATGGGTAAAAACAATATAAATTGTGGATAATTGAGACAAATATTAGTTGCTAATATTAGCATATTATTGGTATATTATCCGTATAAACATGTTTTACGCTGCTGTACACCAAAATGCGGTTTGCAATTGGTTCCAATAGAGAATATTCTATTCTATTCTATTCTAATCGTAATCCTAATATCAACATTTCTAACGCGCTACTTAAGACGAACGCGAACAGGACACGGACGCTTCCTGTCAGTCGCCGTCTTTTCTTTGCATCAACGGTGTTGGGTCAGTTTACTATTGATTTTTAACTGAGTTCATCTTCATAATAATAATAAAAATAAAAATCTTCGTTTAATATCTTCAAACTGACAACAATGCAGTATGATTACAAATCAGTATGAACGGATGATCACACGTTATTACAGGAGTCGAATTTAACTGTACACGGCAGCCATGCAGGGCGCCCATCACGTCCTATATCTCATTTTAACAACGCGCCATCTCGCGAATGAAAGGCTGAGTGGACCTAAATTTGGTAGGGTTGCGGGAAGCGATCCCGCTACCTCTTGCTCTTCACGCCAGTGATGTTACCACTACTCTATGGACTCCCATAACGCATACAAATCTCAATATTTGTTGTTCCGCTTTGGTATTATGAATATTCACTGAGAGTTTGGAATTCTGGATGTGGTCATCATCGTAATCCTAATAATTATCGACCTTTGTAAAGCGCTATTTAAAAGCTAGGCACAGTGCATTGGCTTACTCAGCAGCGCTTCATCTTATCAGAAGGTTTGCCTATAATTAATTATACCAAGTGAAGGTTCAAGTCCTGTTGCCATAATACCATTGTGAGATGGAAGCAGAGACGCTGCTAAGGTGGATGCCGGCTGGGACTGAAAAGATTGGAAGACAAAGGATAAATGGATCTGTATGGGAGTTCCTGAAGAGTTTAGACTCTAGAGCGCGGATGTTCACTTCCTGAAAAACTATAGTGCATGAACAGCAATTCTTGAATACCTGATGCGTAGTTTAGTAACAGTTCACTGACTTCATTTCATTAGCCTGCGAGAAAACGCTGGATGTTACCTTCCTCGTTGACAGTTCTATCTGTAATGGTGTTGAAACGTGTCCACAGTGGAACTCCGTTATTCAGTTCAGCAAAAACATAGTCAACAGCCTGACCATTGGACCGGACGACTCAAGGGTTGCTTTCATCACGGTCTCTTCTGATGTTAAGAAAGAATGGAACTTTAACGGGTAAGTTGAACATGACAGTTGATGTTTTCAAGATCTCTGATGGACAAGAAAGGTGAAATTTAGCCGTACTTCTACAGAACAGCAATACATGTAAACCTACGTAAGTCAACACGCGTGTACGTGCATACGTACGTATGTAGGCCAACCATGTATTGTGTAGGTATGTATGTATGACAGTATTATTCATGCCTGTATATTTACATATATTTATGTATGTTCGTATGTAAGTTGTATGTATCTATGGAAGATGTATGTATCCGTACATGTATGTATGTATGACAGAGTAGAAAAGGCGCTATGAAAACACATGGCAGCAGAGAAACAGAAGAGGTTATACATGCTATCACTGTGAACGGATTTAGAAATGATGAGCAGTGCCGGCCTTATAAGGGCGTGCGAACCGTGCGGTCGCACGGGGCCCGCAACTTGGGGGGCCGAGAGAAATTAACATGAACAAGACACCCTGATAATAATAGTACGGTTTCGATTAAATTTTCTCTTTTGTCAATAACATAAAAGTCAACTTCCTCTCTACCCTAGAATTCTCGTCTATAGTTAAATTTGACTTCTTGTACTTGTTAACAATCTACTAAAATAAAATGATTAGCAATGACTTGGGTCATGGGGGGTGGGGGAAACCCGTACAGTATAATCTGCACGGGGCCCGAAATATCCATAAGGCAGGCACTGTGATGAACCAAAAGTCTGAGAGGAAAAATAATAAACTTCAGCCAGCTTAATGCAGAAGGTGATTCGCTAAACTGAAAATAGATTAACATAGATTAATCATGGTAGGCACAGCGTCTCACCAGTCACCGAAGCTACAGGTCAGTCAAAAGTGGTCAGAGATCCTCTCTGACCACTTTTGAGTGACCTGTAGTTTCGGGACTGGTAGTTTCATGCTGCGTGTAAAGAGATTGGTCGTGAATGCAGGTATGGTTACTCTTGGTAAACACGAACGAGGTATTAGACAAAACAAGATAAATATAGAATTGGACAACCGAGATATTGTAAGGATAGAAGATCAGTAAGAGAGGAGCACGAACATCAGAGGGGCAAGGGAAGGGAAATGGAAGATGAGTTTAGACCAACGAGCAAGAGGAGGAATTGAGAAACTATCTGACCGGCAAATCTTAAATTGAGTAATCTATTATTATTATTATTAATATTATTATACTAATTATACTCATTATGCTAATTTTATTAATCCCTATTATTATTATTATTATTATTATTATTATTATTATTTTTATTATTATTGTTATTATTATTATTTTCTTTGTCCCGAGGTATCAATGGTCCCTCAGGAATAGAACGAAATTATGTTGGGAGCAGGGGACAATGTCTGGAAAATCAAACCTCGTCGTCCGGAAGCTCTGGGAATGTCCCGTTGAAAGCAATAGAGTTGTAGCGTTGTTTGCAAATAGATAGACGCTGGAAGAGAAACGAAGCCTCACGGCGGTCGCCACTGATGGTAGAAAGACGACTACCTATATCGCTGATGAATGCGGCGCCTGAGGGGTTGACAGGGCCCAAGGTCTCAAAGGCAATTGCCTGGAATCTGTGGGTTGATGGCAGTCCCAGATATTTTTGCTCCTTGCGTTCAGCCGCCTGGGCTGATGCAGGTCCCCTGGAGCTGGCAGGGTGGGAGACATAGGAAAGCGCACACGTGTGGACCACAGTGGCGTCCCATGCCAGGTATCTACCCTCCGACCAAGGAATTAAAGTGGCCCCATCCGGACGTTTACCATCTGACCTAAAAAGGCCGACAGGCTCCTTAGTACAAGGAACATCAGCCTTTACTAAAGCACGCCAGATGATGTCATTGATGGTAAAATGGCGCAGTGAGCGACCGCAGGCCTGCTTGCAAACAAATCCGTGGTGTCCACTAGGTCCGACCAGGTCCCCGCATCGGCATGTGTGGGGGCTGCAGAGGTCAAGACCCAAACGAAGGCCAACTGCAATTCGGACATCCTCATTGTCCAAGGTGAGCCCGCGTGATGGGATAGGAAGTGCGGCCAGCCAATCGCCTGAATGAGGGCTACAAATGGCAGTCAACCTAGCCTGGTCGACAGGGTTGTCATAGCCTGGCCAAGAATGTATTGTGCTCTTGTCTCGCTCGATCAGCGGACGATCCCAGATGTTTTGTCTTGTAGGCAGCGGTAGCATGACAGCAGGTGAGGTCTGTTGACGTGACAAAAGCAGGTCTTCAAAAATGCCATCGGGTGCCAGGGAGCTGCTGTTGAGGATGGCCGATTGGAGCTCAAGAGTTGACGCAGCTGATGCCAAATAGGCAGAAGAAGCAAGCGAAACAACTCTACGAAGCCGAAGGCCGCCATCTCTCACAGGAAGCGTTGCTTGTAACCACTGAATATCATTGAATGAGGTGTTTACTATCTGCTCAAGACCGGCGCGCATAATCAAGTCGAGCGATTATTATTATTAACATATTTTTTTGACGCCCGAGGTAAAAAGAATCCCTCAGGCTCTTAGAAACTATCCCTTAATACGTCCCCAAACTGGAGTTAGCTATCCTCGTCCTCGGTGGCTTGCGTAAACGTGCCTCTGAAGGCTGCTGCGTTGAATCGCTGCGTGCATATCGATAAGCGTTGAAAATATTATTATTATTATTATTATTATTATTATTTGTTTTTTCCCGAGGTATCAGTGATCCCTCAGGATTTGGAAAAAATTATTTAGGAGCAGGTTAATTGTCTGGAGGGTCAGGCCTCGTCTTCATGGTTTGAAGGAAAGGTACCTTTAAAAGAGACAAGGTTTATTATTATTATTATTATTATTATTATTATTATTATTATTATTATTATTATTATTATTATTATTATTATTATTATTATTATTATTATTATTATTATTATTATTATTATTATTATTATTATTATTATTATTATTATTATTATTATTATTATTATTATTATTATTATTGTTATTGTTATTGTTATTATTATTATTATTTTTTACCCGAGGTATCAGTGATCCCTCAGGATTTGGAAAAAATTATTAAGAGCAGATTAATTGTCTGGACAGTCAGGCCTCGTCTTCAGGGTTTGAAGGAAAGGTATTATTATTATTATTATTATTATTATTATTATTATTATTATTATTATTATTATTATTATTATTATTATTATTATTATTATTATTATTATTATTATTATTATTATTATTATTATTATTATTATTATTATTATTATTATTATTATTATTATTATTATTATTATTATTATTACTACTACTACTACTACTATTATTACTACTACTACTACTACTACTATTACTACTACTACTACTACTACTACTACTACTACTACTACTACTACTACTACTACTACTACTCAGTGGCGGATCCAGAGGGGGGCGATTGGGGCGATCGCCCCCCTAAGAGTCCAAAAAATATTTTTTTATATTTAAAATTTAAAAATTTGATATACTATACTGTGCTAAAGGATAAATGTCGTGTGATCATTATTACGCATGTAGCCTACAGCGCCGGACTGCAGTTTGAATATTGCTTTAATTATGCTCTAAACTTGATAAGTAATTTTAATTTTTATTCCTTTGACCTTGGACATCCATGAAATCGCCCCCCGTAAAGTGAAAGTCTAGATCCGCCCCTGCTACTACTACTACTACTACTACTACTACTACTACTACTACTACTATTTTGTAGCGTTATTATATTTATTCCTGTAAACAATAATATTTTGTAATAAAGTCATTTGAAACAATTTCTAACTTAGTGATATATGTATCTGTGTATGTTTCCATTAATTTTATCTGTTGTATGTAGGTATGAATGCAAATTTCAATACCCATGTTGTTTTAGGTTGTCTAGAGTTATGTAGTATAGGACACTAGTTTTAGGAAATATACGGTTTTGTCTCTTTTGAGCTATTTACATGTACAGTAACAAGACCGGGTCGACAAAACAGCAACCGTAGGCGTACACTGACCAAAACAAGTAGCTAAAATTATGTCTTAGTACAAATTAATTTTAGCACGTTTTGTAAAGAATTAGTTTAAAATTGGGGCTCATAGTTTATAAAACTTTGAATTGTATCCAGTAACAATACACAAATTCACTTCTTATTCCCCAGACTTATCATCATTCAACGAGGCATCTGATTATCTTTGTCTGGTCATACCTAAATCAAGAACTGTTCTTGGTGAACGAACTTTTCCAGCTTCTGGACCTACTTTTTGGAACTCTCTCCCTGCGTCTGTGCGCTCTGTTCAGTTGCTTGTCTCATTTCGTTCTCAACTTAAAGCTTACCTCCTTCAAACTGTTTAACCAGCATAGGCTGCTCTGTCTTACGCACTGATCTTCTGGATAATGACTTGATTACAGGTTGGTTCTGGTGTGCCATCGGTTAATGCCTTGTGCATTAGACAACGGCGCAATATAAGATACTAATGAGTAATTATTATTATTACAATTAAGATAGGCTTTCCTCCAAATGGACAGAAGACGTACAACATACATGTCAACACAGTCGTTCTTTTGCTATGCGTCTAATATATACGATATAATACATGTCTACATGTTCAGTGGTTTCATCTCAGTTAATGCATTATATGATCCAACATTTATAGCGTCATTACTTCTCAGTGTCTCATACATGGTCGTGTTTCTGTAGATACACAGATAAGAATGCACTGTTGTCAGCCATTGGTAGAGTCGCATACAAAGGGGGTGAGCTCAGCAATCTACTTTCCGCGGGAATCTTCTTCACTGATATCTTCACCCCAGACTCTGGGGACAGACCGTACGTCTCCACTGTAATAATAGGGATCACGGATGGTTTTCGCCTGATTGACACTGGAAAGGGTGCAGGTGTGTCCATTGCACTTCAGAAGATTGGAATTAAAGTGTTCCTAGTGTGTTTACCAGGATGCACCGAGAGTTTGGCGAAGAGTTTTGCTTCAGACCCAAAGCAGGTGAGATATACAATAAATATTACCTTTCAATCCGGGCTGTAAATTTACATCTCGAACATGCTGAGATTGGACAGCGAAAAGCTCACTGTGTTGAAAGCCAATGCTAAAGAAAAATTGAGGGAGTAGAAAAAAGGTAAATGAAAAGAATAATAATAATATAATATTTATTCTTTAATTAAGCGCCTGCAAACGCACTGCTCTGTACATGTACATGTTATGCGATAAATCTTAACTACTAACAGAACAGACAGCCTGCAATACACGGCGCAAATTGCAGCCTACAAAGCATGTCCGCCTATGGGACTCGATCTCTGTACCTCTCGCACTCTACGCCAGATGTTATCCAATGCGCTATCGCCCCCCCCCCAAAGAGGCATGGTCATCTTAAAACTGGATAAGTCTGAGGAAGTCATCGCATATCTTGCTTTACAGAAACAGTCGAGTATTGTTCTACATTCTGTAAACAAACTATAGGATCAAAGTTTATCGGACACGATGTAGTGGGTGACATTTGATTAACCCTATAGGCCTAGAATTAACATGGACATAACGTTTATTTAACCATAGTCATTCCATGTGTTTGAGTTGAAAACTAAACCTTCCCTATAGAGTCACACCTTAGTGACCATGTAAAATTTTGTGTAAACACCTTACGTTGTTATATAACACATATTGAGTTCAAGCCTTGTGTTCTTTAATTTTGCATTAACCTTCTTTGTTCATCCTATCCCTAGTCAGATGCGCTGTTCTTCCTCTGATTTCTGACAATTACTGTACAGGACTTATAATCAGATTGTAATCATATTACATCTCATTGGGAAGGAGTAGGCCACTTGCTACCTCTTTAATATTCATGTATTTGGGTTTATTAAGCTGTATCATGCACCACAGTGATGGCTGCAATGTGAATGATTATAACAGATTACGTTAAATTCTGATTCAAACAATAGATTCATTTTTAATTAAGTTCTAGTTAAGCTATGATTTTTACAAATGAACAGACACACTACACTAATCACACTGTCGTGTCGTGACCAATAATCTGCTCGGCCAGTGATCCATTGGGGTGCCACAGTTTAGCGGGGTTTGCCCTTAGTGGCATCCCATTAGAAATACACCTGTTACAGTATTTTCCATTCTTTTCAACTGATTGAAGATTACTTGACCATGTTGGATGGATTTATCTAGACTATTGCAATTATTGTGCGCATATTAAGTGTGTATTCTAATAAAAGCAATTTGATTTGATTTGATTGATTGATATAATTGCACTGTCCTTAAATTATAATCTAATGTGTAGGAAACGAAGGTTGACTCGGGGATTTGTTACGGAATGTTGTTTGCTGTAGGCTAACGTAACATATTTCCTTCTGGATAATTACTTTGCGCTCGACGCTATCGCAGAAAACCTGGTGAAGCAGTTCTGTGCCATCTAAGGTGAGACTCAAATAAACAATTAATCGATTCGTTAAGCATTTCTCTTGCAGGGTCAATGGACTTGAGGCCACGTATCGCAAAGGAATTGTAATATTAATAATATTATATTATAATTTGTATTTAACGTTATTTAACCTTTTCAGTTGAAGATTTATTTCACATCATATTAGATTGAATTTTATAATTATATTAGTGAGTCAGTTCAATGCTATAAATCAATTAACCTATCTAGTTATACACCACCAATAATATATTCGATTATTATTTTCTTAGTTTGATTGATTGGCGCGATCTTCTGTAGATGGCGCATATGAAAAGTCCTTGGTAAGCTTATTGGATAATAGGCGTTTGCTTAGATTCCTTCTTTTGTTGAGAGGACTTTTACACTCGGTTGCGTAAGTCGTTTGGGAAACCGTTTCGTCGAATTGATTTTCTAATGGAGTGTTGTTATATCGAACCACAACATCAATGTACGCGAAGCATTCAATGGATGTCTTGATAGCGTCAATTCAAAAAAAAATTTAATTTAAAAACAGTAATAGACATGAGTAGCATAGGAGTGACGTTTATAAATCCACTCGCTGTTTAACAGTTCTTTTTCGGTGTCCTGCCTTTAGGTCGGTTCTCTAATCAATCGACGCCATTCATCTCTCTTTAGTGCCTTTTCCTTCATTCCTTTTTCATCGTCTGTTTCTTTTATCCACCAACCTGTTTCTTTAATCTATCATCCAGTCCAGCATCAAATTTTATGGTCTTCCCGGGAGTTTTCTTCCCTTCAATTCTTCCTTCGACCACTGTCCTAAGGAGCGAATTTCCTCGGAACGTGTGACTATCCAGTTCATTTGTCCTTTTTTGTATTGACCATTGATACCTTCTCTTGCGCAAGTTGCAACACCTCCTCGTTGGTGTTCTAATCCTTCCTGTTGACCTCGGCCAGTCTTCTCCATAGCAACATTTCAAATGCCTCGATCATTGCCATAATTATCTGCCCTTACAATAGACCATGTGTGTATTCTAATAAAAGCTATTTAATTTGATTTGATTTGATTTGATTGATATAATTGCACTCCGATTAATATAGAGGCGCAGTTAGATGCACATGAAAGTAACGCATTTTACAGCGTTTTCAAAGTTTTCAAAACTGGCAAGAATCTTTCGACGATTCTCTTCTTAAAAACGTGAGCCGAAAAATGGCATATCCTTCAACTCAGTTGTTGAGTTAACTCACACAAGATGACTAAATCTGCAGATTTTTATTTATAATCGCCCGAATTCCTGATTCTACTTGATCTCGTCTTTTTTCTCGAATGTTAGCCACCGTTTGTTTCAAATTTATCACATTCCTAAATTTTATTTATCGTCTAGTCTAAATTACAAGGGGAACCATCGTCACAATAGTCCATCGGTACTTTAATTAATAGTTTACTCCTTTGCCTGTCATGTAAAACGGTATTTTATCGCTACGGTGTCGAATAATACAACTTAAGCCCGGAACAGTTCTGTTTAATTAACAATTACTACCGTACTCTAAATTATTGTATTTATAAATGATAAGACAAACAGGAAAGATATTTGAAAACAGAGTGAAGACTACATTGTAATAGATATGTAAATGCAAACTGTCAAGTATTTGTTTGATAGTTTCCCATTCTACCGCTTTACATT
The DNA here is from genome assembly GCA_963556255.1 of Allolobophora icterica. NCBI lineage: Eukaryota > Metazoa > Annelida > Clitellata > Crassiclitellata > Lumbricidae > Allolobophora > Allolobophora icterica. The sequence goes on along the minus strand of OY744603.1, from coordinate 17,662,906 downwards.
GTAATCTATTGATTGTATAGCACTACGTTACATTGCATAACTAACTCACATTCATTTTCATCCGTATAGTTGTTGCTGAATATAGCAGGACACAATCTTAAAGATTTTGTTGAAGTTCTTGTAGCAAGACAAAAATATGATTATAATATGCCAGGGGTGGAGAACCTTTTTTAAGGTGCGTGCCAAAATGCTGCTAAATCATTTTTAAAAATACCGTCGCGTGCCACTCGGAAATTTGCACAGTATGCAATTATTTTTCTCAAATAGGTTTTTAGTTAACAACGCGTAAAAATGAATTAAAGACGTTATAATTATCAAAGATCGTTTTGAATGAAGTTAATTAAAATTAAGACCTTCAACAAAGAAACTGTGGATTCATACAGGTATTTTGTATTTCCAAGTTTGAAGTTTTGGGGGCACTCTGAATTCCGCATGCCCTAAAATTTTCAACGCGTGCCACTTTGGGCACGCGTGCCATAGGTTCGGCATACCTGTTAAATATGCTGTTCAATATTGGTCATTTCTAGGTGGTCATAATAATCTCAAAATTCTATAGCGGCACTGTAATCATGCACAAGACATAGGCCTAAGTCATTTGATGCATGAATCAATATGTTTGCCGATGTCCAATATGAGCCCGGTTGAAACCCAGAAAGCATTTAGTCAATTAATTTTTAAAGGTTGTTGTTTTCTGTTGCAGATGACAAACGATCAAGCGTGAGCCATGAAGATGCTTGCAGATTTTTCGACCCTTCACTATAATCTTCCTTTAATTTAACTAACCCATTAGTGCCCAGCGTCCGTTATAACGGACGGTGAGATAACACGTTGCCAAAATAACAGGCAACTGCATAGTAGACTGTTCATATTTTTTTTTAAATGTTGGCCTATTGGGCGATAAATTCCACGATTGTGATTTCTGAATTATGTCATTTGGAGATATCTGTTGTTTTGGTTTTGCGCCCATTTCAAGATGTCGAAAAAACTTCATTACCGCTAGTAAGTATAATTTCACTTGGTAATGAAAAATAAATAATTTGAACAAAGTGTTTTTGTTGTTAATAGTAGACATATAGGTCCATATGTTGAGAGAATATTATAACAATCAAGGCTTGTTTCACCATGGAAATTTCCGCTGTAATGTTTGCGTCCGTTTTAACGGACGTCGGGCACTAGCCCGTATATGACGTTCTGGTTTCCCACAGTAAAATTCGCTAAGCTTCACTTTATCAACAATTACACCTATCATTGCATTACTTGTATTTAGACTAGCTACACACTATTTTGTAGTCCCCTAGACCACGAGCAACATCGGGAAATTATTCACAGTCCTAAGAATCTAATGCCTCATTTACTACCACTGATAAAATTTCATGTTTATTTTTCTTCAGTACTGCCCAACAGGCACTGGTTGAAGTTCTAGCACAGCTAGAAGAAGAAACCAGTGACCCTTATGACAGCAATAAAAGCACAATTGACATCTTTTTACAACCACCAAACAATGAAGGCATGCAAACCGATGAAGACAGTGACAAGTCGGATGAAGAGTATGAATTCAATGTCAACCATTTGGGATGCAAGTTGTTGTCAAATCCATGTGAAGTCCGCAGGCAGATCAAACCAACAGATCAAGATGTCAGTGACTCATGCTAGGACAAAGGCGGCCCGTCATTATCATGTCACCCTGCTGCAGGTCCTGCTGACATAAAGAAATCGAGAAGCAAGGATGACAGTCGTCCAGAAATATCGGATGCCTGTAATGTCGCCTTTATTGGCAAAACTTCACGCAGAAAAAACAAAGATTTACAATGTGGAATCAAGTCAACAACTGGTAATGGTAGGCCTCCTCATTGTCTAAAAGATAAGTCAAGTCAGCAGAATGACCAGGCTAGAAAGCGCAGATTTCCATCAACGACTGACAATCACGAAAGACAAAGCACAGACAACGATGCAGTTGAGGAATCTTTGTGCCCAAAAGTTGTGACCAAGCTGCTGCAAGCTGCACCAAGCTGGAAGAGGGCTAAGAGAATTTTGCAGACCCCTCATACGTACAGAGCAAGACAGTTTACAGGCCTCAGTGCCCTGACAACTCCTCAACAGTTCCTCCTAATGTTCATTGATGAAGCACTTCAGGAGCACATTGTGACGCAAACGACTTTGTATGCTGGTCAAAAGAACACAATGCTATCATTGACCAGAGAAGTCTTCTCAAGTGCTATGGTGTACCATCCATCCAAGGTCGACGTGTTTCTGTTGTACTTTCTGATGTACGGTACGATGGTAACAACCACTGGATTGTACGAGGAGACACAGACCGTCGTTGCAAGGCTTGTACGAAGAAGACAATATATATCGTTGTGAGAAATGTGATGTAGGCCTTCATCCTGACTGCCACAAGTACTATCACACTGCATAAAACTTCATACAGTAAATAATTGTGGCAACTCATCAAACCCATTCTGCAAACATTGCATGATTATAGCTAGTAGGCCTATACGCTTGATTCTGTGACATTAACCTGAGTTATGGTTATCACTGGGCTAGTGCCCGACGTCCGTTAAAACGGACAGTATGTAAAGTACTCATATTGTAGTAGGAATCAATAAATAAGTTGTCAGCAATGTTACTGCACCCAGTTGTTGAGATTACTGAAAGTATAACTTAATGTGTTCAGTTTTGCAACTTTGGGCACTAATGGGCTAAGATTTCTGCAACTGTTTGCTTGAACTGACTCTGCGCTTTTGTTATATCTGCTTTTGTTGTCTATAGGCAGCATATAAATCTTGCGATATATGGCCAATGCAAAAACGCACGTATAATTTCTATGTACACTGGAGAATTTTTGGTTTACAGAAGTTTGGGCTCTAAGAACGTGAGATTGTCGTTCAACATACATTTGAAAATGTTAATCATCGATGACTAGTCTTCTTCGTTTGAAAATTACATTTTCTTGCAATGTTGTGAGCTCTTTAATTATCTCCGGATTAACGACATAAATTAATGCGCCTCACGATAGGAACCAATATATTAAATTAACCAAGAATTCCATCACAGAAAAGGAAACCTAGCGTTTAAATCTAGACATATTCCAGATGTGATAGTATTGTGCACCTGTAGTACCAGTACAGATGGAAAGGATCGTAGCAAGATGTGCTAATGTTGAATCGAGTGGAAGGCTGCCTATCAAATGGACGCATCCCGGAGTTACTGAAGACTCTTTTGGGTGAATGGCCACATCGTCAATTTTTCGAAACTTTCAAAGGTGAAAGTAACACTTTGGTCAATATTCAAGACAAAGCAAACGCATACGAACGTAGAATTAGCTTATTTGCCTACCTTATGATCAGATACCATGTATTCATGTCTTTTCTGATTATTTTCTGTCTGCTAATGACCCACCCGGAATTGCTTTTCCTTATAGAAATGCTCTGGCCTCAAAAAAGAACCAATTTCAGCTCGTGGCAAGCATTCAGTTGCATCTTGTGAATAATCTAATTTGAAGTTACTAGACCAGAATGAGAGATACACAAACATAACGAATGACTTAAACGGTCAGAATCTTTTCCAACCTTATCTCCTCTTTTCATGTCCTATCTTATCTCATCTTTTACCTGATGGAATGACTCTTAGAGGGCCATCAAAAACTGTTAGTCATGCCAAGTTCACAAAGGCGTATGGACATAGATTAACACGAGCATGTGGTACTTAGACAACATACCGCCAGTTGTAGTAAGTCTTTGAAGGTGCAAGACTCACTGTTGCATGTAAACCCAAAACTTCACGTCAGTACGGGTAAAACCGGGTATACCCGTACCTGTAATGTTCCTACCGTACCCAACCCGACCCGTGAACTTCCTACCCGACCCATATCCGACCCGCGGGTACAGGTCGGGTACGGGTAAACCCGCGGGTACGGGTATGCTCACAGACCCCTAACTAAAAGACCTATATCATAGTCCATGTACATTACTAATTACGACTAAACGGTTAACAACTGATTCCCATTTCTCTAGAAGTGAGTGACCGCGTTTCAGGGTGTCCTGAAATGTGTGAATACACAAGGCTTACACAGTTTTTTTACACACGTCCAATCCAAGGATGTGACATGCTGTGTGTGTTGTGTTGTATGTGTTTTTGTGCGTTGCTGTGAGTGCATATACATAGGCATATAGCGCGGTTACGGCTTTCAGTCTATTGCACACTGTGTTTTCTTCGACGATTGATTCGTTTCAACACGAAGAAAATTAGTATTGATTGGCTGAATTATGAACGTGTAGGTATACCTGGTTTAAATTTTCTGCCCTCGTTCTCATTGTATATAATTTACGGGTTAACGCATATCATCCAGAAAAAATAATACTTTCATTGTTATATATGCTTGTACTAAACATCACAACAGTTCTCTTTCAGCTCTTCTATCTGATAGCCTTAATAGTGTAACAGTTTGACCGCTACGGTGTAGAGACCTTTCGAAAGTCGTTCAATCACAATTACTTCATGTCTCAGATTTACATTTACTGATGCGGCACGCATATTAAAATCCAATTTTATAATAATAATTATAATAATGGAAATCATAAGGACTTAAGTATAGCACTTTTTAGGAACTTCTCAATATACTGATAAAGTTTATTGCAAACTGCTTATTTGGACTTCATTCTCTCATTGGAGTAGCGAAGAGCTAGTTAGCAATTATATCGTGTGCATTGAAAAACGCATAAATATATATATATTTATTTTTTCAATCGGTATCTACCGTGGCGCTTACTAATATCCATAACGCAGTCAATTAACATAGAATGTAACGTTTGCAATTCTTGCAGGGATGCATTCTATGGAGAGGTCCATAGGGTAGTGGTAACATCACTGGCGTGAAGAGCAGTAGGTAGCGGGATCGCTTCCCGCAACTCTCTCAAAGGTTCACTCAGCCTATCATTCGCGATATGGCGCGTTGTTAAAATGAGAGGGTAGGACGTGATGGGCGCCTTGCATGGCTGCCGTAAACAGTTAAATTCGACTCCTGTAATAACTTCTGATCATCCGTGCATACTGATTTGTAATCATACTGCGTAACTGTCAGTTTGAAAATATTAAACGAAGATTATTATTATTATTATTATTATTATTATCTAAGTAGGGCCTACAACTGTAGCGTACAACGTCAGATAGTAATCTGTCCTCCAGGGTACAAGAGTTCCTTGTCTGAGCTTTTGCTATCTGAGCGATCTAAATCTCTCGAGGCCTCAGGAATTGGAACACAAGCTTCCCTAGGACCCACCATGAGTACTTGTTTTTAAATAATTTCGCAGCATTACTACCATTGGCTGGGATTACTGGTCGATGGTTGTTCGCCAAGGTTGTGGTTGGTCAGAATGTTGTTGGTCTGATACCGATGAACGTGGCTGAAGATGCACCCACGCTAATAACTGCTGATAAATATCAAATTTAGCTTTAGTTTCGTCCAATTTCACCTGATATCAAATTCATATACCTGCCCCCGCAATTCAGAAATGTGCAAGAAAAATTTATGGATGTAAAATATTTGATGTTGCCAGTGATTATATTTCAGGTTTGTGTGCTGCGTGGGGTTATCTTATAAGTTACGATTTTATTTTATGTGTAATATCACGTCACGAGTGACATAAGATAGATGGACTTGGCTGTTCGTATATTATTGCATTGTTTTAATTAAAATAGTTCCATTTATATAAGGCTAAAAAACTGTGACAGTCACATAGACTAAGCTTCTTGAAATTCTTGCAACTCGAGACAGCCGTTAAGACAGAAATCAAAACGGTCAGTATATTCAGTTTCGGGGAAAGTGTATATGACAGACTGGTAGTTATGATAAAATTTGTTAAATCTGTGAAATTTAATTGAAAAATTGTGCTTCACGAAATACTTCGTGGATGGCTTTGACAATTTATTACATTGGCAGAAATTGCATTTGTACTCTGCTTTGTGCATGGCTGCTCAAGAGCTTGCAACTAAATTCCTGACCACCTTCAGACAAAATGTCTAGCATGAGGTTTAAGTTGGTTTATTCCTCTGCACAAATTTCTTCATGGAAGTTCTTCACTTTTTATCGTGGACTGTTTCTGTCAAAATCTTCGGTTTATCTTCTTCTCAAATGCCAAGACCTGTCTCCCAAAAACAATTACATATCACTTCTGGAAAAAACCGCTTGATGTTCTGATTTTAGTCATACAGTCAATTATCAATTTCTCATTAGGCCTAAATTGTCTTCTTATATTTTATTTATCATGATTCATTTTTGCGCACTATATCCTGCTTAAGTAGGTACACATAACAGGAGATTGCCTTCAGTGGATACCTTTTTTGTTCATTTGTTGTGCTGTGGAAATATTTCGTCAGCTCATATTGCTGACAAAATTCTTACCGGTTAAACTTTAAGCTAACAACTCTAGACAGACGTATACGGTAACAACACACATACAGAAACACACAGACAGAAAGACATGTTGTTGTGTGCATACACCTGACTTCCGCATATGATATCACTTTAACCCGAAACCTAATTTTAAATCTGATTGAGGGGTTGTATTGGGGATCATCTCAAAGGCGCTTAACTGTTTCGATCATATAGGGTGCTTTCTTCTTTATTAAACTCGCTCAGAGGTACAGCAGGAGACCTGCTCCGTTATCGCTGAGAGATCGCTTCTAATTCCAGACTACTTGACAGCCTAACAATGCCAGCTTATCTCCTTCTGGTTGCCTTATTGGTGGCTCGAATTACACAGGCGAGCGAAGGTATGCACTTGTAGTCATTATGCTTATATCTAAAATGAATTAGGCAAAAATCATTAATAAGAAGAGGAGGAGGAGGAGGTGGTGGTGGAAGAAAGAAAAGGAGAATGGGAGGAAACAGATAAGAAAATTATTGAGACAAACACGACAATGAGGTTTGTATTTGCGATAATATTGCTAATAATGGAAAAGAAGATGCAGAAAAATTAATAAGAAGGAGAGGATGAGGAGGAAGAGGAAGACGATTAAAAGAGAAAGAAAAAGAAGACGAAAAAAGAAACAGAGGAAGTTGAAGAAGAAAGAGGTGAAGGACAGGCAAAAGAAGAAAATTATTAGGTACATGATCAGAATGAGAACGAGGAAGAAGAATAAGAAAATGATGAAGAAAACTGTACTGGAGGAAAAGACGATTGTTGCCATGGTCGCCTATCAACCCCTAAAGGATCAGACGGCAAGAATCTTCTTCCAGTATCTTGATTGCAAGCGGTGTTATTCTTCGGGGAACTTAGGCCATACCCAACACGTCGGTGTCCCTATGTCGTTAACAAAATTGCGATACAGTTCTATGATTTTCTATCTTAATAAAATATGTACAAAGCGCACTTACAACGACCTTACCCAAGACAACGTCAAGAGTCCATGTTACGCTTCGGCCAGTGACTACACGCGGTATTTTATGAGATGGACATGATAAATCTTTCACTGTCCGTTTGTTTCCCACTTGACTATCAGTTTAACAAATTTTACTCCTCTCAACTTCCTCCGCTTTTAACTTCTTTCACACATGTCTGCTCCACCTATCAGTCAGCCATTTCCGCCCCATCCACTCTCCATGGAATAGACCTCTGTCCGTCCTTCGTGCTTCCCACACTCTATATCTATTTCTTTTAACGACCGCAATCCGTCCTTCACGTCTCCATTTAACAGTCGCATTTAACGACAGGTATGAGGAAGCCATCTATTACATTCTCAAATAAAGTCCAACCTTTCATAAAAGGTTGGACTTTATTTGACTTTATTGGACTAAAAGTTAAAACACCCGAAAATAGTTCAAATTAGAGTCAAACAATTAATTGCACGATTATAAAAAAAACTAATCTTCGCATCTACAGAAATACATGCGAAGAATTTTGACAGAACTCCTCTAATTATGAATGCGGGGTTCAAATTTGAGCGAATTTCTTTTAATTAGTTTGTGAAAGAAAGCTGCACGTTGCTTTGTGCCTCGACGGTTCTCCAACTGTCTGTGGTGGTCCTGAACCGTGTCCGAATTGGAACTCCATTCTTCAGTTCAGCAAAAACATTGTCGGCAGCTTAAACATTGGGCCGTTCGACTCAGAGGTCGCTGTCCTCACGATGTCAAATGATCTTAATGTGATATGGGACTTGGACGGGTATGTTGCAAATGACAATTAATGTTTTCAAACTCTCTCAGGGATCAAATATACAGGAGAAATCTAGCATAACAATTGCTGAACTCAGATACATGTATATGTCAGCATGTATTTATGTATGTATGCACGTAAGTATGTATGTGTAGGGGCCAGTGATGGGCAATAGTTGACAAAAAAAGTTGCTAACTTTTAGTTTAACTAAATTATTTTAGTCAAGGATGAAGTTTAACTAAAAAAATAGTTTAATTAAAACCATAGTTTAACTAAAAAATTTTTAGTTACTAACTAAAAAGTTTAACTAAAAAAATCAGCAATATGCAACTATTTTTCCGCAATGAACATTAAACAGTCAACAACAAAAAATTGTAACACTGCGTGGTTTTAGCATCAACAGCCTGTGTTTTCAAATTCATACACAACTTACAGTACGCACCTGTAACTGTATGCTAGGACAGTACACATTGCGTAGTTTGAAGGTGAAATTGTCATTGATGATGTGCATTATTACAGTTCACTTAACATCTGTTAGGCCTATTGTGAAAATGTTTGTCGTAAAAAGTTTGAAAAAGTTGGAAAACGTTTAACTACTTTTTTTTAGTTTAGTTAACTAATTTCCTAAATCAGTTGCCAACTTTAGTTAAACTAATTTTTTTAGTTGGAAAATAGTTTTAGTATAATTTAAAAAATAGTTTAGTGCCCATCACTGGTAGGGGCTGACTTCTGTGGCGCCAGGTAATTATTAGTGCACTCAAGCGCAGACTGAGACATTCACGTATGCAGAGCACCAGGCTCAAATACCAGGCAGTCGAACAGATGCCACGTGGATACATAGACGGACAAAGACGAATACGGACAGAGACCTAGAGAGGGACGAACAGACGTAGCTATGTGAATTAAGGTCTGCTTCCCTCCGAATGGATAGAAGTCGTTCAGCAATTCGATTCCCTAACGCCGTACATAACAGTAATAATATCTCTGCATGTCTGTGTGCATGTACGCATGCATATGTGATAATCAGTGGTGTCATCTCAGATAATGCACAATATGATCCAACATTGGCATACACTTAGCGTCATTTCCTCTCAATATCTCATGAATGGTCGTGTTTTCTGTAGATATACAGACAGGACATCGCTGTTGTCAGCCATTGGCAATGTCAAGTACCCTGGGGTTGAGTATACCAATTTACTTTCCACGACTGTGGTCATCACTGAAATCTTCACCCGAGCACTTCTGAAGAGGTCGGATGCCCTCAATGTAATAATACTGGTCATGGATGGTATTCCGGCTATTCACATGGAAAATGCTGAAGCTATGTCCACTGCGATTCAGGGGAAGAGAATTCCTGTCTTCGTGGTGTGTATAACGCCAGGATGCAAAGAGTTCGAGGCACATGGTATAGCTTCACCCCCCAAAAAGGTGAGATATACAATGATTGTTACCTTTCGATCAGTAAGTGAGGAAGACGCTTAAGGGTTCAACAACGCTCCTTGAAACTTTTCTAATTCTACATTTAATGCTTTGCTCAGTGGGAAACAAAGGACAATGAAAAACCATCGAGGATGAAGAAAATAAGATAAATGAAACACGGCAAAGTCGTCTTAAAGAACTTGGAAAGACTAAAAAGGTCATCGCATTGTCTTGAAAGATGAAATAGTTGGGTAGGTCTTATCTTTAGAAAACCCGTCAGAAATATTGTTCAACTTGTAACCGTTTTCTGACCAGTGAACTAGATACGACTGACTTGCAGAAAGATATAAAATTAACCGTATCGGCCTACTTATAATACAGCCTAAGTTCTGGCGTTTGTGTGCCAAAAGATCATGTAGCCATAATCAGTTCATGTCAGTGTGATTCTCGTTAACGTTAACGATAGCGAAAATGTTCGTTAACGAATAAAAAATGATTTCGTTAACGATAACTATAACTATAACTAAAAAATATCATTAACTATAACTATAACTATAACGAAAATAACACTTCATTGCTATTTTCGTTAATACGATAAAAAAAAGTGCAATATCAACTAACGTGAGAACGTGAAAATACAGCCGTTAACGAAAGCAAAATGATTCCTATGTTCGCCTTGGATGTCGGTGAATATGGAGCGCTGTGTATTCATGAAGCTGAATGGACCCATTCGTCAAAGCTCTAAGCAAACTATTGTGTAACGCGTCTTCATAATTCAGTGTGATTTTCATTAACGATAACGGTAACGAAAATGTTTTCGTTAACGAAAGCAAAATGATTTCGTTAACGATAACTATAACTGTAACTAAAAAATAATATTAACTATAACTGTAACTATAACTAAAATGAAAAACCATTAACTATAACTGTAACTGTAACTAAAACAAAATCTGTAAGGAGAATCACACTGGTTCATGTGTTTTAGTTGAGAAATCCCCTTCAATGACGGTTTATAATAATCTTTTAAAACCTTACGTAGCGACAGTACTATACTGTATAATTTATATTGGGATCAAGTCTTACGTTCTTTAATTTATATTACGCTTCTTTGTGCATCATATTTCTAGTGAAATGTGTCGTCCTTCCTTTCATTTCTGCGAACTTCTCTGTAGGAATTTGACTAATTTTAATTTTTCCTTCACATAGAATAACGTGTAGCACATGAAGGTCGGCTCTTGGGTTATTTCCGGAATGCTTTGTTTTAGGCTAACGAAACATACTTTATGGTGGATTACCTTTCGCTCAACAGTGTCAGTGACAATCTGGTGAAGCAAATCTGTTCATATAAGGTGAGACTGAAACAAAAGTTTTGTGTAATCGCTGAGGCTCTTCTGTTGCAGAGTCAACTGAAGTGAAGCCCCATCTGCTGCATAAGACTTGCAATATTATTATTATTATTATTTTTGCCCTGAGGTACTTCGGTCCCTCGGGTCTTACAGATTAAATTAGTCATTATTATTATTATTGTTATTATTATTATTATTATTATTATTATTATTATTATTATTATTATTATTATTATTATTATTATTATTATTATTATTATTTATTATCTGAATATTTTGTATGTTTCCTTGTGGCTGCCCTCTCTGCTGCTCCTCCGGCCGCGACCGCCGTCTCATGGAGATATGATGCGGCCACCGTATCCGCCACGGTCGCGTCCCATATCAGAGGGCGTCCGCCACTCCAAGGGATCAGAGTCTGGCCGTCTGGTCTTTTCCCGTCGGATCTGGTCAGTCCTGATGGCTCCTTGATCGCCGGGGTTCCCGCTCTATTCAGACTGAGGTGAACAAGGTCGTTGATGGCGCTGTGTCTGGCCTGTCGACCGAAACCGAGCGAACACGAGAGGCCGTGCGAGCCCTTTGCTGAGACGGGGGCGCCGCATGCGCAAGTGTGCGGTTCACATATGGCTGCGCCCAACCGCAGGCCGACCGCCACGCGCACGGCCTCGTCGCTCAGCCTGAGGCCGAATGCGGTGAGCGGGAGAGCATGTAACCAGTCAGAGGCGTGTGAGGCCGTTATGGCCTTTAGGCGTGCCCGATCGTAGGGGCTGCACAGATCCGCGTCGACAGACGAAGTCACTCTGAGGAGCAGCGGCCTGTCCCAATGTGACTGTTTGTGACCAGGAAGGGTTGTTTGGTTTCCAGTTCCGAAATTATTATTGTTATTATTATTATTATTATTATTATTATTATTATTATTATTATTATTATTATTATTATTATTATTATTATTTTTGCCCCAAGGTACATATGATCCCTTGGGGACTTAGATATTAATTTGTTGTTATGTTATTTCCAGGAGATCAGGCCTCGTCCTCCGTTGAGTCCCTGAATGTGCCACGGAATGCGATGGCATTATACCGTTGAATGCAAACGGAAAGGCGCTGGAACTATTATTATTATTATTATTATTATTATTATTATTATTATTATTATTATTATTATTATTATTATTATTATTATTATTATTATTATTATTATTATTATTATTATTATTATTATTATTATTATTATTATTACGACTATTACTACTATTTTTATAACCGTATTGCAATAGTAACATTTTCTAGTAGTTGTACGGCAGTTGCGCATCCTACCGTTTGAAATTGTATTGTATTGATTGTTTAGTATTATATAACACTGTATAGCCTAACTCAGAACAATTTAATTGTTATTTACTGTTCAATGCCATTGACTTTCTCGACAATGGTCTATGGCTAAATGTCAGATCATCCGGTTATGCTCAGCACGAGATCACAACTAGAAATGTTACTGTATGAAGGACTGTCGTATTCTGTTGCAGATGCATGACTCCGATTTCAGCATTGGCGTATGAAACCCAGATCTCATATTATTCGCTCTCTACCGCTCATGAAACAATCAAGCATGAGTATACTGGAGATGCTTAGTGAAATTTCGTATCTGTGCGATTCAATATATATATATATATATATATATATATATATTGTTTCCTATTTATTTTAACTCAGATTTCTTCAACTTCTTGCATTTAGGTTATGACATCTGCTTTCGCGAAGATGCTATCTAACGTGGTTATCACAGAGTGCATGAGAACTCTTGGTATGCAGAAACTTGTGCTGTAAGAACATGAGATAGTACTTCAAAAATACTTGTCAAAATTATAATCACCAAAAACTTTTTCTTTGGAAAGTATAGTTTCTTGCAATGGTGTTTTTTTATTCGAATAGTCCACCAGAATAGGTTGAATAAATATACCTAACCATTTTAAAAATAACGTAGCTAATAAGCCAGGAATGTGGGGCGTGGTGGCTCAGTGGTAAGTTCGGCGCTTTGTGACCGGAGGGTTGCAGGTTCGAATCCCACACTAGCCGCTGCGTACGGACCGTGGGCAAGTCCTTCACTCGCAATTGCTCGTGGCGCTTCGGCGTGAAAATTCCGGCACAGTATCAAATGCTGTAGTCGGGAGCGCCTCTGAGTAGTAGTTGATTTCGAGAGGCGCTATAGAAATATCCGGAATAAATAAAAAAAAGGAAAAGAATACATGACACAGAAAGCGCGTAATCGTACGCATATAATTATCACGGATGTGATTTAGGGTTTGACCTGCATTACATGTCAGAAAGATCAGCAAAGATAAGCTAGAATTAAACGCGGACAAGAAATTGACGCAGTGAATCGAGATCTGCCAAAGCTTACACACTTTACTTAGTTAAAATTATTCATTCAGTGACACATCAAATCTAATCTCGCCACATGTTGTCTCATCTTATTTTATCACTTGGCTTATCTCTACTCTCATCTTTAATATTATTTAATGAGTTCCATAGCGACATTGTAATAACTTCTCTACCGGAGAGTTCATTTGAAGTGTAGATCTCAGTGAGTGTGGATTATTCATCAAGTACCCCGCTGTTACTTTTCTACGATGGGCATACAACTTGGTATTGGCTATGGAATTCTGCTTCAAGCTTGAGAGAGAAAAAATTGGACACACGATGTCACTTAATGTATCACTTATGTCATGCAATGTTTGAACAAAATAGGATTGGATCAGCTTTCTAATCAGTTAACGTTAGTCGATAGATAAGTACATAGCAGACGAAGGATTGAAGACTTACGTCCAGAGGAGCTATACACAAGTTGGAAAATTGTTGTAATAAGGGAATCGGGCAAAGAAAAAGGGGACAGGACTGCTCTTCGAGGTGCCCGTGGTATAAGTCCGAGGAACACGATGCTATTACTATTAGAAATTAACATGTGACTTGGTTCAAGCATCCTTGTTTGAAAGACTAGAACAATCACGAGAGAAAGAGCGAGAGAGTGAGACAGAGAGAGAAAGAAAAAACACAAAGACAGAAAAAGAGGAAGATGGAATCCGGATAGGACTAACGAATGAGAGGTGCTGAAAACAGTTTAATATTTATTTTCTGGCTATCTACATTTTGTTGTATATGGTATATTTGTATATTGGTATACATTAAGGACTGGAGTATTCATTGTGTAGAATAGGCTGTGTGTTCGCTGAGTTCAAAAGTTACGCTGAAGGTCTGTATATAGTATAGCTATGATAAATACAGAATGTTTTCGAAAGTTCAATCCAATAAGGAGAATAAACACTGTCAAAAGCTCTTATTCGATAGCTTTATGACAAGTTCCGGAATTTTTGGGGCATTCTCGCGCTACTAGATTCCGTCCTTTTGCAATTCCTCAAACTTCACACAACGTGGCCATTCCCCATACACCCACAAATATTAGTTCAACCGATCTCTGAATCTAACACCTGTAATCTTAGTCGTAAACTTAAAATGTCTAAAGCGCTACTCAATCTAAGCGCAAAGCACCACTTTATTCACAAGCAATGCGTGGTATCAGTGGGTTTGTCCAGCGATCGTTGTCCATTGGATGTCCAAGTGTGGTTGCCAGACACACCAAAGAGGCAGAGCAGATGCTACTGAGGGTTTCGTTGAGGACGAGAAAGCTTAGACGGCAGAGGATCGATGGATTAGGGTAGGAATTCTTGAAGATGTGAGATTTTAATTTGAAGTGCATGTTATGGCTGTGACTTGCACTTGAGCGCACAGACAAATTTCTGTCTCTTCTGGAACCAAGAGAGATTTGTTTCACTAAGAGCAGCGGTTCCTGAACCTACTCTTATAGTTGCAGTTTTGCTGACTATCTGGGATACAGCTTCAAATCGTAGTATCAGTGCTCCCTTAAAGGTAAAATATCGTTTGGGTCTACAATTATCGACAATTTCATAATAAACAAAAGATGGAGCTCAAACGTGACAAACTGCAAATCATTCGATGCGCAACTCTGTTCAGATCACAAGCTAGTTATAGTGAACAGTGGTCAAACCTACAAAAAGAAATGCAAACAGCTTGCAGGAAACCGAAAGACCAACGGATATCAGAGGAAGTAATAGAACTCGTGGGGAAAAGAAGAAACATAACCAAACAACAAGCTTACAAGGCAGACTGTGACATCATCTGATGTATCTGCGCCAATAAATGTTGATAAATATAAAATTAGCCTTAAATTTTGTTCGCATTTCACAAGTAATTGTATTTGTCATTGTAATGGAGCATTTATATAACGCCATTCAAAATCAGAGGCGCTTCTGACCCGGGTCAGTGTCTTCACTGACAAAGAGAAAAGCTTCAGGCGCTTGCTGGACTGGACGGGGGAGAGTGAGGATGTCAAGCCTGTCGCAGGAGGTCCCAGCTGGGAGGGCCCACGACCGCAAAACAACGAGACTGAGCCGTAACAGTGCGCATCCGAGGAACTACCAAGTAGCCACGGGCAGATGACTGGAGAGAGACCCGAGCAGGAAAACCGGAAACGGGTGCAGTAAGCCCTTAGATACAGTGGAGCTGAGCCACCATGCCTGCAAGACACGAGATAACCATTTCATGTCCCTGATCAAGATACGACAGTGCCAGCATCTGATCTATCTGCGCTAATAAATGTTAATAAATATAAAATGCACCTTCAATTTCGTCGCCTTTCGCGAGATAACGAATTCATATATGATCAGGATACAAAGTAGGCAGTATCTGATGTACCTATTATTATTATTATTATTTTTTCATTATTATTTATTGTTATTATTATTATTATTATTATTGTTATTATTATTATTATTATTATTATTATTATTATTATTATTATTATTATTATTATTATTATTATTATTATTATTATTATTATTATTATTATTATTATTATTATTATTATTATTATTATTATTATTATTATTATTACAAATACTTATAACGCGCAGAAGGTCACCCAGAAATGCGACTCTGAGGCGCAATTATTTAGTCGCCAGATGAAGAGCTGTTAGATGTGTAAATGTTTGAAAGGCAAAGATTGTTGAGGCTTTCCTTGAAGAGTTCGACTTTCTTACAAACACAGAGGCAGCAACATGGAATGCAACAGACAGCGCTACATCGAGGCTCATCCAAAAGACCCACTCCAGAAGACCGCAGACTACCTAGAGGAATATAATGAGCTAGTAGTGGTTGAAGGTGGGAGTGCTCGCTGTGAAGGTTTTATAGGTATGATATACCAGTTTTAAACTTATTCTGAATTCTATAGGAAACCTCTGTAGCTGATGGATGGAGGAATAGTTAAGGAATTTAAACGAGAAGATACACGCAAGCCCCAGAAATTTTGACACGTTGAAGCCTGTTGACTTCAAGATCTGATAATTATGCCTGCAACAGAGAGTTGTTATAATCGAGGCGAGAGTAGACAAAAGGGCAGGCTATGGTCTATGACACGTTCTTGTGAGCAGACCTTATGCGACGTATTGCCCTGATATCACAGGAATAAATATTACACAAGTTTCACTATGTGGGATTGGAATGTGAGATTACACAGTTTTTGATAGCGGAACGATAGTGCCAGTGAGGTCAACCTTGGAATGAGAAGGGATAGAACGCTGTCGTTGGCGTCAGTCAAGCATTATTGCCTCAGACTTATCTCGGTTCATGGCAATACCGTTGACGCTGAACTATGCATGCGCTGGAGAGCTGAAAAGAGAAATTCTTCAAGATTTACCTTGTCAGACTGATCTGTGCCTGACAGAGTAATGTAAAGCCTAGTATCATCGGCATACTGCTGTAACTGGACTCAAAAGTGATTGGCTATGAGGCTGATCGGTGAAGTGAAGATTGTAAATAACATCTAAACCAATAATGTTGATAAAATTTATATCAAATTTACCTTAAATTTCGCTGCAAATCATGAGTTAGCGATTTCATAATCAGTGTAATCAACATATTTGTCACGACAATGTGACAGAAAAACATTAAGGATATCAAATATTTCATCTCCTGTTGATAATATTTTTGTAGGCCTGTGCGGGATGAAATTATGATTGTTGGTACCTATTCGCCGATAGCTCATATTTTTAAAACAAAGCTTTATACATGTTATGAGTTTTTACGTTGGGCTGTGTAATATGTTATGTATGATTCCAGGTACGTATATGAATCAAATAGCTTAAAATAAAATAGCTCGAGTTTTAATGCTAAAGAATTCGTGACATAGTTACAGAATTTTCTCTAAGTTCTTGCAACTCTTAGCAGCTGCAAAGACAGAATCCAAATCGGTAAGTATATTCAGGTTCCAGAGGAAGTGGACGCCAGGAGGCTAAGAAGCTAATATTGGTAACAAAATTTATTTTGTACAAGAGGCTTCTTCGAAAGCCTTGCGCAAAACCTTTTGATTTCAAGTTGATAGTTTTGACCTTTGACTATTTGACTTGCTCTGGTAAATGTTGCCTGTCTCACTGTGTGTGACCCACATCGTTTCTGCCCCATTATCGCTTGCCTTAACTTCTTCCGACATTCAATTCAACAATTTTTATATGTTCCCAAATTAAATCAGAATTTTTATGCAGTTATTATAGTAATCATTTTTGGCAACAAATTGAAACCCGCTAACTAGAGCTACCTTTGTAGCACATTAAATTTTTAAAATCAAATAATGGCTATCTTCTTAAGGAACTAGTAATTCAAGTTAGTTGATTTTAACAAGTATTAAACATCATAGGAAAGTCACAATAGTCTTAACTAAATATAATTTTAACTAAGAATCGAAAACGTAGAATTTTATATTTCTAAGTATTTAGTAATCGGGCACACATAGATTTCTTAAATAATTTTAAGTTAGGTGAGCGACGAATGATGATGGGGATAGTGTTCCATACCGATGGTCCCGTGGATCTTAGAGCAAACATCCTAGTGTTGGTGCGAGCGAAGACTCCTCGATAAGATTCAATCTGTCTAGTTGGGTAGGTATGAGTATCTTAATTTAGGTTGAAATAATCGGCACACTTTATAGGATGGTCTGTGCCAATGGTCATTTAATTGGTAATAATAAATTGCGGTACCGTTCGTAAATAATTAAGTCTGCGTACGGGGAGACTAAAACTATAGGGCTAAAGCCGCTAAACTGATAATTTTTAACGTAGGGCCTACGCCTACGTTACTCTTTTCAACAACGTGCGTAACGTACGCTAACGTTAATCTGGTAAGTAACGTACGGTCGCACTGTGGTGTGCCATCGGTTGATGTCTTGTGCATTAGATATCAGCGCAATAAAAGTTATTAATTACAATTACAATTACTGTTCACGAGATAACGAATTCATATCCATAATCAGTATGATCTACATCCATACTACGGCGATGTGCCAATAGAAATACCCGATGTTAAATATTTGATCTGTCGTTGATTATATGTTATTTATAATGTTATATTATGAGTCCAGGTGTGCATAGTAATGAATCATTTTAAATTAAAACAGTTGCATCTACGTAAACCTAAAGAATTCGTCATATAGACGCAGAATATTTTCGAGTTCCTCGAACTCCTAACGGCTGTGAAAACAGAATTCTAAACGGTAGGTGTATTCAGGATTCAGAGGAAGTAAACCTGAAAAGGCTGATAGGCTAATATTAATAAGAAATTATTTAATTTAGAACAAACAATTTCGGACATATTGATCCATGCATCTTTGTTCATCGTTAACTGGACACATTTTGAGCCACTGATATGGGATTCGCTCAGTTAAATGTTGCACGTCTGACCGTGTGTTGGCCAAATCTCCTATGCACTATTATATCTCCTAGTAATTTCTTCCGGAAAAAGTCATTCCTTTGCATGTTCACGGAAGAAAATTTTCTCGAACATTTGATGTAGAATTTTTCGAGTGAGTTTCATACACTACGTGGTAGGGTTGCCACCTCTCCCGGATTGGGCGGGAGTCTCCCGTATTTCGATATGATCTCCCGTCTCCAGGAATTAATTTGGAAAACTCTGAAATATCCCGGAATGCTGAAAAGTCCTATTCCCTAGGACAACTCCACAATGCGTCACTGCTCGACATCGAGTCAGAGACTCAGAGTCTGAATGTCTGATCAAGATTGTATTTTTTACCTTTCAGCGGACACTTTTCAAATTCAATTTATATATCTATGTATTTTTCTAACTTTCTGCGGACACTTTTCAATTGAGATATCTATGTTTATGACTGCGCGTGCAGTGTGCGCGTGAAGTTCGCAATGGCGAATTCAAATTCTGACGCTAAGAAAAACGAGTTGGAAGCAGAGTGCAAAATTTGCCAGCAAACATTATCAGTAAAATACGAGGGACGCAGGTCGGTAGTAAAGCACGCCGCATCGGAGTATGCCATATGACTTCTTGATTAAGAAACCCAGATTGTTGGCTGCTGCAAGATCTGATGCGAAAGATACTTTTAAGCGCAAGTAGTCTTCATCACTCTACCACAGCACTATGGACTAAAGTGAATGACCAATTAAATAATTAGTTGATAGCTGTTTCTTGTGTTTACCTAATGTCTAAAACAAAATGCTTTAAAACTATACTTAGATTCTTTACCTAATGTTTAAAACAAAATGCTTTAAAACTATACTTAGATTCTAGTCTATCAGTGCAATTACTTAATGTTAAAAAAATTTCTTGAAACTCCCGGATTCGTATCCTTAGGAGGTGGCAACCCTACTACGTGGTCATGAATTTCCTTCAACCAACAACTCTTGAAGAGGTTCGAAAACTGATTGTCTTCTAACCTAACAGATACAATTCTTATATATCTTCTTAAAGAGTTGTTTGATGTCCTGGGTTCAACCATAATGTCAATGATGAATTTCTCAATGCACTGCGTATTTAGTTTTTTCTTTATTTTGGTTAGTCCATTGCACAATATCGTTCTCCGATATATGAATATATCAGCAGATGGTCGCCCAGCGAATCCTCTTTATGTGCGTTTGCCTGTTGTGATATGCAAAATATGTTTCTGTCAGCTCACACAAACTGTTGCATATTATGATATCGCGATTGTCCAAAACCCAATTTCACACCTGATTGATGGGTGTGATTGGGAATCATCCCAAGGTGGAATAAATCACACGCTGTTTCGATTATTTGGAGTGTTTTCCTATTGGTTAAATCCACTCACAGGTACTGCTGCAGACTTAACCCGCTGTTGCTGAGAGATCGCTTCCGGCTTCTGACTACTTAACAGCCGAATAATGCCAGCCATTTTCCTACTGACTGCCGTATTGGCAGCTGCAAGTATCAAGGCAACCGAAGGTAAGCTTTCCTAAAAAGAAGAAAATGAAGCAGAAACTATTAAATGGAACAGGAAGAGGAAGAAGAATTAGTAAAAAGAGGAATAAAATGTACTCGAAGAACAGATCTGTCGTTCGAAAAAGAATCTGACGGCGAAAATCTCCTTCCTGTATCTTGGTGATGAGAAGCACATGACAACTACTGTATATAATCGGCGAGTCCTACATGTCTTCTCTTCTCAGTCTCAGTTTATGACGGGCATGGGGACGCTAGATATGCCTTTATTAAATAAACTCCAGCTGTTTATACTGCTAACACAGCTACAAGTTATAATAAATACAAATGGTTGAAACAATAGCTAAATGATAATATCGACACGTATTTTATCTAGTAGCATCGTTGTTTGCCCATATTTTACTACAAGAAGATAGCGTAAGCGATTCTCAAGAGACAGGCTTGAATAAGAAGTGATAGCGACTTTATAAAAGGCATCCGTCTGTTTGATGACGGCCGTTCACCAAATTCCTCCTTCGTCGCATCTTTGTTATAACAGTGTACTGTCAGTGCAATAATAATTTATAGCTGAGTTAACCTTCATGCTGAAACTGAAATCGGAAGCCCGGCCTATGGTCCCAGACAACCACAATAGCCCTCTATGCTGCACCAGAAGATCCAGCAATCTTATAATTGCATGCACTCTTGGCAATCTTGGACAGTATATACTTGGTTCAATGTTTGTTCACTGATTATTTGAAATGCCTGATATGATGGCGATCGTAATCTGAAATTTCTAAAACAAGACTTAAAGCTAAGAGCACGGCACCAGCTTAATCGCGAGCGCTCCGTCGTGTCCAAGGTTTTTTCCACAGATGCCAAGTAAAGGCACAAGTTTGGCTGCCATAAGACTATAGGAAATGACGTAGTAGAACAGTTATATTACATATGTGACGAGACAGATTCGAATGCGGGAAAGAATACGGATGTGTGTAGGAATTCTTGAAGAGGTGACTCTCTAACATGACTCTCACCCACACGAATAACTCACTGCAACACTATTATTATTGTATGGTCAGTATTTTACCAGGGCAGAAATTTGGTTCGAGATTTCTGCTCTAGCTGCGCCATAGTTATAATGAGTACACTGACAGTACACTGTCGGTGTGAAGATGAGACGGCGAGGTAGAGGACTGGCCATCTGCCCTCAAATGTCGAGCCTGAGAAAATAAGTCTCTAATACTTCATACCCATGGTTGCTTCAAGGCTAGCATAAGAGACAGCTAAAATGTTGCGAGAACTAGGTCAATATTGAATTGCGTGGCGCATAGTTTAACTGTTTGCTTCGTTGATTTTATTTCATCAGCTTGTAAACAAAAGATGGAGCTTAGCTTCATCGTCGACAGTTCTTCAACTATCTGTGGTGGTAATGACCCGTGTGAAAACTGGAAATCCGTTCTTCAGTTCTGCCAAAAAATAGTTACGAGCCTCGATATTGGACCGGCAGACTCGAAGGTCGCTTTTACCACGTTCTCTGAAAAAGTTGAAAAGAAATGGGGCTTATTACAGTGAGTGGAACATGACAGTTGATGTTTTTAAGCTCTATCGTGGACCAAGAATGCATGGAAAATTGAGCAATACCGCCGCTGAATGCATGTATGTGTGTATATATGCATGTATATTTGCATAGATGTATTATGCAAGCATGAATGTATGTGTTCGTGTCTATTCATGTAGACATCTATGTATGTATATATTATAGTCTTCTATAATTATGTGAGTAATTATATATTTAACCTTGTCACAATATATGTGATGTTCTAATCATACATTGTTGCAGATTTTCTAGATGTGTGTAGCATAAAACAAGCGCTTGGATAGAATACGGTTTTCTTTCCTAAGCTTTCTGAAAGCGAAAAATTACTCAATAGAAAAATGACATCGGCAACATGCAGCGAAAGACAAAGTCTCAACCTGAAGTAGGGAAAAACAAATTCCACTAGCAACCGCAAAGGTCTCTCAACAGAACTAGCTTTTATCCACATAACATATATACAGTATTTTGAAAATACGTTTCAAAATATTATTTTGATAATTTGAAAATACTTTTGAGAAATCAACATTTTATACTTTGATCTGTACTCGGTAGTGTGTACATATACATTGCATTAGTGTAATTGACGGTGATCTATAGTTTCTTGTGACTTGTCTGAACAAGTAGACTTCATAAACAATCAGTAGGCCCAACATCGACTCCGAAATTAATTAAAAGCAATGGAAATAAGAGTGAATTTAACAAATAGAGATTTAACACTTTATCCGCGTAAGAGTACTTAGCAAGATATATCTAGACAGACAAGTATATGCTCAGTTACTGTTCTGACCAGTTTTAGCAGTTTGTGTTAACTAGAACATACATGTAGAGTGCTGCCAACCTGCCAGTGCTAGGTTAGTTATAAACGAACTGTACAGTGCGTTTATAAATCTTAACAAAAGCACATCTATATATATAAAGAAGAAACTCTGTCTGTCACACCGACTTTGACCGGGATGCATTTCTACAGTTTTAGAGCTTTTCACTCCAAACCCTCACTATTGTGTCGGGGTGGGCATGACTCACCCAGTGGTCGGCTTCGCATTCCCCATTTTCACCGCTACCATGGTGTCCCGGGCAAAAACCTACCCGGCCCATGCATTTTTACCTGGTCATAAAACTTAGACTGAAAATATTTTCACTCGCCAGATGGCGCCGCTGGGTTAAGCAGCTACAGTACGGATTCGCTAGAGGGATTGAAACTTTCGTTGAACTAGACCCGGGCTTTTTGTTGCTTATTCGCTAGAGGGATTTAAACTTATAACCCCGGGCTGGTGGATGGAGGGTGGATGGAGGATGCTGGTAAATGGATGGAGGGTGGATGAAGGATGCAGTTGGATGGAGGGTGGATGGATGAGGATACTGGTGGATGGAGAGTGGATGGAGGATGCTGGTGGATGGAGGGTGGATGAAGGATGCAGTTGGATGGAGGGGGGATGGATGGAGGATGCTGGTGGATGGAGGGTGGATGGAGGATGCTGGTGGATGGAGGGTGGATGAAGGATGCAGTTGGATGGAGGGTGGATGGATGGAGGATATTCGCTACAGGGATTGAAACTTATAAGCCCGGGCAACGCCGGGTAAACCAGCTAGTAGGTAATAAAAGAATTCGGAATCCCTGGTCAAGATTTGACAACCTAGGGCTTTGCAAGACGCTGGAAACCGCCTGTTGCCACCTGGAAGCCCAGAGGCAAAGACCCCTAAAAGTCCAAAGGGGAGGGTTTGAATGGGGTGGTTGAAGATCAGAAATTAACATTACGAAGTGTGTATCAGTTATTGTTATTATTATTCTAAATTCCCATGTCGAAAACTCGAACCCAGCTGAGATTAGGAAGGCTATTTTGCAATCTTACTGAATTTCGCTGGTGTTAAGGATGGACATTTTCTAAAATTAGAACTGGAATAATGTTAGCGGGTCCTATCTTTAAGCTACCTGAGTATGTTGAATACAGCGTTTAACAAATTTGCGATTATTTCATGTTTAAAATATGTTTTAAAAATAAATCAATGCCTCTTGCTCTAATAGTTTTGTCAAATTTGACTAGCTACAACAGATTGGCGCATTAATAAGCGTGATACAGTCTGATGCATTGATGAAATCCTATATCCTGATACACCAAACTCACAAGTAGTTGGTGTGAAAAGAAGATTATTTATTTTAGAAATGTGACGTTTTAGTCGAGGTCATAAACCTTATAACATTCAAACTACAATTCTGCCAGAAGGTCTGTAGCATTTATATTTTGAAAATTACCTTATTAAAGTATTTTGGAAAAGTATTTTGGAAAGTATTTTGAATTCTCCAAAATACATTTAAAACTATTTTGAAAATACTTTTACAAAATTTTTTCCAAAGTATTTTGAAAATACAAAATAAAATAGTATTTTCTATTTCGAAAATAGAAATCTGTTGTGCCTATCACTGTTTGGAAACAGTTACTAGCGAAATTCGGACACAACAGGTTCAAAAACCAAGACCAAGTCAGAGCACAAGTTAACTTCAGCACCTCTTTCCCTCCAAATCGAAAGAAGACGTTCAGTATACACCAACTCAATACGCCGTACATAAAGTACATAATTATGTGTGTGTATGTAATTAAGTATGTATGCATGTGTCATGTTCAGTGATGTCATCTCAGGAATGTATTATGTAATCCAACGCCTCATGTTTTCTGTAGATACACAGATAAGAATCAGTTGTTGTCGGCCATTGGCGGAGTCGAGTACAAGGGCGGTGAGTTTGCCGATTTACTTTCCGCGCACATCCTCATCACTGAAATCTTTAATCCAGCATATGGGGAAAATTCCGATGTCCCCAATGTGGCTTTCATGATCACGGATGGTGTCCCAGCTATTAACGCTGCGATAGCTGGAGCTACGTCAATTGCAATTCAGAGCGATGCAAAAGGAACATTGTTCGTGGTCTGCATTAAGCCAGGATGCAACGAGAGTTGGGTGAAGGGAGTAGCCACAGTTGCCTCACTCCTCAAAAAGGTGAGATGTGCAATAAATATTACCTTTCATCCTGTGCCGTAAGTGAGGAAGAAGCTTACGGGTTCAAGACCATTCGTCGAAGCTTTTCTGGTTATGCATTCATACCTCACTGTGTTGAAAATCAAGGGTAATTTAAAAAAATAACCGAGAATATAAAGCAAATGGAAAAAAAGCATAGTTATTTAACACCGCGGAATGGATTTACAATAACATCACATTTTCTTGCCTAGTTGTCTTGACAAAACCGGCCGAAAATAATGTTCTACTTATTGGCTTTTTCTTGAAAAACAGTGTCCTAGAATTGACTTGGATATCAATGCAGCTCGTCGTTAAGGTGTTAAAGTGAACTATTGAAATCCCGTTAACCAGACACTGGGAGCGCCTCTGAGTAGGCATCTTGAAGGTGCGCTATATAATTTCTCAGAATGAATAAATGAATGAATAGATATTAAACCCCGCCGGAAACAGTGTACTAATTATTACGCGTCTTCTGCCAAAAAAAACTATAAGATAGGATTAGGAAAAATATTAAACATTTAATATAAAATTAACATCTTGGGACTACTAATTGTGTAGGTCTAATTCCTGGTATTGTTTGCCAGAAGGTCATTCAACCAAACCCTTCTTCTTCGCGTTGAAAAGTTCCATGCAGTGTCCTCACCTTAATTTAATTAATGGCCGTATAATTATAGTTACCTTTTTTCTTTATTAATTCAGACCGACAAGCGCAGTAAGATTAGGCTACATTGAGACACGACAGAACAATTATCAATATCTTTACTAAAAATACGCTATGGCAGCCAGGCAAGGCGCCCGCCGGAGGAGGGTTGCGGGAATCGGACCGCGTACTGCTGCTCTCCTGGCCGTGAGCTGGCCATGAGTGTTACCGTTACTCTAGCTCCATCCCCAAAATAATTGTACTTAAACAACTTCCATTGTTATATCACACGTAATGAGGTCAAGCCTTGTGTTCCCTTAGTTTTTTACGACGTTTCTTTGTGCATCTTATCTCCAGTGAGTCTATAGAAATGATTTAGCCTTTTTCTGGTTTCTGCCAACTTCTCTAAAGGAGTTATAATTGCACTGTCATGCACATAAATTGATGTGCAGGATATGAAGGTAGACACTAGAATTCATTCCGAAATATTTTGTTTGTTTTAGCCTGGCCGAAAAACATACTTCCTTGTCGATAACTACTCTTCGCTCGACGGTGTCATAGAAGCCGTGTTGGAGGAAATCTGTGCCTTTTTAGGTGAGACTGAAACAATCGCATGTTATAGTTAAGCGGCTCTCTCATAGTCGATTGAAGTGAAGCCACATAATAATCCATGTGTTATTTTTTTAATTGTATTGTGAACGCAAAATTTCGTTAGTTGATCAACGATTTTCCATCCTACCGTTTTATATCGTAATCAGTTGATTGTTTAGTATTCCTTATATTGTTTATAGTCTAACTCTTCCGGATTGCCGTTGCCTTTGTAAATTTTTCGATTTCACTTGCAATGGTTTTGATAAAAAAGAGGACCCGATTTTAAGACATTGTTGTTTCTAAAAGTAGGACGAAAATGTGAATGTACTCAATGATGATGATGTCCAGGTGATAACTATGACCCTATTCTGAAATCTTTTATTGCGCCACTTTATTCATGTACAAGAATTAAGTGGCTTTGATGTGATTGCCGAAGTCCGATATGAGCCTTGTTGAAACCCAGAAAGCAGTCGGTCAAAAACGTCCTTCGGGGAATACCACCTGAAAAAGATGTCCATAGAGTAATCGTAATCAACATGGTGTTGTATGCACGACGCTGGCAAGCACAATAGTTAGTAAAACAGGTAATCATTGACATTTGGATGGCTGAATACCAAGTGATTTGGGTCAGCTAAACATGAGATCACAATGGCAAGTATTGATTTATGAAGAACTGTTGTATTCTGTAGAAGATACCTATAATTCAAAACCGCTCGTAGATATCGGCATATCGTTGATAGGTTTGTAAACATTCACTTTCTTTTCTAGAGTTCATGCCTAGCAATAGCAGGCCTAGATCTTAAAGATTTTATTGAATTTCTGACAGCAATGAAACAATTGATTGTGGGTTACTGTTCAATGTTGCTAATGTCAAAGTATTTGTTATTATTTATTATATCAAAACTTTTTAACTGTAGTGAAATCATCTACAAAACATAAGTCGGTAGCTTCGATATAGGTTTCATTACGATATTGGCCTAGTTGACACACACAAAGCAAATTGTCAAGAGAGGAGACATCCTTCGTAGTATGGTAAACGACATTGATATGGCTCGCAAACACAAAAATTTAGCAAGATGCTTTTTCTTAAATATTTGGATTGCTGAATACCAGGTGATTGAAGGACTGTTGTTTTCGGTTCCAGGTCGCTAACGATGAACTATGAGCGCGAAAGATGTCTGCATACTTTTCGAATTTTGCCGCCACGCAGTATAATCTTCGCTCTATTTTAACTTCAATTTTTGCAACTGCTATCTTGAACTGAAATTGCATTTCCGAAATATCTATTTATCATGTAGTCCTTCCTAGGCTTTATTATATGTCGTCACCAGAACGTACATACGATATTTTAATGCATAGGCCGAGAGGAGAATTGTTGGTAAATATTAACGTGTGCTTAAAGAATGCGTGATGTACTTCAACATACTTTTCAAACGTTTGATTGTCAATGACTTCTCTTTTGAAAATTATATCTTTTTGCATTGATCTGCTTTTTAAATGTTAAATAGCCCTTGATTTGAGGTTAAATAAATTTGCTTTGCGATGTAAGTACAATTTTGGTAATAAGTAATTATATGGCAGATAAGAAATCGCCTTTAAGCCTAAGCATATCGCAGATGCAATGATGGAGTAAGCGTCCAAAGCAGACTGAAAGGATCAAAGAAGGAAAGTTAGAGTAAATGGGGACAAGGGTGCCAATTATAGTAATACGTTGAAGCGCAGAGCTACTAAACTGTACTGAAATCGGCTAGTTAAAAGTGATAAGTTGCATTTTGTGTACCATCTAAGCAAATCGCATCTTTTCTCATCATTTAGCTTGTCGTTTAGCTTGGCTCATATCTAATCTTTTATCTTATGAATATGAAATGACTTCGAACCCGTCATAGCGATTGTGACAGAAAAGTTCTATTCTATTAAGCAGTAAATCTGAGTGAGTAAGAAAGCATGCATTAAGTTATTTTTTAGTAGCTGAAAAAAGGTGCCGGAAGGCCGTTCCGGCGCGTTGCGGCTGAAAAAGCACTGGGTCTACACCTTGTTTCGGCCTGGGTGCAGGCCGTTTTTAACTTAAGTGCAAACAGTGCGGCGCATCGACGGCCCTTGAACCGAACGGGTACAGCAGTTTTATTACTATTTGATAAATGTCCTATGCAAGTCTCAGTCTCACTTCAAATTTCTGTAAACTTAGCAAGTGTAGGTGTAAAGAAGCACTAGTGATTATATTGATTTTATTCACTATGTTTACTAATGCTTAGGCCTACTTACACTGTTTGCTTGCTTATTGACTGGTCACAAAAGTCCGTAGCATGCACCCGCAGTCCATGATATGGACTGTGCAAGTGTGCATGCACCCATTGAGGTACGTATTATACCTCAATGCATGCACCCACTTTCTGCTTGCATGACCGTGAATCCGTGACGTCACATCATTTTGACGCACTTCTGTATTTACCTATAATTATTATGGTTAGCTCGAGGTTTTGCCTTTGCCTGAATTTGACGTGGAAAGTAGGCCTCTATGGTTTCGTAAACACTCAACTAGCGCCTGAATTTATGCAGGCCAAGATAAGATTAAACCGCGAGCCAAGAGGTCAATGTGCTTTGAAAGTTATGGTCTTTGACCTCCTTTCTTGCTCGACAAAGAAAGTACGAACGCAAACAGCAATTATGAACTTTCCTTCGGATTTGCAATCCATCTTAGTGAGAAATTCAGATGAAACTTGCCAAATAAATACTTGCCAAATATTCTATTTGGCTACATCTTTTGTTAATTGCTCGTACATCTGGCCTACAGCAAGTATCTTATCTTATCTTATATAATAATTTATAAAGCGCCTCTCACAGCATAGACTATTCAGAGGCGCCCCCAGCGTGTCAGCCCCGAGGGAAAAGAAAGGTCTTTAGGCAGCGGAGAGAAGAGGGCGAGATCCCAAGCAATATCTTGCTACGGAGAGAGGGGCAGGTCATTCCATAGGGAAGGGCCAAGGATGGCAAAAGTACGATGCTGAGCCATCGAGGTCCTTGCGCGAGGGACAAGTAGATCAAGGCGGTCAGCGGACCGAAGAGGGCGGGAAGAGAGAGCAGATAGAGGTTTACGCATTAGGTCACAGTAGTTGTAAATTGCGGCACCTAGCGCATAACCACGCAATAACCACGTTCATGATATCACCACCATGTCGCGTGGTTCAAACTACCAGAAATCCTCGCAGTTTGGATCACGCGACTAATACTTCGCGATGAGTAATAACTCATCGTGATAGGAATTCATAGTAGTATCGATGATGCATTATAAAATCTGATTTCATAAAAGGGTTTAAAGGAATAGATGCTCATAATAAAATGAACACAAAATCTGATTTCATGAAAGGGCTTAAAGGAGATAACCATAATAAAATGGACTACTCGTCTAATACCGTTGTTGAATTACGAAATATAGCCAGGCATAGAGGTCTAAAAGGATACTCGAGACTGCGGAAAGCGGAATTGATCGAGACCATTCGTGCTGCAGCTGAAGAAGCTAACAAAGTCAATGACGAATATGGAGGAGCTGTGGAAAATGTGAATTATTTGCTCGACGCTCCAGTTCTGGATATTAAGGTTCCAACGCTTACTCCAGGTAAGTATACGCCTCCGTCTAATACTTGGAAATCTTCTTTTAGTACCGTTTTGAACGAGATGAAGAATAAGGTTAGGTCTAGTATTAATTCTTATTCACATTGGTTGATTAGTTACGTGTCTCCGCAAATAAAAAAGACCGTCAACGATAAATTAGAATCGTTGAAGTCAAAGGTTTCAAGTATTTTTAGTAAAATTAATAATAAGTTCGAACTTCGAGAGACCGCGACAGCCATTAAAGGATTTACTAAGAGATACACGATCGATGGAACCAGTGGAATCGACGCAACGTCTTTTCTCAACGCCGTAAAGTCACAGGTAGTCAGTCTGTTAGCGAAAAATCGAGGGGTAAAAGTTCAATTCAATCTTAATTGTGTAATGGAGAAAGTAGGTATTAAATCCGGAGAAGTAGTCGTGGTCGAACCTAATTTTAAATCGAAGACCGATATCATTTTAGACGCAACCGACGTGAGCGAAATATATAGCAGCGCAGTGGACAAAATTAAGGAGAGTAGTAATTGGAGGTTTAAAGCCGTTGTGAAGTTGGATATCGATACACTGGTAAATAAGCCATTGAAAGGTAGTTCTTATATTCCTCTTCCCGAGTACTTAGCTAATAAAAAGGCTATTATTAACCCGAAAAACGACGACGATGAATGTTTCAAGTGGTGCGTTACTAGAGCGCTGAATCCAACGGATAAAGACCCTCAAAGAATCACGAAAGATCTTAAAGAACAATCTAAGAAACTCGATTGGAATGGTATTGAATTCCCGGTTGCTGCTGACGCTAATATTATAAATAGGTTTGAGCGTCGCAATAACGTTAGCGTTAACGTATTCGGCTATGAAAAGGACGTATACCCATTATATATATCGAAGCACGAAAGCGATATCTACGCAGATCTACTGCTTATTTCCGACGGTGAAAAGAAGCATTATTGTTGGATCAAGAACTTTAACAAATTGTTGAATCCGCGAACAGAAAAATCCCATATTTCGATGCATTATTGTAAAAGATGTTTACTCGGCTATAGAAGCGTAGAATCGTTGAATAAGCACAGCGAGTACTGTTCGCGGCAAGACGCCCAACACATAGTTCTTCCCGAACCAGGAACCATGTTAAATTTTAAGCATTATATTAAATCGATGAGAGTGCCTTTTATCGTCTATGCGGATTTCGAATCTTTCATTAAACCGATCGATACATGCCAGCCCGATCCTAGCACGTCTTACACCAATAAATACCAGATACATACGCCTCGCTCGTTTTGTTATCACATAAAATGCTTCGACGACAGCATATATTCACACTATCCTGCAAAGTTTACGGCTGAAAACGAAGACGACGATGTCGCCCAGATATTCGTAGATTCTCTTGTAGAAAATATAAAAAAAATATATAACGAGTTTAAATTCCCTAAGAGGATGATATTCGGTGAGACCGAGAAGAAATGTTTCGATGAAGCTACTAACTGTCATATATGCGGAGGAGAGTTAGGCGAAGATCGAGTTAGAGATCATTGTCATTTAAGTGGTAAATTCAGAGGCGCCGCCCATAACATTTGTAATATAAACTATGAAGTCCCCAAGTTTGTCCCTGTAGTATTCCATAATCTATCCGGATACGACAGCCATCTATTCATGAAGAAATTGAGAGGTGAGAATGGTGAGAAAATAAACTGTATTCCAAATAACGAAGAAAAGTATATATCGTTTAGCCGAGAGATCGTAGTCGGTAAGTTTGTAAATAAAGAGGGAAAAGAGATAACGGTCAAGCGTGAATTACGCTTTATCGACAGTTTTAGATTCATGCCTTCGAGTCTCGACGCGTTATCGAAGGTCCTTAGTAAAGAACAGTGTAAGAATTTAGGTGATTTTTTTAAAGGCGAGAAGCTAGATCTTTTACTCAAAAAAGGCGTGTACCCGTACGATCACGCTGACGGCATTGAAAGATTAAACGAAACCGAATTGGCTCCGAAGCATAAGTTCTATTCTAAACTAAACGACTCGGACATAAGCGATGAAGATTACGAGCACGCCAAAAATGTATGGAAAGCATTTCGTTGTAAAACGTTAAGAGAATATCACGACTTGTATAACGTTTCGGATGTTCTATTATTAGCAGATGTATTCGAAAACTTTAGAGACGTCTGTATGACGAACTACAACCTAGATCCCGCGTGGTATTACACTTCTCCGGGGCTGGCTTGGGATGCCGCTTTGAAGATAACCGATGTAGAGTTGGAGTTGTTGAGCGATTACGATATGTTACTGATGATTAAGCAAGGAATAAGAGGAGGAGTCAGAACGATTTCGAATCGATACGCGAAAGCGAACAGCGAGCACATAGGGGAAGATTTTGATCGTAGCTAGCCTTCGGTATTCATTCCTTACTTAGACGCGAATAACTTGTACGGATGGGCGATGAGCAAAGCTCTACCAACTCATGGGTTTAAATGGATGAACGATGATGAATTGAATGATTGGAGAAGCGTTACCGAACGAGATGGGGTGGGATGTGTGTTAGAAGTCGATTTACACTATCCTAAGGAATTACACCACCTGCATAACGATTATCCGCTAGCTCCCGAGAGTATAAAACCCGCAGGATCGGATGTAACGAAACTAATTCCAAACTTAAACGATAAAAAGAAGTACGTAGTTCGTTACGGTAATTTAAAGTTGTACGAAAGTCTCGGTTTGAAAATCGTTAATATTCGAAGAAAGCGCTTGGCTGAAAAAGTATATCGACCTGAATACGGAATTGAGAACTAGAGCTACTAACGATTTCGAGAAGGACTTTTTCAAGCTGATGAATAATAGCGTCTTCGGCAAGACTATGGAATGTATCGAGAATCGAGTTGACGTATGATTGGTATGCGACGAGAAGGAAGCTATTAAGCTCGCGGTTAGATCTAATTACGACAGTCGAACTATTTTCGACGAGAATCTAATCGCCGTTCACATGAAAAAGACCAAGTTGTTCTATAACAAGCCGATATATCTAGGAATTTGTATATTAGACTCGAGTAAGACTTTAATGTACGATTTCCATTATAATTACATTAAGACCAAGTACGGAGATAGGGCCAAGCTATTATTCACAGATACGGAATCGTTGGCGTACCAAATAAAGACCGACGATTTTTACGTCGATATCGCCGACGACGTTCGAAGCCGGTTTGACACGAGCGATTACCCGAAAGATCATCCATCCGGTATAGAAACGGGTGTAAATAAGAAAGTGATGAGTATGTTTAAAGACGAGGCAGCAGGTAAACAAATCGAAGAATTCGTGGGTTTGCGATCGAAGTTGTACTCGCACAGGATGTCTGGTGGAGACTATAAGAAATGTAAAGGTGTGAAGAAGAACGTCGTTAAGAAAACGATAACCCACGACGATTATAAAAACTGCGTGTTTACGAAAAGAAAACAGTTGAGGCGAATGAACGTTATTCGATTGTATCATCACGATATTTACACCGAAGAAGTAAATAAAGTCGCGCTGTCCGCCGACGACGGTAAACGAGTGATAATGGAAGATGGTATACATACATTACCATACGGGCACTATTCACTTCATCAATAGAAGTATTAGTCGAATATTAAAATGAGTTCTAAGATCTACAAACACATAAATGTAGAGGACGTCGTACTACCTAATATTCCTCTAACCAACGTACAGCTGATCGATGCTGCGAAGAAACTAAATATAAAAAACTTTAGAGGCGTTTTCGTACGAGACGAGTTGCCGAAGAAGCCTAGAACGAACGAATGCGGAATCCTTAACCTAGACGATTCTAAAGGGAGCGGGACGCATTGGGTGGGGTGGATAAAGAGACGTAACGATAAGTTATATTTCGATAGTTACGGTCTCTCTCCCCCTACAGAACTGTTAAAGTATTTGCGGCGTCCAGTGTTGTATAACAGCGAGCGAATACAGTTGGGGAGCGAAGTGTTTTGTGGACATTTATGTTTGTACGTGTTAAAGAAGACGATGAACGACGGATGCGAGTTTCAAGAAATTATGAACGATTTACATTAAAGTAATAAATAATCTTATTAAAAACAATGCCAGTCGATAAATTTGGACATACAGATTCCGGATCTACGCAAAGAATAATTGCTGGAGGTGTTACTCTTAGTCAAGTAAATGCTAGTTTCCTTCGATTGGATGGAGCAAATCCAGCGACTGGAAATTTAAAAATGGGTGGTCACGCGATAAAAGGTTTACCTACAACGAATACTTCGGCAGCAGGAATGGATGAGGCCCTAAGTTGGGAGCAAGCCATAGATTTGATAACGAATCACGATGATTCTCCATCCAACGATAATCATTTTACGAATAAGAAATACGTTGATGAACGAACTGCTTCGAAAGTGTCTAAAACTGGTGATACTATGACTGGCGACCTATTCTTAAGCATCGGCAGGGATCTTACGCGGGCGATGGGATGTAAGGATTTGGATGGAAATAAAGATTTTAATATATTTTTAGGAAATACAACGAATAAAATAGAAGGTCGATTAAACCAACCGATTACATCACAATCGACGGATGGATTTCGTTTTAGAATAAATAATGAAACCGCCTTAGAGATGGTTAAGTCAATGGATAACAATCCTACGTCTAAAATAAATGTGTATAAGCCCATCTTTATGCATGGTGCGCACATTACAGGCCAACGCGATCCCGGCGGTGACGGCGATGCGGCGACTAAAAAATATGTTGATACGACTGCGGTCGGACCCGCGGTTAGCGTTTACACTATAACTCAACAAGCCATAAACGCTACAACTCACACAAGAGTTTCTTTCGATAGAGTAAGATTCAGTACCGATAGTACCATCAGTACTGATAGTGTCATCAGTACGGGACTGACTCGTTTCACTCCTGATAAAGCCGGATGCTATATCGTTTCGGCGTATATAGAATTTCGTGATGTGAGTAATACCTCTCATGGTAACGTCTACCTGTATAAAAATGGGGTGTCGTACATGCAAACTGCGGGTGGAGGGGTACGGGGGGTTCGTATAATAACGCAACGGGTGGGAGTATAGTTTCCTTAACCGATACCGATTACCTCGAGATATTCGCTTATTCGTCCATCGCTACAAATATATTAGGTAGAGACTTTTCAGCGGCATTCTTACGACCTTAGCGATTCCTCGCTGATATAACTGATTTGTAGCTCCTTATCCAAAAACACTACTAATTAACTAATAAATAATCTTATTAAAAACAATGCCAGTCGATAAATTTGGACATACCGATTCCGGATCTACGCAAAGAGTATTTGCTGGAGGCGTTACGCTAACTCAGATAAACAATACTTTTCTAAGGCTAGATGGAAGCAACGACGTTGTCGGAGATATAGATATGAGCGGCCATCTTCTAGTAGGTCTGCCGACCGATTACCCTTCAGCGGGTAATGGTGATGAAGCTATTAGTTTTGCCCAGGTTACTGCTCTAGTCGCTGATAAAATCACTAATAGCGCCGACCCAACCGGTGACAACCATTTAGCTAACAAGAAATACGTCGATCGACGCGTTGCCTTTAAAATAGCGGATATCGCTACTAGAGATTACTTTTCGGGTATGAGGGTATCTCCGGGTAGTCTAGTGAGAAATACGACGAGCGGTATTATATATAGGTTTGAAGGAACGGCTGGAGCTATAACGGCTGCACCAGCATTATCCCCGAATTGGATCGGCTATTTGCGCGTTAAGAGAGTCAGCAACGCCGGCGGCTTAACTGGTGGCGTCTCGGGCAGAGATGTAATGCACGACCAATTAACGACCGTCGCTATAAATACGGATTCAGCGTATACGGCGGCTAATGGGTTAATAACTATTCCTCGTACGGGAGTATATCGACTTAGCGGATTCGCGACTTTCTTGATAGGAAACCCGCGGAGTGGTGGTTTGATTATAAAAAATAGTAAGGGTTATGTATACCATAGCCGGGTTAAATGACAACGAACTTATTAAATACACAGCGGGTGGATCCGTGAGCGGCGATAGAATATCGCTCGTATTACCAACCGCCGCCGTGTCTTTAGTCGCCGGCGATCAGCTCGGTATGAGGGTATATTCCGCTGAATGCGGCCATAGTGTACCGGTTAGACCTATTATCATAGCCGGATGTGACTTGCAGGCAGAGTTTTTGTACTAGGTTAACAGTAGATACCTATCGTTCGAGTACACGCGATAGATATCTGTAAATCTCATTATTCAGCAGATGTTTGATTATCCTCGTACACCGTAATTGCGTATCTTTTTGTCCATATTCTTCCGTTATAATACGATATTAAACGGGCGCTTTGTCCGTGAGCTCTACCCGCTTTCTGCATCGATGAATACTCGATGGTCTCACCCGTTTCCTGGTCTAAAATAACGACTCGTTTCGGTTTGTTTCTAATAGTTTTCAATCCATCGTATCTACCATCGTCATCGTCATTGCGTTTTTTCCGACGATCTTTCCAATATTCTTTTTGATATTCTCTTTGATATTCTTTTTTCGATAATTTCAGTTTACCCGAGGGGGTGTCGTCAGGAATCAATCCTTTCTCGATCAGCAGCTCTACCAATTCCGGTTTGTTGAGCTGAGCGGCTCCTCTAATCTTATTCTCTTTCGCTAACTTTTGCAACTCTGGCAGCTTCATTTTCTATAGTACAAGATATTCTTTAAACACGAAGATACATTTTTCTTATAGACGATTAGTACACCATGCTCATTTTCTGTCCATCTGACTTTGAGTTTAACAACTTATCCGAAATTATAACCGCGTAGCCTTGCGTTTCAGCGGGGACTGCGGCGTTGAAAGTAGCTTTGATTTGGATATCGACGACCGACGATTTTAGTCGTTCCGACTGTTTACTAACATCGAATACCATGAGTGGATATAGATCTTTATAATCGGCTGGAGTGATGTTGCTTTGCGTAATCAACGAATCCATTCCGTAGAATTTTTCGCTAAACGTCGCCGCGTCTCTATATGCTCTCGAAAATTTCTGGTTGGGAAACGACAGGTCGTAGTCGACCGCCGGATATCTCTCTTGATTCATCATCACGTACATGTTTTTGAGGTTACAATGATCGAAGATCGATGGGCTGTGTTCTTGATCGCCGCTTCGAGCGGTTTGAAATCCGACGACTATCCACCTAGGTTTTTCCGGAGCCGTCTTGACGCTAAGACGCCAACTAAAAGTAGACGATTCTGGAACCGATATAGTATCGCATTGACGCGCTCGATATGCAACGGGTACCGATGCTTTCGATTCGATAGTTTTGTACAATTGCATCTTCTCCATATCCGCAGGAATAACGTGCGGCATAAACCACGAGATTTTCACGACGTCGACTTTTCCAGCAGCCGCGGCAGCGAGTCTCAAAAATAGCGTCGTCGTCCGATTTGCGAACCATCGTTAGCGTGTGCTTAAAACCGTACACTATTTTATCGTAATCCTCGCAGAATCCGAAAATATGTTTAAGGGGCACGATGAAACTAAACGTTCCCTTAGTCGTTGGTTTCTGAATAAGATACGCTTGACGAGTCGCGAAACCCGCGTTATCCGCTATAACCGCGGTTGCTGCAGTATCTTTGCACCATAATTGATTAAGACCTTGCGCTTTGGCGAAGTCGTCCGTATATTTAAGTAAACCCAGCATCGTCGTTGCTTGTCCCGGGTTAAATACCGTTTCGATATCTTGATTCGATAGGGAATACGCGATTTGACTGAAAAGATGCAAGAGCCCGTTGATTAGCGCACGCCGCTCCATCTCCTTTAACCAACCTACCTTCGAATAACAAGTAAGATTCGGTGGGATGGCAAAATAGATCTTGAGTTTCGATATTTATACGAATCTCACCGGTTGTGTTAAGAGTCGTTCTCGCTGCTGGTTCGTATTCATGCCATTCGTATTTTTCGAATCCTTCATCGACCTGTGAGGGTGTTGTAATGTTTAGAATATCCGACTGCATTTTAATTACTAAAGATTATTTATTTAAACTCACACGAGTTTCAATCCCGCTCCGTTGTTGTTGAGACTACGCACGAGATCTTGAATGGACACGGCATTCGAAGAAGGCTTTTTAAGTCCATAACCAGCTAGTATCTTATTAATATTAGTTCCCGCGCTGTTATCTATTAACCGCTCTAAGATAGCCGCATTCTCTCGCGTAAGCGTCGGTGCTGGCATCGTTTCAACCTTTTGGTTTTCAGCCACGCGCGGTGACAGTACCGACGAAGCCAATAGTATAGCCGCGGCTTTCTCCACCAATCGCTTACCAGCCTCTACGGCGGTATTCTTTCCAACGTCTAGCGCCTTTTTGCCTAACTCTCTCACGGCGTCTTTGCCTACGCTACCAGCGGTGGACGCGACTCGGTTAGCAACGTCAAATGTAAAGAGCTTCCTGAAAACTCCTGTAATAGTATCCATTATTCCCGCTCCTCCTATAACGTGTTCTCGTAAATCTTCTATTAGCGACGACCAGCATTTTATAATCGCAACATTAAGTTTTTATACCCTTGTTTATTTGTCACGCCTTGTCTTAATAGTTCATCGCATATACCGACGATCTCGTTTCTCACTCCCGTATCACCCGCCTCGAAGCTAGCCATTCGTAGGTTTAGCATGTCTACTAAAGCATTCGGATCTTGAGGAATTACGACGACTCCTTTACCCATCTTCAGCGTTTGTTTTCCAGACTTCATTTCCCATAT
This sequence comes from Allolobophora icterica, assembly GCA_963556255.1. Classification (NCBI taxonomy): domain Eukaryota; kingdom Metazoa; phylum Annelida; class Clitellata; order Crassiclitellata; family Lumbricidae; genus Allolobophora; species Allolobophora icterica. Next base: position 17,624,515 of record OY744603.1, on the reverse strand, counting down.
CGGTTTAATGATGTTTACTTTTCGCTTCTAGACGATTTTGGTTTACTCGGATTGTTAGGTTGCCTCATAGCATTCGTTGCGTCTAGAATCTCGGTGTAATCGGACAAATGGTTGCCGTTGTAAATCGAATCGTTCGGTTTAGCCATCGTCAGTAGCTCCCAAAGTCCCGGAGTACCGGTATAAGTCTTCTCTCCGACCGTTATATCGTCGTTCTGGAACGATACGCGAGTGTCTCCGATATGAAATTTCCCGTCTTTAGAATTTAGACCGAACGTCGTATCGGTAGACTTTTTATTAGAAGCGTATTGGGATAAGTATTTCGCTGCTAGGTCCCCTAATTCTAACATTCTAACGTCTTCTACGGGATCCTCGTAAGCCTATATCGAGGGATACTGTGGAAGCTGTATGGCTTTTAACGACGACGATATCGACGCGGGAAGCGCTTATAGAGCGTTAGACGTAGCTGCTGAGTTTTCTTTAATAGTAGACAACAAAGCGTTTTGTTCTTTCGATATCGTCGATTGCGAGTCCACGATCGGCTTGTACAACTTTACCAATTCTCGCTGCAATCCTATATCGCCTAGTTTCTCGGATAAATAATCTCGTTGAATGTTTTTCTTCGTCTTGAGAAACTCTTCAACGATAAAGTCTCTTTTGACGGGAACGTTAATCTTTAGAAATGCCATTTTAAATGAATAGCATGTTTTTAACATACTTTGAAACGTAAGTATGTTAAAGGTAAAATGAATGTAATTTATCACGTTTACGTTCTGCGTTTACGTTCTGCGTTTACGTTTTACGTTCTACGTTTTTCATCGATTTCCCAAACGCGTCCTTCAACGACTCGGCTATAGTTTCTCGATTTTCTGATTTTCTGATTTCTTCTTTCATTTCATTAAATTTCACGCGTTCGTTTAGAATTAACGAGAATTCCTCGTCTGAAATATTATCGTCTTCCAAAGCTTTCGAGATGTAGTCACTAATCGTGTTGAGTTTTGCTTCGGCCAATGTTTTAATATTTTCATGCTTCTCTGCCTTTTGCATGAGCTTTCTGTTGACCACACGCCCGATCACGCTGAAAACACCCGCTCCAACCGCCAGTCCTTGTAGAACCATCGCGATCGGTGCCGCGACTATAGTAGACAGAACCGCGATCGCTGAAGCAGTTGAGGCCAACGCGACTAGAGTCGATATACCGTCTACTACGTTGATAAGCCTAACGCCTTTACGATACTTTTTACCCAGAGTCTCTCTTTTTTCACGTTCCCAGTCGATCTCTTGTTGAATTTCAGTGATTTTCGAAAGTCGGTAAACATGGGCGCTTCCATCGATTTTCGTTTTCAGCGGGATTCTGGATTTCTCTCGTTTCGTGTATTCGTTATCCATTCTTTTTTAAATTACGCAATATAATTTTAAACTGCGATATCTTTTCGATAATTAACGAAACATAACGAATCGCCTTCGATTATACTAACTACTGAATCTGAGTCGTTTTGAATAGTAATTTCGATGTCTTCTACTTGTCCGGTAACGGTTCCTTCTCGTAGACTGCATCCGCTAGCTTCGATTTCCTGTCTAAGCGAAACTAGACACGATCCTTTAGTCATTCGAACTCCTAGTCCTAGTGCTACTGTAGCAGTTTCTCTAGGTTGAATCGTTATCAGTTGTTGCGTAAAAATCTCCCATCTTAGTCCACCCAGTTGTCTGCAGGGTGTATGCGTCACTTTTTTCAGTGTCCAACGCACCTCTTTCGGTTGGGATCTAACTTCGATCTGACGAGTGGGTCTCGTTATAAATTTATGGATAGGCCTGTTGAATCCTGACATTTTATTTATACGAGGATTATTTTTAAAGCAACATACCGAGAATCGGAATATTTTGGAAAGGTGAATTAGGGCCTAGTATAAGCCCGGAACCGGGTTTCATATACAACCCGCTACCTGTTTTCGCTAGCTCTTGGCTTAGGGACCAAGAATGACGCTGCATCATCTTAAGACCTGTGGTCCGAAGAGCAGCAGCATCATAGGCATGCAGCCTTTGGATTAGTTAAATGTCATTGATGGGTGCACCACGAGTGGATGCAGATGTTGACAATAAATCTGTTAAATTGTTGGATACCCTGTTATTCACAGTTAGTCAAGGAAAAGGTAATGGAAGGGAACAGCAAGAGATACTGGACCTCTGTGGAACTGGAGAAGGCCTTCGACAGAGTGCCTAGGGAGGTAGTATTCTGGAGTCTGTGGAAAAAGGGAGTGACGAAGAAAACTGTGCGACTGGTAAAGTCCATGTATGATGGGGCACGCACTTCGGTGAGGTGCAGGGTTGGAAAAACAGTGGAGTTCGAAATACGAGTAGGTGTACACCAAGGATCGTGCCTGAGCTCACTGTTGGACGCATTATCAGACAACATCGGGAGAGAGGTACCTTGGGATATGTTGTATGCTGATGATCCCATTGTGGCGGATAGCTTAGCAGAGAATGCCCAGATAAGCTTCACTGGTTGGTAGAAGGCACTGGAGAGCAAGGGACTCAACATAAATTCAAGAATAAACAGAAGTCATGGTTTGCTCAAGGACAGATGTGGACCTGGCGGTTATAGATGGTGGGGGAATGTGCAACAGGTGGAAACCTTTAAATGCCTGGGGTCGATAATGAATGCTAAAGGGGGATGTGAGCAAGATGTCAAAAATAGAATAAAAGTCGCCTGGCAGAAGTGGAGGGATTTGTCTGGTGTGCTGTGTGATCGCAAGCACTCAGTTCGCCTCAAGGGAAAGTTATACAGGACAATGATAAGACCGGTATTGATTTATGGAGCAGAAGCATGGACGCTGAGGAGGAAGGAGGAGGAACTTCTGGAGAGAACTGAGATGATGATGATGCTACGATGGATATTTGGGGTGTCACTGAAAGACAGGCAGAAAAATGAGAATATCCGGAAAACACTTGGAGTGGACTGTATATCTGACAAGGTGCGCTAAACCAGACTGAGGTGGTATGGACATGTAGAGCGGGCGGAGGAAGATAGTAGCATCAAAAGAATCATGAAAGAGGAGGTGCATGAACACCGCAGCCGAGGACGCCAGAGGACGAGATGAATGGACATGGTTCAGCCCGACCTCAGGCTTCTGGGCCTGAAAAAAGAAGACACCGTAGATCGAGTGGGATGGAGACAGAGGATCCGAGTGGCTGATCACTTCCCAGCGAGGGACTAATCCCAGCGGAAGAAGAAGAAGGAGGAGGAGGAAGAGGAGGAGGAGGAGGAGGAGGAGGAGAAGAAGAAGCAGAAGAAGAAGCAGAAGAAACCAGTTCGTTTCCATCAAAAAGAATTCAGTCTTCATTGAGTATTAGTGCCTTCGTCATCCAACGTACTCTGTGAAGGGCACCAGGCTTGCGAAGCGCTGCTGAACTGCTCAATTCCACCGTGTCTAGAGTTTGTCTACTGTAAATCATGCAAAGTAGATAAGTGTAACACCAAGCGCTGCTGCTGTCGAAATGTGAACTTGCCATGTACACTTATGTGCAATTGCATTGACTGAAACAATGCTTGAAATAGCTTTAATCAAGTCATGAAACACGAATATTCTGTACGTAATGTATAAAATGGTCAAACAGCAATCACAGGCTACTAAAAATATCATGTAAGTAATGACGGTTAAACTGCAATAACATCAGTAAATGATATAGAATGTTCCTTCCTTTGTATGCTTTGACCAAGAAAACACTACTCCAGAGTCCAGACTGACCGCCATTTTGTCCGCCATTTTGTTTTATAACCATTTGAGGATAATTGTCGGCCATTTTGTCCGCCATTTTGTTTTATGGCAGTGCTGCATATTTGTCTTTAGTTCCATCGCATTTCTTGACCCCGAAAACGTTAACTTAGACTCTAAAATCATGTTTCCATCACATACATGGCTTTATTTATAGCCGTTTGAAGATATTTGCCCGCCATTTTGGCCGCCATTTTGTTTCTGGCAGTGCTACATATTTGTCTTTAGTTCCATCGCATTCCTTTGCTCCGAAAATGTTAACTTCGACTCTAAAATCATGTTTCCATCGTATACATGGCTTTATTTATAGCCATTTGAAGATATTTGGCTGCCATTTTGTCCGCCATTTTGTTTTCTGCAGTGCTACATATTTGTTTTTAGTTCTATCGCATTCCTTGACCCAAAAAATGTTAATTTAGACTCTAAAACCATGTTTTTTATCACGTACATGGCTGTACTTATAGCCATATGACGATATTGGCCGCCATTTTGGCCGCCATCTTGTTTATTCATGCAACCGCTAAAAATCCAGCTTGCTAACCACGATTTTCGTTTTCAGCAGGGTCAAATTAGTCTAGAAACGCCGGTTAGCAAATTGTTACATGATTTGCTTCTAACAATGTCATTTTGAGATTCCAAGCCTAGTCTAAAATTCAGTACAACGCATTCAATTTAAGTTCCGTTAATCTGGAGTGCACATTTGGTCCAAAATATGCACTCGGGACCAAATAAAAAAACTGGCAACATGTTTTTTTGCGTGCACAACACTATTTTGAACATTTTAAACACATTTGCCAAGATTATACCCAAAATTATGACAATCTTTAAATTCTTGACATTTGCCTACGGACTATAGTATAGGGCCTAAAATCAAAATGCATAAATGGGCCCAATTGTTACAGTGCATATTTTAAGAAATTTGCACTACTGGGACAAAGTCGGGCGTCTGGTTGATGAGTGTTTAACCTCTTATGGAACAAGGGCGACCTTTTTCGGAAATTTCTTCCGCGTTCAAAATCAAACGACTTTTTGCGGGAATTTGTACACAAAAAGTAGAAATTTCATCTTTAAAAAAAGTTTATGACTTTTTTAGTCATTACTCATAAAAACGTTAAACTTTCCTTACTTTCTTTCGCAAATCGTTCCTAAAAAATCTGATGACCTTTTATAGGAATTCGTCTCCCAAAAATTGATGACCTTTTTTAAGAAATCACCTCCCAAAAGGAATTCATCTTGCAACCGACAATACATTTTACTAATTTTTAGTTTACAGGGAAAATCTTAAAACTCCTGCAACATTTGTCCCACTAGTTATAGTTTGAACGTACATTGCCTGGGACAAATCAGCCTCACTACTGGGACAAATCCTAAGACTAATGGGACATTTGTCCCACTAGTTATACAGTTAAAATATGCCCTGCGGCTCCATCTTGCGTTAATTTGTCGACTTGCTTGGTAAAGAAAAGTACGAACGCAAGCAGGAACTCCGAGTTTTATAGTGTACAAGGCGAATTTTTGGGATTTTTTGTCCATCTTAGCGAGAAATTCACATGTCCCTTGCCAGATAAATCTTTCGAAGTATTCAACTCTGCTCCATCTTGCGTTAATATTTTGTCGACTCGCTTGGTAAAGAAGGTACGAACGTAAATGTTGCTGATGGTCAAGTATTCTGTTTGTCCGGTATTGAATATTTTGAGCGGAGAGCACTCAATGGGAAACACATTGAAACGATGCCCCTTAAAATCGTTTTTATACAGGTCAACAACCAGAATAGTGCTGGAAAGTAGGCCTATAATTATGGTTTCGTAAACACTCAACTAGCCCTTGAACTTATGCAGGCCAAGATAAGTTTAGAACACGCGCCAAAAGATATGTCATTATGCTTTGAAAAGTAACGGTTTTTGACCTCCTTTCATGCTCGAGAAAAGAAAGTACGAACGTAAGCAGTAAGCCTGAATCTTCCTACGGATATGCAATCCATCTTAGTAAGAAATTCAGAGAAACTTGCCAAATAAAAACTTACGAAATATTCTATTCGGCTGCGTTAATTGCTCGTCTAGCTGGCCAACACCAAGTAACAAGCAAGCTATAATATAGTGTCGCACAGATTTTGTTTCATCGTTTGGTCGAGTAATTTCAAGCATATGTCGACATTTGTTATTTGTTTGGTAGACACCGACGAGAATTACATCAGCGTAACCGGATCAAAAGTAACAAAATGCCATCCTAGAAAGAAAGAAATTCCTTGGCTATTCGAGATATTATTTATGAAGTCACGCCTTTACATAACTGTAGTGGGTAGTAAACATCGAAATGCAGTCTAACTTTAAATGAAGCACACAACCTTTGAAGATTTCTGCCAATTGTCCCCCCAGGATTGAAGTTTCCCCCCCCCAGAACTCGGCAATTTTGTAAGGCAGAGACCTTTTGGGGGGGGGAAATTCCCCCCCCCCCAGAAACCTTGTTTCCCCCCTAGAACAGGGGGACTAGATTACACACTGGTCCAGACGGTGTACAACGTATACAATTCAATGAATCCGTTTCATTTCTACGCGCAGGATGCAACAATATAAGCAGTCAGCTAACTTTCTAACGTAAGTAACTAACATCCCAACGACAGACAACAGGTGAGCATTATAGGTGCAATAAAGCGGTCCTCTTCATCGAATATCGATGTGGTACTGCAAATTTGACCTAATGCGATCGATGTATTGCCACCGTTGGATAACTTCGTTCACGTAATGTAGGTAGGTATCTATGAAAGTATGTATGTATGTATGTAGGCCTGAGTATGTATGCATGAAGACCTGAGTAAGTATTTATATAAGCCTAAGTATGTACAGTATGTGTGTATGTAGGCCTGAATATGCATGCTTTTTAGCTATCAACACTCTTGAATGCACACATTGTCCCAGGGAGATTGTCCACAAAGTCGTTCAGTCATTATTGCTTGATAAGGATGTGAGCGCGTTTTTGAAAACAGCTATAGGTCATTTTGAGATACTTCATTATTGATTAATTCGCTTTTCAACAGTATCGTGTATATATATATATATATATATAATTATATATATATCAGTGTTTTTTTCAGCCGGAACGGCCTTCCGGCACCTTTTTTCACCTACTAACAAATAATTTATTTATTTTAATAATAAAAACAATAATTTAGTTATTTTAATTTAATTTCAGTGTTTTGAACTGTTTTCAGTGTTTATTGAGACCCCTCCCAACACCCAATCCAGTTTTATCTGGATTTTAACCCGTCCATAATTGTTCCGTTCCGGAACCTATTGTTCAGTTCCGGAACCTTTTTTTCTAGAAAAAAACACTGATATATAATTATAACGCTTGAAATTGTTTACTTGGCGGGGCGCTGAGAAGCCGAGAGGTCGTCACCCGTTGTGCAGATGCAATTAGTTGATTTCTCAGGTGTTAGGAGACTCACCTGCGATAACGCGTGAAAGATTTGCTGACAGAGCTGCTTGAAGTTTTCTGTGAGAGTGCTGATGGTACATTATATTATGGTATAGATTTGAATTCTTGTGTGGATTGCAAAGAAAATATTGTGAAAACTCTTCGGACTGTGTTTTCGTTTAGTGAAGGCTACGTTATTCTTTTAATTGAGCTTTTTATACGTCGATTTCGAGAAATCAGTGTGCACTTAGGCAGTCGAACTAGAGAAAACTACAGAGACAGTGTAGATAGGAGAAGTGTTCACAAAAGAGATGCATATTGGGTCTGTATAAAATCAAACTGCGTAAAACGTTGTAAATAGATTAAAAATAGGCCTATGTTGTCAGCATCTACGATGTCGAATCCAGATCGAGCAGGAAATCGTCCGAGCCTGATGCCGCAATTCTAAGGTTTCTGGCTTGTACGTCTACACCTTATTTCAGCGTGGGTGTGATCACGCCCTACACTAAAAACGTCAAACCCGGGTGCAGCAGTGGGACACAAAATTGGCAGAGATCAAGGTTGGGCCAGTGGTCGATCAAAAAGTCATGTGTCCGCTGGAAACTGCCGTTCATTCGAATGGAACTTGTCACGCTACATTCCAAACCCATTTATTCAGCGTCAGTGTTGATCGCTTCTACGGTGTGCACTGGGCAATGTGCATGACGTATCTCACAAATTCAGTTAACTCTGAACATGGCATTTTTCATGCTTATCGGACATTGACCAGGAAAGCCGATGGACAATAGGGCCTACAATCAAACTGCATAAATAGGGTCAATTGTTGTAAGCATTACCGCTGTGCCATAACACAATTCAGTTTCATAAAGCAGCTTATTAATTAATAAGACAGTCTAGTGATACGTTATCTGCCTGCATCGAAGAACAGACATTTTTGAAAAATGAACTCCATGCTTCAAAAAATTTTGTAATCTAGTTTAGTGTAAATGGAGACAATTGTGTTAAAAGAATCGACCCCCTGAGACTTTTATGTCTTATTTATTAACCCCATTTGCACAATTATGCTGTAGAGAGAATAATACCTATAACATCGTTTACGGGGTCAACAACGAAAATAGTGCTATAGAGCAGGCCAATATGGTTTCGTAAACACTCAACTAGCGCTTGAATTTTTGCAAGCCAAGATAAGATAAAACCGCGAGCCAAGATGTTATTAAACTTTGAAAAGTTACAGCTTTTGACCTCCTATCTTGATCGACAAAGAAAATACACACGAGTCTCAACAAATACCCATGCTTGGGCAATAACAAATATCTAATCTGATGATCGTGCGCTCTACAGGGAGCCAGCGTAGCGTGTACGTATATACAGCTCCAAGCAGCTATCAGCATATCAAGATTGTGTAAGAAATTTCAAGTTGTTTTCTATTGGTCAAACCCGCTCACATGTATAAAATAAGCTCTCGAGCGCTGGTTGAGACCATAGAATCTTCTGACGTGTTCACGAACTGCTGACTTGATTCGCTATCGTTGAGAGATTGATTCTGTTTCCTGATTACTTGATAGCCGAATAATGTCGGCAATTCTCCTGCTGTTTGCCGTAGGCCTATTGGCAGCTGCAAGAATCGAGACAGGCGAAGGTATGTACAGTGGCGTGCAGAGGTTCTTTGATGCCCGGGGCCAACCCCTTCATTGGATGCCCCTAAATTGTTCTTTCCCTAATTCATTCCCCCTCCCCTCCCACTGCACTGTGCTCAGTGTGCTGCCCCCTCTCCCTTTCCCCCAGGAAATTTGAGAGAATTGCACATTGCCGTATGGTACTTTTAGCCTATTTTGACGATCGGAAACTTTGTATTTTATGCTTAGGAAGTTAGGCTACTATTACTAATCATAGTATAGCCTGTATGGAAAACATGACATAAAAACTTGCGCACTCATGTCTTACTTCGCGATGTATTGTAAACATAAATATTTGAATGGCGATTTATTGGCGGCCGGTTATTAGTAACTTGACTGGGCCAACGCCAACCGTTGGATCCCCCCCTGGCTGGATGCCCGGGGCCGTCGCCCCCTCCGCACTCCCCTCTGCACGCCACTGGGTATGTATTCGTAAACCTCGCGCAGTAGTGGGTCCCGTACAATTAAATGACTTTCCATTTGCAATCCGTAGTAGGATTCTAGAGGGAATCACACCTGCGTCTCTTCGCTACCTAAAAACTTACCTGTTTACGGGCCTGACACCTTGAGAGCGCTTCTGTACAGCCCTGCTGAGAGAAGCGCTTTATAAATCTTCATATGGGATAAGATATTCACTGATAATTCGAGGTGCTGGATTTGAATCGTAATCTACAGAAACACTATAGTACATTAGCAGCATTTGGCAGAGTGACACTAATGCGCATGCGCAGTATAAAGTTGATCTGCTTTGTTTAACTGATTTCATTTCACCAGCTTGTGCAGACAAGATGGATCTTCTTTTCATCGTGGACGGTTCATCAACAATCTGTGGTGGCCCTGTAGCGTGTCCAAAATGGGAATCCAGTCTTCAGCTCATTAAAGACATTGTCAACGACTTGACCATTGGGCCCAGCGAGACAAAAGTTGCTGTCGTCACATTCTCTTGTGACGCTTATGCGGAATGGAACTTGAATGCGTAGGTTGCACATGACAGTTGATATTCTTAAGCTACCGTAGAGCCCCCAAAAACTTCATCATCATCATCATCATCATCATCATCATCATCATCATCATCATCATCATCATCATCATCATCATCATCATCATCATCATCATCATCATCTTCTTCTTCTTCTTCTTCTTCTTCTTCTTTCAACGTCTTATATGACTCAACAGTCAAATAACGTCATAAAAATTATAGTCTGAGTGTCTTATGGTGATGGTGTTTTCGTGTTTTCTGTAGATACCGAGAAAAGGATGTGCTGCTGTCAACCATTGGCAGTATCCGGTACCCTGGCGGTGAGTTTAATAATGCGCCTTCCGCGGAAGTCGTCAATACTGACGTCTTCAGCAGATTTAATGGGGACAGACCGAACGTTCCCAATGTAGCAGTAGTGATCACGGATGGTGTTCCGGGTATTTCACAGGAGCAAGCTGTAAATCAGTCCACTTCGATTCAGGAAAATGAAGTTAAAATGTTCGTGGTCTGCAGCGCTCCAGGATGCAACGAGGACTGGGCGAAAGCTGTAGCTTCGCAGCCAAGAAAGGTGAGATATACAATGAATATCTTCCAATTTGGGCTGACAGTGAGGAAGGTTAATTTAAAAAGGGTCGAGGAATCAGCAAGATAATCTTGACAAAACCCGTCAGAAATATTGTTCCACTTAAAACATGTCTTATTTAGAGCGAACTATTAGATCCGCATTTACAAGACACTGTTGAGGTTATACCTTTAGAAATATTGTTACACGTACATCGCATCCTCTGACCAGTGCACTAAAGAGTCAGGTTTAACGAGACGCGATGCAGTTGCAGTAAGCAAAATATAAAATTAACCTTTTAATCCTAGATACAACAGGGGTCTAATCCTGGTGTTAGTTTCCCAAGAGCTCATGTAACCACATGGTGATAGCAAATATTTGCCGTGGAAAGTTCTCTGCAGTGTCATTACATTAAGGACCGCTTATAATTGTTTTGGTATGGTATCAGGGAATTTATAAAGCGCCTCTCACAGTGCAAACTATTCAGAGGCGCTCTCAGCGTGTGAGCCTCGCGGAAACAGAAAATACTTTAAACGTTGAAATGTTAAATGTAAAAACGCCTTACGTTGCTATATAACACGTAGGCTATGGAGATAAAGTTTTGTGTTTTCAATTTTATATCACGCTTCCGTGTGCTTCCTATCTCTAATGAAACGATTTTTCCTTATTCTCATATCTGCCAACTTCTCTAATGGAGTAATAATTGCACTTTCCTCCACATAAAATAACGTGTATGCTGTGAAGGTACAGAAAGAGATTTATTTCGAAATTGTTTTGTCCTTTTAGCCTGGCCTAAAAACATACTTCCTTGTGGATGACTACTCTGCGCTCGGCAGTATCAAGCAATCACTGCTGGAGCATATCTGTTACTTTATAGGTGAGACTGAAACAATTTCCTTTTTTCCTTTTTTTATTCCCTTTAAGCCAGGTCCCTTGGATTTACCTCTGATTTAGAATCATATTTGCTTCTGATTTAAAATCCGGCTGCCTTCTTCACATCGTGTTGAATTTACTTAGGCGTCTCTGTATAGCGGGATCTTTGATCTCTTTTGGGCCCATTCATTTCCTTTGTTCTTGTGGTTGGTTACAGAAATAGAATGATTTGATTTAGGCTATAGTTAAGCTGTTCCCTTGCATTGTAAAATTGAATTGAAACCACATAGGAATCCCCGGGTTATTATTTATGATTGTATCGTGATCGCAAAATGTCATTAGTTGATCGACGGTTTCGCAATCTATCGTCTTATTTCATGAATATGTGGCGTTATATTGTGCATTACACATTGCCATGGCCCTATGTAAACTTTTCACTTTCATTTCTAGCGTTTTTGTTTAAAAATAACAGGACTCGATTTTAAAACATTTTATCACGTTTCCAATAACAAGCCGTAAACGTGAATGTATTACTGTTCAATGGTGATGATGTCTAGGTGATAATTATAATCCATTCTCAACACTTCTATTGCGCCACTTCATTAACCGACAAGAAATAAGTGGATTTGAGGTATGATACGGTATGATTGTCGAATTCCGATATGAGCCATGTTGAAATCGAGTAAACAGTCAGTTAAAACAATCCTTCAGAGAATACCATCTGGAAAAGATGTGCTTAGAGTGTCGCAATTGCTCGTGGCGCTTCGGCGTGAAATTCCGGCACAGTTTCAATGCTGTAGTCGGGAGCGCCTCTGAGTAGTTGTTGACTTCGAGAGGCGCTATAGAAATATCCGAAATAAAATAAAATAAATAAATAAATAAAAATAAAGTGCAAACGACATCGACATGGTGTTGCATGCACGATGCTGGCAAGCACAAAGGTTAATAAAACTGTAAACTGTGTAATATTTGGATGGCTGAAATCAGGTAAGCTGGATCAGCTCAGCACGAGAGCATATTCACAAATATTAACATATGCAGTACTGTTGTATTCTGTAGCTGACGACTCATCTCATGAGCACTGAAGATTTTCGCAGAACTTTAGATTCCGCTCGACACAAGACTAGTATTTCTTTAATTTAACTAATATTTCTGCAACCTCTGGCTCGGACTTAACTGCATTTCTTTTATGACATCTGCTTTCGCGAACTAGTACGTAAACCTTGGGATATTTGGTCATGACCAGAACTCTGTAAGATCATTTTTATGTATATTGGACAAATCTTGGCATGCAGAAATAGTGGTTTTAGAGCGGCAGAACATACTTTCTCAAATGTTTATGAACAGTGATTTCTTTCTTCAGTGATAATCTGAAAATTATACATTCATGCACTAAACTGTTTTTTCCTCTTCTATTTAGCCTATGATTATAGATTAAATCAGTCAATCAGAATTTATGTAGCGCCCTTTCAGATGTCTACTCAGAGGGGCCCCAGACCCAGGTCAAGCGCAAGAGTTAATAAATGAGCTTTGCTCTAGAAAAAAAACACAACTTATTTAATAAGCCAAGAATTACACAGCATAATAGAGAATCCTCGCGCTTAGTCCTACGCATATTACGGATGTGATAATGGGGTAGGCCTGCATAACAGATTGGAATGATCAGTGAATGAGAAGCTAGGCCTACTGTAAATATAATCTCATCGCATCTGAGTTCATTTTTTATAGCTAAGCTGACTTTTCTCTTATCTCATCTATGGAAGCGCTTTATATATATCCGAATACAATACAATACAATGATATAAGTTTAGCTGATGAAGCGTATGAAGGAAGCATGCATACATGTAGGGATTGTAGGGTCTACATGTGGAATAGTAGACGCTCACGAAGCCAGATGAAAATCTTTATCAGCACTGACAACGACCAAGGCCGGCATGATGATCGCTTGTGCCACGGCCATGACCCAGCCGCCACGACGCAGCCACGGGCCCAAAGGTCCTTGATGACTGTAGACTCCCAGCAGACCTCAATGTCGTTTATTGCAGAGTCACAAAACAGTATACATCATAATACATGTACTCCTACCTATTAAGATCAGCGATTATATATATATATATATATATATATATATATATATATATATATATATATATATACTCAGTGGTTAAATTGCTCATCCAGAGGTGGTGGGTCTCTAAATATTTCCCAAAAAACGACGGCTAATCCTAAATAACAACAGGGAGGTCATTTCAGCATTTTCCAGGGGGAGGCAAAAAAGAGGTTAAAAAATTTTTCAGTGCTGACGCGCCAACATTTTTTTTCCACCTTTATTGGTGTTTATTTGAAAATGCTTCATGTTTAGTCTACATGAGCAAAACTGTAAGCCAATGCTGCAAATTAGTTTCTTTTTTCTTTTTTACCCCTTTCGTCTTCCTCTCTTTCTTTTTTACATAATTTGTTTCTTTTTTTCAAAAATCGGGGGGGGGGAAGGGGCAAATGCCCCATGCCCCCAAATGACGTCCTTGAATTACAACATGCATGAAACACGACACATCACCGATAATTGAAAGCAAAACGTTAACAATTAAGATTGAAACATAATATTACTTTACACAACATGTTACAGAAGGCTATGGGCTTTGATCGACATGTCCATGCAATAACTTACAAAGCACATAATGAACAAATACCAAAAGTTAATCTGCAGACTACTTTCAAATTGAAGAGCCCAGTAAGTAAAGCAATATGACTATTGACTAGCCTAAGATCACAACAGATGTAAACCCAGTGAAAAGCTGAAAATTAAGCAGGAGTTTCTGCTGTCATTCTGTCAATGCCACAAACATGTTGACTTGGAAACATTTTCACACAGCCCTGCATGCTTTTGTGGCTGTGGACGTTTTCGGTGCTTTGCACTTGTCTAAACGCTAACCACTACGCTATCTATCCCACTAAGGCAGAAATTTGGTTCCAGTTTACTGCTCCACTTGTGCCCCTGGGCCCTAGCCAACTCAGCTATAATGAGTGCACCAACAGAGACGATACGGCGGTGGAGAGGACTGGCCACCCGCCCTCATATGCCAAGGCTAAGAAAATTAAGTTGCTAACACTTCATACCCGTGGCCGTCTGATCAGGGCTAGATTAATAGATTAATTTAAGGGACTGCAAAAAATCTCTTGCAGGATGACGACCCTTAGCAATCCATTAACGTACGATAGCTTTCTTTGCACGCTGGCCAACCTTCTTTTCGACATTATCTGCCGACTGCATGCGCGCTAACTATAACTAATCAAATGACGTGATATTCCACATTTTCAAACGATTATAGCTCAGCCTTCCGAAATTTCGCAAACGAGTTATTAATGAATCAAACTACTCTGTTATCGCTCGGATGTAGGCCCAAATCTACTTCTGCTGCCATAACCTTTGGTTACTACCCTTCGGCATCGATTATAAAACAGCAGACCATTTAAATCACATAGTAGTTTTCTATGATGCTAGTGAATATTGAACTGCACTGTGAGGTTGACGAATCTGATCTTCGGTGGTGGATCTCCTTATTGAGGTGATGGGTCTCCCTTTTTAGGTGGCGGATCTCATAATTTGGGTGGTGGGTCTCACAATGCAGGTGGCGGATCTCAAATCAGAGGTGCCGGATCTCAGATCCGGCGGGATCCGGCTGAATTTAACTACTGTATATACTGTTTTGAGCACAATTTATTACCAACGTCATTTATGGACTACTTTACTTTGGGATCCCAGGTTCATACTTATAACACGAGAAGTGCGTCCTCCTACCGCTCGACTAGAGCCCGCACAAATATACGAATGTTCAGTTTAAAATATTATGGGCCAAAATTATGGAATGAAATTCCCTTAGATATCCGACAATCCACCAGTCGCTATCAATTTAAAAATCGACTACGACTGTTTATAATGAGTGCTGATTAAGACTCTTTCCCCGTTATTGGGTTGGGTCGCCACTAGTTAGGCTACAGTGGCCTATGCAGGCACACACGATCGCACATGGGCCTATCTTAGTATACTAGTTAAGTAGGATAGTTAAGATTAAATAAGATTTATTCTTCTTTTCTTAATATCAATCTTACCTCTCTCATGTGGTTGTATCAACAACAGGATATATCTGATAGCACGACAGTCTTATATCTAGGAATAGTGGACTAGTTAGGTGTCCCCCCAGCGGGACTACCATCCCTTAGGGACACCTTTGCCTCCAGGAACGTGGAAGAACTACTGTAGCTTTATAGGTGATTGATATAATGTACATAACGTTGTCTGGATGCAATAAAGATTTTTTTGATTTTTTTTTGATTTGATATATATATATATATATATATATATATATATATATATATATATATATATTAGGGTGTCCCAAATATGGCTTTTGCTGAATTTTTATATGCAGTCCCTCTGAAAAGTTTCTTTATGGTCCCATAATAACACCTTTAAAATTTTATGACATTTAAAATATATTTAGGGGTCCCCCAAGACCCTCAAATTTTCCCCATTTTGCCATAATTTGCGCCCGACGTGTCCATTGTCTAAACGGTTTTAGACATGAATCTTGGATCCCATGATAACATGTTAAACACCATTGGAAAGCACTTAAATAGTAGAATCTACAAGTATGTAACTTTATGGATATTATATGTATGGTTTTACGATCAAATAGTACAAAAATTAAAGAAAACTGAAGATTTTTTGACTTTTGCAATATCAGTTATCACCACTAATAGTTAATAGCAATCATCAGAACAAATCTTTTATATTGCAACAAGCCCTGGTTTCAGCTCCTCCATACCTTCATCTGCTTATTCCTCATCATTGATTACACCTTCAGCTGCTTAATTCTTCATTTCTACAATCCACATTCTACATATCTACATGATTGCACTTAGAAAAGTCTTGCCTATGTCAACAACTTCAACAAGTTGTAGAAGAAACTGTTTCTGTTCTTCGTTATTGTTGAAGATACTGTTACATACTGTATACATACTGTTACATACTGTATACATACTGTATAAGGGCAACACAACGTTCAGCACTCTCATTCACACATGCCAAGTTATTAACAAATTCACAAACGATCTTATGTGATTGGCTTTCGAGCAACTCTGCAAGTGGAATATCGAGAAAACTGCCGTCGATGGCGTTAGCTCGGAAGAGGCTTCGAGAAATAGATAATTCCGTTATTGTGCGAGGAAGAGACTGAACCACATGCAATCCTCGATCATCTTTCATTGATTGAGATAAGCTGCGCTTTCTCTTCAGAAGACAGATGCTGAGAGAAGAGACAGGGGTTCGCTAGCTCTTGGCTTAGGTACCAAGAATGACGCTGTATCATCTTCAGTCCTGTGTCTACAGAGCAGCAGCATGAAGCATCAGCAGTGACTCGACATGAGAACCACGAGTGGTTGTAGATGTTGACTACAAATCTCTTGAAACGTTAGATGCCCTGTAATTCACAGGCCATCAACTAGAGAACAGATTCGTTTTCATCGAAACGGCTTGGGTTTGTGGTGGAGCATTTATCTCTAAATCAGTTGAAGAACAGAATGTCAGGCCCAGTTGATGGACAAACTTTATTAAGGCACAATACGAATGCATTAGACAACAGGACCTCAAACATTTCATGTCGACAAGCCATCCACAGCAGATTATGACTGATGGCTGTCTCTAGAAGAGTGCAGGCTCCATTAACTTTGCCGGTGTTTGAGGCCGTTGTGTCAAAGTACATGCTGATAGCAAATCGCGCTGCCATTACTTCAAAAGGTCCAGAACTGCTATCACTGCTGCCTGTCCTGACTCAGAGGCCAACTTTGGCACACCCAGAAGCATTAGTACTTCCATCAACAAGAGAAGAAATCAGGACTGGCATTCTGTCCACTTTGTCCACGTCTACTGCAGTGGTGTCATAGATAGCAGCTTGCCCCTCAGCGCACGACAGATTTACAGGCTTGAAAGTCATCCTTGGTTTGCTTGGCCTCTTCACTACGAAAATGTTTTGTTGACGGTGAATGGTACCTTAGAAAGCACTGCTGAAGATGTTGAGCAGCCTATTTCGTTGACTAGAGAAGCTAGGATCGTCATGAATACTATTATTGGGAAATTTATGTAAAACTATTGCAAAATACAAGTGAAGCCAAGAAATCTCGATTTTGCGTGTTTTCTGTCTTTTTCATACTTGAAATTTTATTCATATATACAATAAGGTTATATTATGTTGACATTGTTTGTATGTTGTACCATTTAAGAGCTTCTAATGGTACTAAGCTTGTTATTATGGGATCAAAGTCTGATCCTATGGCAATTTTCAGCCTCAGAGACATCATACGTACTTTAGGAAAAACTACCCTAATTCTGAGAGCCTTGGGGGACCCCTAAATATTTTTTAAATGTCATAAAATTTTGCAGGTGTACTTATGGGATCATAAAGAAACTTTTTAGAGGGACTGCGTCATAAGTTTCAAAAAAACTTTTTTTTCTTGTTTGTGTTGGGACACCCTAATATATATATATATATATATATATATATATATTGTTACTAGCCATCCTGCTATGGGTGTTACAAAAAAACTGGAACAGGCCTTTTGAGAGCAAGAATAGATATGGTACCATCTAATGATAGGAATTGTTGGATATCATCAGCATGTTAATGGTAAACAAGATGTGTCTACAAACATTTGAACGACTTAGAAAGTCATCTAGACCTTTTTGAATTACAGACTACTTAATGTCGCCAAAAATTCTGTTTCGCATGATCGCATTTGCCTCATTCTAATGTCTTGCGTGGGACTATTCCCATTCATCCCCATTTAATACCTTCAACGGGTTTCACAGCAGATCTTTAATTTGCAGTTTCTGTGGGCAACCTTCGAGGAAAACAGTTTGGAAGGGACGACGTAATGGCGTGATTCCGTAAATCACATGGATCGTGGCGAGATTTGACCTCTGGATCCGATCTCGTGAGAGATAGCCATTGGCGAGTGTCTTTCTTAGGTTGAACTCGGTATAACCTTTAGCCAAATGATGCACTGGATGGGGAAATCTTTGACGTCTGTAAATTCTCGACAGTACCTGCAGACAAATTTATGTTTGTTCTGGATTTGGCTGACGTATTTGAAACGTTCTAACACCAAATCACAAAAGACATATTTAAATTATAGGACAACTCTTCAAAATCTTTTGCAGCTGTGGCTTTACCGAGACCACTGCTATTGAGCAAATGGTTTGATCAATCTTCAACAAGCGCTTGAATCTGTTAATAGGACATGAGGCCTATCTACACCTGTCAGGTGTAGATAGGTCAAGAAAATCCCAGCCTGCTAAACCAGTTTACTTTGAAAGATTAACTGTGAGCATTTGGCGCCCATTCAGCCCTTTGTCATTTCTTACTCGATGAATAAATACGATCAACAACAGCAACTCTGCGTTCTTCACGCTTTCGAAGCTCTTCGTTTCGTAGTTTTCGCAATGCAATAAATCACCGTCCGAACAGTCAGAAATTTCAGTAATGCTAACTCAAGCGTTAACTGCGCCTCTTAAACTGCCAACAACAAAGACTACGTGAGCACTATATGCGTCAACATTTTAAACTTTTTCGATTAACGAGTCGTTTTCGCGGATCTGATAGATTGCGATCAATGCATTTGACATCTTTTGGTCGAGTAATTTATGGTATACGTCGGCGCTTGACATTTGTTTTCTTTGCCCTTTCTTCATTTATGCAGTGTATATACACGTGTTTGCAAGTACGTATTTATCATCATCACCATCATCTGTGGCGTGTTTACTTCAACCGAGCGTTGTCGTTTCCGAACGACGTTTATTGGGCTCGTCCCCAGGCCATGTGTAACCCAAAGTTCAGTTGGCTTATGTAAGCTTCAACCCGTATGACTGGAAATCATTGTATGTATGTATGTGCATAGGTATGTATGTATGTATGTATGTATGTATGTATGTATGTATGTATGTATGTATGTATGTATCTATGTATGTATGTATGTATGTATGTATGTATGTATGCATGTATGTATGTATGTGGTTATTGCACATATGTAAGTATTCATGAAGCATGATGTATTATGTATTATTATTTGTTTCTTGGTGTGTTTTTAAGCATGAACGTTCCTCGACATTCATAAAGCTCCATATTTGAATTTGTTTCTTTAGTTGTCTTCTTTCGGTCGACAAGATCATAAGCAGCTGTTCAGCTTCTGCGATGACTGCACAGAGACAATGCACCTAAGTCGTCAGTGGAACAAGGATGGACACTGACAAAGCTGTTGTGGTTCATGTCAAATGTGATATTTTACCTGTATGTAACAGCGTGCTCGTGAAGCAGATCGGAACATGGTTCAAATCCAGGCAGCCTAACACGCACTGCAGGGGAGTTGAATGCCGTTTCTTCACATCAGGGCGTTGCTCTATAATGTTGTGTCCATACCTTGGGCGGATGGACTGGCGACTGGTAGTGAGCCTGAGATAATAGTGGATCCACAAGGTCCGGTTTGGCAGAGGCCCTTGCGCTTCCGAAGTTGCTGCTCCTATTTCTTAAACCAGTACAAAAAGTTCTTTACTGGGTGACCTGCGGGCAACTCTGGCGGCTCAACATAAAGCCACAGATGCCTGTATTGACGGTTTGGAGATTATGAACTTAAGTGGCCATGTTCCACACTTGTCCAGTAATCTGTCCAAAGCTGGGTTCACTGTCTTTCGTTGCATATTTGAGCTGTCAACCTTACATTGCTTTTGTAAATGTGTCGAGAGTTGACACTTGGTGGTTCAGATGACAATATTCCGGTAAAAAATCGGAAACTGACACTTTTAGACAGACGTACAAGAACAACAGACTTATAGAAACGCACAGGAAGACATACAAGTTATTGTTCTGCATGCGCCTGATTTAATTTTAAATCTTATCAATAATCGAGGGGTGAAATATAGATTCATCATAACATCGTGGAAGCCACCGGCTGCCTTGGTCATTTCCAGTGTTTTCCTATTGGTTAAACCCACTCACAGGTTCAATAGAAATTTAGAAGCTCTGGTGGAGCTTCTAATATGTTCACGAACTGCTGACCCGATCTGCTATCGTCGAGTGATCGCTTCTGCTAACTGACTACTTGACAGCCGAACAATGTCAGCCATGCTCCTGCTGATTGCCGTATTGGCAACCGGGCATACCGCAATAGGCGAAGGTATGTTTTCGTAATCATTTGATAATAATGATTAAGAGGAAGATGAAGCATAAAAGAAATCGAAAGAACAGGTGAGAAAAAAATAAGAAATAAAAAATGGGAAAGAAGGCGAAAAAGGTGAGAAGAGCATGACGAGGAGCAACTAAAATATTATTGCTATGTAATGTAATGTAGGCCTAATTGAATATTTATTTAGCGTCGCGCAAGGGAAACCCAAATAGAGATGCTCTCCTGCACTAGCCTATGTGCAGGAGAAATTAAGAGGAACCTCTATTACTCATTAATTTTTCCCTTTCTTAATTACTGCAACTTCATCTGGTCCACGAACTATCAAACGAGGCTCAAGAAGTTAATAACTCTGCAAAAAAAGCTATTAGAATGATCCAGGGAGCAAGGAAATGGGAACATTCCGTCCCTTGTTTCAAAGAACTAAAAATAATGAATATCAATCAGATAAACAACTTTCAAATGTCTGACTTCATCTACTGCTACGAGCATGATCAACTACCGGCCTCCTTTAAAAATTACTTTGCGAAGGCCTCGGAGGTGCACAAACATGATACGCGGGGAGCCTCACTATACCGTCCAATTAATAGTCGTACGAATGTGAGACGGTTTAGTATCAGATCAGCTGGTCCGTTAATCTGGAACCAGATCCCAGTCGAAATTCGTTCGTTACAGAACAGGCATTTGTTTAAGAAGCAAATAAAAAGCTTTCTTCTGTCGCATGTAACGATACTGGATAAATAACCAAAAAGCACGATGTGATTTTGACTTTAGTGGATTGGTGGAGACGGGGCCCGGCTCGTGAGTGTTGTTACTTAAGGTTTGTTAGTTAAGTTTATTTAAGCCATAAGTATTAAGCGCCTCCAAGCGGGGAGGGAGTAAGACGATTGAGCCAGGTACTGGATTGTGCTACTGTGAGGCGAGCAACCATGCTGTGCCATCCTTTGAAATTGTAATTAGTTATTAGCAGGGCATCCCCGTTCAGCGGGATCTAGGTCCCTTAGGGGCGCCCATTGCCTCTTGTGACTACAAGAACTCAATCAACTGCATAAACTCAGCTAAGCCATTAGTATTACAAGACTACAAGAATTCAATCAACTGCATAAACTCACCTGTTAGAAGTGGATATGAAGAAATGGGAAGTTGCATAAGTATTAATTCTTTTTACCTTGTAATTCATAGTTACTGAGTTTACAGATTCTGTACTAATTATATAAAAAATTTGGTTGTTGTAAATGAATGTCAAATGTTGTCATTGGATGCAATAAAGACAGATGTTATGTTATGTTATGTTATGTGGTGCTAAAATGTCATCACGAACGAAGATAATTATTACACAAGTCGGTAAAAATGCACAGTAAGCTGGAAGAGTCACCAGTGGCGAGCCCACGCATACACGGGGAACCAACCAACGATGACCAAGGCGACATGCGAACAAAATACTTTCTAAACGCACAAAACAGATATCGAGACGCACATCTAGTATTTTATATTTTGATGGAATATGTACATCAGCTCATTTACAAAGTATTTAAAAAAACAACTTCTGCAGTCTGTTTGATTAGCCTAGGCCATAGGGTATACGCTGTGTAGTTTATGAGATCTACGTCTAAATTAATCTGTAACTCTCCTGACGTTACCCACTTACACGTCAGTTTAGCACTTTCGTCTCTCTCCAACTTCCATCGTTTAAGACTACTTTCATGCCCCACTCATCTTTCACATCCGACCCTGTCATTCGGGCATCTACGCGTCAACTACTCTTCAAGTTGTCGACCAACTGTCTATCCTTCACGTTTTCCTCTTTCCGTCTCTTTTTACGACCTTTCTCCGTCATACGCGTATCTCTCTCTCTCTCTCTCTCTCTCTCTCTCTCTCTCTCTCTCTCTCTCTCTCTCTCTCTCTCTCTCTCTCTCTCTCTCTCTCTCTCTCTCTCTCTCTCTCTCTCTCTCTCTCTCTCTCTCTCTCTCTCTCTCTCTCTCTCTCTCTATCTCTCTCTCTCTATCTCTCTTTCTCTCTCTCTCTCTCTGTCTAATCTTCTGACTGGCGTGATGAAAGTGGTTATACCACTATAATTCAATACTATCCAGCCTTTCTATGACTAGATATCTGTGCCTGTAAAGACATATAAAATATAGTTCCAAGAAGTTTGAGAAAAAGCTATAGTTGTGAAAACTAATAGCGTCGACGTCTTGCCTGTATTTCACTATAAATCAGAAGAAGATAAGAAGAAAGAGAAGAAGAAGAAGAAAAGAAGAAGACGAAGAAGAAGAAGATAAGACGAAGAAGAAGACGAAGAAGAAGAAGACATTAAAGTAGAAAAGAAGAAGAGGAACAAGAGTAAGTAGAGGGGGAAGAGGAGGAAGTAGAAAAACAAGGAATAGGAGAATAAGGAGGTGGAGGAGGAGAAGGAGAAGGACAAGAAGGAGAAGTTGGAGTAGAAGAAGCATGAGTAGAAGGAGAAGGAGAAGTAGCAGAAGGAGAAGGAGAAGGAGAAAAAGGAGAAGGAAAAGGAAAAGAAGGATAAGGGGAGAAGAAGAAAGAGGAGGATAAGGAAAATGAGGAATAGGAGAAGGAGAAGAAGAAAAGAGAAGAAAGAAGAAAGAGGAAAGGAGAAAGGAGAAAGAAAGAAAGAAGAAGAGGAAGAAAAGAGGAAGTGATAGCGCAGTCGCTTAAGCAATACTCGAGAGACACCCTTAGACATGAAGTGATATCGACTTTAATTCCTAGATATTGGTTTTTCTTACGGCCGGTGACCCATCCTCTCCTTCGCCCTCTTATCTTCAGGCGGACAGTCACAGGCAGTGTAGTATTCATCAATTAGCTGAGCTTATCTTCATGTCTTAACGGAAATTTTAATCGGGGCCTACGGTTTCCAGATTAGCGCGCCAGCCATGAATGCTGCAGCAGATTATTGAGCAATCCAACGAATCGCAAACAAGTCTCCATCTTGAAAGCTACGTTTTGGTAATACAACTAACTATTCAATGATAATTTGAATGCGCAGTGTAACGTTAAAAGTTAAAGTAACTACTGCCAGACATTATCCAGAAAAGGGGTAATCCAGCCTCAGCGGGTCAATACGACCCTTTCTGGATTGACCTTTTGACTATTGCATCATTACAGGAAGCTTTCTGAGTTTGTACTCACTGTTGTTATTGTGATATTACGGTGTTGATGGTGTGTCAATAAATGGCTTACTTACTTACTTAAGTTTACCTGCTATCATTCTCTGGTTTCTCAGGAGCAGCTTGTGCACGTAAGGTGGATCTTCTTTTCATCGTCGACGGTTCGGCAACTATCTGTGGCACTCCTGGATCGTGGGAGTCCAATCGTCAGTTTATGTACAAAGTAGCAGAAAGCCTTACCATTGGACCTGACGATGCACTTGTCTCTTTGCTCATTTTCGGTGACGTGGCTGTGGCACAATGGAACTTAACGGCGTAGGTTGAACCATAACCATAACCGTACTTTTTATTGGTCCCAACAAACAACATCAAAAAAGACATTTCAAGTATGTTGCAAGTGTATAAAATTATTTTCTTTTCTTGTTTCTTTTAGTGCTATTTTTGTTGGTTTACTTAATTGGATGCTTTTGTTCGGTATGATTGTAGAGCGGACTTTAGTTCAATCTCAGTTTGTTTCAGTATGTTGAATTGTGAAGTGATCGACGAGCGTAACTTCATTATCTCAACTTTGTTCATAGTGTTTCAATGCTTGAAGAAACTTGCTTTAAGAACGGCCACGTAGAACTAAAACCAAAGTCGGCACAAGTTAATCAAATTCACCGCGGTTTTAAGATAGGTTTCCTCCAATGGACAAAAGGCCAACATGTTTTAACGACTCAAAATACTCCTTCCTTTCCCATATGCCGCAAATAAGATTAGGTCTGCATATATGCAGGTATTCATTATATGTAAGCTGGCGTTATATTAATTCTCAATTACAATTACAATTACAATCAATGTTTTATGTCTATGTGATTTCACCCTCGAATGCCCAAGGGGGGGTCCGACCGGACCCCAGACCCGCTTTTTCACGGATAACTTTAGAACGGCTAAGAAATTGTAAAAATGGTTTTAGGACATCCTAAAGCCTTCAATTGTGCTTCGTAAGATATATTTTGCGCTATTATTCTACCACCCTATAGCCCACAACCATAGCATATACCAAGGACACCCCCAAGATATGCGGCTGATGGTCATACTGGCACATGGTTTACCAGCCCAGAAATAAATTTTTTAGCGCACGTTATTGTGAAATACCATATATCATTCGATTGCAAATTGAATTTGGATTATAACAAGCCAAATCCCGTTAAAATATTCCATTCCTGTACCCCACAACCATACCATATACCAAGGACACCCCAAGCTATGCGGCTGATGGTCATACTGGCATATGGTTTACCAGCCCAGAAATAAATTTTTAGCGCACGTTATTGTGAAATACCATATACCAGTCGAATGCAAATTGAATTTGGATTATAACAAGCCAAATTCCGTTAAAAATTCCAATCCTGTACCCCACAACCAGGCAACAACTACATGCGTACAATTGAATACTTGCGAAAAATCCCGAAATTGCAAAGCACTACCTACTAGTATTAAAGTTCAAATAAAGTTTCACCAGGTGGAGCTATTGTAAAATACCATATATCAGTCGATTGCAAATTGAATTTGGATTATAACAAGCCAAACCCCGTTAAAATATTCCAATCCGTTCTCCAGATATCACAATGAAAACATTGGGGTCCGGTCGGATCCCCCCCCGTTGGGCATTCGTGTACCAAAAAATAGCTTGGGCACTCGAGAGTTAATGCTCAGTTAGCTTTCATTTTTGCTTAGCATCTGATACATGGTTGTGTTTTCTGTAGGTACAAAGATAAGATTTCGCTTTTATCAGCTATTGATAATGTTGCCTGCCCTGGAGGTGAGTTTAACAATATACTTACCGCGAGTACCGTGATCACTGACGTCTTCTCCCCTTTGGTAGGAGACAGACCGTATGTCACCAATTTAGCAGTAGTGATCACTGATGGCATTCCGAAATATACCGCATGGTTGACTGGAACTGTATCCAAGATTATGCAGCTGCTTGGAGTGAAGATGTTCGTGGTTTGCATTACGCCAGGATGCGACGAGCCACGTGCAAAGGGTATAGCTTCGCTCCCAAGAGCGGTGAGATATATAATGAATGTTACCTATCAACCAGGGCGTGTTTTTGATAGTAGTTTACAGGTTCAACATCAACCCTTGAAAGTTTTATGATTACACGTTCAGTGATTTAGTGAGTGTAAAATAAGGCAAACTGAAAAAAGAAAGGAAGAAGTAAATATAAAGCAAATGAAAAGATGCGGCCACCCTAAAACAGGTCGATTATTTAACTTTGCACTGGGTTTCTTTATGCATTTTATCACTAGTCAAACGATATTTCCTTCTTCTGTACGTTGTGTCAGACTTCTCTAAATAAGCTTTGTTTTTCTTTACCTAGGCATAGAATATAAAGGTTGATTCCGGGATTTATTCCAGAATGCTCTGTTTTTAGCCTAACAAAAACACGTACTTCTTTGTGGATGGTTACACTTCGATCGACACTTGCAGAGCAAATCTGTCTCATGTTAGGTGAGACTGAAACAAACGTTTCTTGTAATCGTTTAACTGTTCTTTTGCATTGTCAATAGAATCGAAGCCACGCATCGTATAGGAATCCCTGTATTACGATTTACGATAGTATCATCATTACAAACTTTCTATTAGTTGTTCGGAACTTTCTCGTCCTGCTGTTTTATATTGTAATCTATTGATTGTCTAACATTGCGTTATATTGTGCATAGCACAGCATAAATAACTCTTTGGATTGACATTGTTTTTGTAAGCTTTTCAATTTATTTTCTAGAGTTATAGCTTTAAAGAACTGGACTTGATCTTAACAGACTTTTGCTGAATTTCTTATTGCAAGCCTGAATTGTGATTGTCGTGTGCTGTTCAATGCTGCTGATGTCTAGATCATAGTTTCCCAAACTGTGGGTCACGACCCAAAAGTGGGTCGCGAAGCTCTGGCAAGTGGGTCGCCAAGTTTTTGGAGAAAATAATTTTTTGCAGATCCAACACTTGGCTATGATTAGGCTATAACTAGCTGGATTGCAATAATTTGTAAACTGTTCTTTTACCTAAGTTTCCTTTTAATGCTTTAAATTTCTAAGCGCTGTACGTAAATCCGTATATTTGAATATCAATTTACGAAGGAAATTTTAGTACACAGTGCTTAATTTTACACAGTGGGTCCCGAGACTGCCAAAATATTCATAAGTGGGTCGCGACCCAGAGAAGTTTGGGAACCTCTGGTCTAGATGGTGATCATAGTCATATAATTATAATAAATAATTATAAAATTGTAATCAAGACATAAGTCGCCTTATGATCAATTATGAGTGCCGCAACCCGATATGACTTCTGCTGAAAACCAGAAAACAGTCCATCAAAAAACATCCTTCGAGTTTCCGACTGGAAAAAGATGTCAGAGTCTTTATCTAAACGACAGCGACCAGTGTTGTATGCACAACTCTGACACTGAGACAGTGCTTAGTTTTGTAATGTTTGGATTGCTGAATACCAGGTCATTTGGGTCAGCTGAGCAGGAGATCACAATGAGAAATATTAATATATAAAGGACTGCTCTATTCTATTGCAGAAGCCTATAAAGCAGGATATTTGGTCCCATTTCTCAACATCATTTGAGAATTGAATGCTTTCGCGAGATTTTCGATTCTGCCAGAAGCAAGTATATTCTTTCTTTATTTCAACTAAGATTTCAGCAACTACTAACTTGAACTTTTGTTCTGTTATATGCGCTATTGCGAATATACTATCTATAGTACATTGCATGTAAACCTTGCGATATATGTTTATGGTTATTGTTATGGTTATGGTTATGGTTATATGTTCATCACCATAACCATTCATGATTTTGTTCACGTATGCTGGACAAAAAGTGGTATACAGACATTGGGCTGGAAGAACGTGATAGTTCTTTAGCATACTGCCCAAAAGTTTAATCGTCACTGACTTCTTCGTTTGGAATTTGGAAATTATAGGCCTATTTTACCTGCAGTGACTTGTTTTTATTAGAATACTCCGTGATTATAGATTAAATATTATATGCCTTACGACAGAAACGTCTCATGTGATCGTTAACGCTGTCTTGTGCAGAGTCTATGGAAGTGCTGTTATGTGTCGAATAACAGTAGCCATATTATTATTTTTAGTTATATTGTACTAGGAAAACCTTCCACTGGTTCTTCGGCAGTTTCCCATCCCACCGTTGTTTAATATATTTTATTCTGCTAAAAATAAGTATAGCACTGATTGCTATAGTACGGCTTTTTAAAACTACCCAGTTTCTGAAAAACCTTTGTTGATTTTATAATAGCGAATCGAGAAAATAATTGTAATGTGGGTTTTATTGTTTAATGCCGCTGATTTCTATGTGGTTATTTTAGTCCAATCTCAAAAGTTTATAGCGGCTGTGCAATCTTCTAAAAGACATAACTCGATCGCTTTGATGTGGGTTTCAGTCCGACATTAGCCTAGTTACACCCAGAAAGCAGTAAGACTAGAATGGAGCCATCCTTCGTGGTATGGTAAACGACAGTGACATGATGTTGCGTGCTCGCAAGCACAAAAGTTTAGTAAGATGATTTTTTTAAATATTTGAATGGCTGAACACTAGATTATGTTTTTTAGCTGCGAAATTAATGTGTGGGCTATTGCTTTTGGTTGCAGATGATTATCGATCAATTATGACTAAAGATGTTCGCAGAATTTTCGAATCTGGCCGATCTTACTCATAATTTTCGAATCTGTCCGATCTTCCCCATAATTTAACTTACAGATTTACGACCGCTAACTTAACTGACACTGCATTCTGCTATATCTGCTTGTTTGAGACTGCTAGCTTGAACTGACACTGCATTTCTGCTATACCTGCTTTAGGGAGAATAACTATATTGTATGTAATCCTTGGTATTCGTGGTCATCGCGAGAATGCTCGCATGATATATTAATGTATACAGAAAACTACTTGGTTATACTGATATGTGCAAAGTTTTAACTGCTAATGACTTTTGAAAATTTTATCTTCTTGTAATGGAATGTGTTCTTTTTAATTTTTAAACAGCTCTTGAAAAGAGATTTAAAAAAATTTAACATCTGTAGGACAATTTGGACATACAAGTTGGTAATAGGTCAAGAACTATTTTGCAGAAAATAAACCATGGCCGTTAATCCTGAGCATATTGCAGATGCAATATTGGGATAGATCTCAGTAGCAGATTGAAGTAATCAGATAATGAAAAGTTATTGTTAAATGGGACAAGGATGCCAATCAAAGTAACACGTTGAAACGTAGCCTGCTAACTCAGTCAGTTGAAAGTGGCTAATCTAAGCAGATCGCACCTTATCGTTTAGCTTGGCTTTTTGCTTGGCTCAAATCTCATCTTATATTATTATGAACTGACTTCGATACCGTTGTTATCATAATGCTTGTGAGAGAAAAGTTCTATTCTATTAAACAGTAAATCTGAGTGAATAAGAAAGCATACATTTAGTGCATTATTTGTCTTGTTATTTTTTCTATGATACGCATGTAACTATGAACGTTACTATAGAATACTTTCGGGACGTGACAGAAAAGAAATTAGAATACTTTCGGTGAGAGGAGGAGTAGAAATAAGGGTTCACTTAATGTATAGCTTAGGGGCCGTTAGGGCATTCAACTTTTGAACAAGAGAGGGTTAAATCAGCTCACTAATTGGTTTATTTTAGTCGATAGACGAGGACCGAGAGTCCGAGGAGAGTCACGTAAGCGAGGCTGTACCTATTGCAAAGCTTGAATAGTATTTTGCCGAAGGGATGGGTCAGATACCTCCTCCAGGCGAAAAAACTCGACAGGTTGAGAGTAACACCAACAAACTCTATAAATACACGATTCCATCAACAAATCGCTCGATCGGATCGGAGATGGCATTCACTTCGACCCTTTCTGTTTGCATATTTACATGGGAACTATGACAGAAACCGTGGCTGGGGCAACAGCGTCAGGTACACCTGCTATGAGCTCTCTCGTGTCCGGTGGCACGTGATCATTTATGGTCGCACGATAGTACGTGGCCCTACAATTCTCCATTAGGATCTTCACCCTCTGACGGCATGTAACACTCCTCTCTTTGGCCGCATCCAGCTAATAAATATTCATGACCCATGACGCTGCTGTTTACCAAATTCGCGATTCCAACGGACGATAGGTTTACACTTCATCCGAAGTAAATTCACGGCTGCGCTTTTAAACTAACTGCTTATAACGGGCTTAAACTAATTTACTTAGGTCACGAACAGGTTGAAACGAAAGAGTGCAACGCCTTTAAACGGGCCAGAAATAAACAAAGCCACGAACCGAAAGTCGCACAAAACAGACTACTTTTTGTGTTTTTTCTCGGTTTCGCCACGTATCCGCATTATTGTTATTCGGGTAGCAGCATTCGTAATCGTGCTCGTAATCTCCAAGCTTCTAAAGCGCCACTCGAAGGCCAAGCGCTGTGTATTCACGAGCGCTGCGTCAAATCTCAGGGGGTTTTCCAAAGAGTAGTCCAGAGGAAGTCCGAGTCCGGAATACGCAATTAATTCAAACAAACACAAATTTGTTATGTAATGTTTTTTGTTTTATGACACACATAAGAAACTACATTTTCAAATTGTTTTAAAACCGTCTTAGGACAGGCAAACATCTAGTTACCCAAAAATATATTTCAGTAAGTTGAAAATGTTTAGCTAAAACGGGTAATTGCGAAATACAGTGAAAAGTGAAAAATCCAGAATAGCTATAAACTGTATAAAATAAAATTGTCTATGTAGGCCTAATACGATCGTCACGCAATATCTTAGAGAAAAGAGCCTATCGAAAATTCAGTGGCCAAGGGCTGCATTTTTGGCAGTCGCTCCGGGCGGCATTGCAGCTAAGTATGCCACTGTTCTGGTAACAACCTCATCCATCAGATAAGCTGCCTGTCTTTCTCTTTATCTACCTGTGTCTGTTTATGTCTCTATAATATTATTTCACATTGTCTCTTGGTCAACGCTCAAATGACTCTTATTTTGAATGGTCTATTTAAGAGGGTGAGTGTGTGTCAATTACATGTACTTTCCATGCTTTTCATTAAAAATGAAAGCCGACCCTATAAAACTTCTTCATATACATGTATGGCTCACATGGTTCATCATGGTCATACAGCTGTCAAAATGGACTCCAACTTGCGGATGACCTTCAGCAACACCAAGGGTTAAGGTACTGCCGTCGGTGATGTATTAAGGCATAAGCTAAAAAGCTACAGCTTATAGGCCTCACAATCCGCAGGGGCCTAAAAATCTGATTTTTACGAATTTTACGATTTTAACAAATTCACGAATTTTAAACAGTTTTTAAATTCGATAAAATTTGTGAAATAATAAAATAATAGAATTCTTTGCCATGGCAACGACTTTCATTATTTTTCTACTTTTCAACCTTTTTACCAAGTAAATTTCAATGTCATAGGCAATCAATCAATCAGCCGTGAAAGATAGCTGACTAGCAACACAACAGTAGGCCCTGCTGATATTCAGTTACTCTTGTGCTTAGAGTGTCGAACTTCGATTTCCATCATAGTTGGGAGTGTGACTGTGAGTCCCAGTCAGCAAAACGAAAAACCACCAGTGCCCCAGCTCCAGTGTGACCAGTCAGTCACTAATACTGCTTGCGACCAAACATGGTTAAAAGGGTTGGCAACGTTCACCGAGCTGTGTCTTCTACTTCATCGTCCTCTGATTTCGACTCTGGTTTCTGTATTTTCGCCATACAAATGCCCCCGAATTCGGGCAGAACAACCAACAAATTCCTTGTCACAAAAACAATGCTATATTTTGGATTACCCTTTCCTTCTCCTCCAAAATTACTACAGACTTCCACTGCAATCCATTTTCTTTCATCTTTAAGAAATTAGATTTTAACTAAATAAACTCGTTACGTAATAAACTTTTATATGGAATTTCACATTAAAATCTAAGCAGACGCTTAACACAAGAAAGTCATGACGTCATCACATTTGTTGTTGCTGCTTACGCTGTTTTGCAAAACGCCACTGTCAAGTTAAAAAAAAGGCACAGCAATGGCACAACGAATTTTTACGAATTTTGAAATAGACCAAAAATTCGCGAATTTTTACGAATTTTAAAACTGAAAGTCACGAATTCTCGAACTACGCTCAGTCATCACTCTAAAGATTTCTTCATGTTTTTATAACGTTGCATTCAAAACCGTCAGCTGTGTAATACTGCTCACTTGTCTTCATATATAATTTATGATAACACTGGTCAACAAATAAAATTTTTTTCTCGTTGCCAAGGATATTTGAACAATTCTTTGGTATTTTGGGGTCGCTGAATTCAAAAATGGAAGTGGTTTATTCGAATTGGCTCTAGTTCATGAGATAATGGACACCTCGAAATAAACAACTAAATACTTTAATTTTGTGTTTTGTAGCGAATTTGCCGGCCAGCATCGATTTCGTGTGTTTGTCTCCTTGTATGTGTGTTTGCATGCTTCTTTGTATGTGTGCGCATGTGTCTTTTTATATGTGCGTATGTGTCTTTGTTTGTGTGCGTATGTGTCTTTGTATGTGTGTATATGTCTGCCTGTATGTGTGTATGCATTTACTTGTTTGGCTCGGATTATGTCTTGATGTTAGTTGCTGTCCCTCTGTACTCTGTGAACTGTCCGGACACCCTGTCCGGACCATGTCCAGACACTGTAACCTACCCCCACTCCGGACACTTCGAATGCTGTATAAGTTGGAATCGTAAACTTGTCATGGATTCTGATTTCACAAAATGTATGAATGGTCCTGAAGCTTCTGCGTGTTGCAGTTTTGTCTTAGTTGTGCAGAACTGTTTAGGCAGCAACTAAGCAGACAATTACGAAGAACTGGTGCAAAACATGCTCACAAACTTAAGAAATTTGGGTACTAATATGAGCATAAAGGTACACTTTCTTCATAGCCACTTAAATAGATTTCCGTATAATCTTGGGCATGTCAGCGAGGAACAAGGTGAGAGGTTTCACCAAGATATAAAGGTCATGGAAGAAAGGTAGGTATCAAGGCAAATGGGACAGAAACATGATGGCAGACTATTGCTGGAGCCTCCAACGTGATTGTCCTGATGACCGACATAAAAGAAAATCATACAAATGGCGTTTAAATATGCATTAATTAATTAATTAAGTAAGTAAGTAAGTAAGTATATTCTTTAATAAACGCTAGCAAACGCACAGCGCTTTACATACACAAAGGGGAAAGAAAAAATAATATTATAACAGTAATAATGACGTTAGATGATAAATGAAATAATAGAAACAGAGCCTAACTGTACAGTAGGGTGGTGCGAAAAAACTAAAGTGCGAATTTGCAAACGTAATAGTGTTTAAAAGTTGCATTTGGTAAAAGTAAATGACTATGCAAAATTTGGTTGAATTATTTTGAAGTTTTGAGGTGCCCCAGCTGCGTTGTCGAAGTTCGGTACTATACCCCTGTTGCTAGTGCATTAGAGCTAATTTGGATTAAGGCGAACCTTCGTCCTTCAATGTCCTTCATTCCTTAAATCCTCCATATTAAGCGAACCGTTAGTGGGCCTAACACCGTAGGCGTAATTTGTCGCGGGGGATACGATGGGTACTCGTACCCCCAATTTTTGGACTGGGGAGCCGCACCCCACTTTTTAAACAAAGCCAATCAATATTTATTATTGAGCCATTCCAGAAATCGCAGTCTTTGCCTTGCTTCGTGTATGTAAGAAATTGGTTTCTTCCACTTTTAGACCAAAGTTACGCCTCCTGCCTACCACGTGATATGTCATAGGCCCCCTATTTCAGGGCACGATGTTAATTTATGAGATATAATCAATGTCATGTACAAAAGTTTGTAGAAATCCGGTCATCGCGAAATTTTTGTAAAAAGAGGTCTTTTCGATCAGTTGTATTGTATTGTGTTTATGCATTTATAAAGCGCCTCTCGCAGTACAACCTAATCAGAGGCGCTTGCTGTATCGTTATCCACAAAACAAGAACCGCTGAAAAATGTACTGATTTTGGGTGTTCGTATGAGTCATCGAAAAATGTCTTGCCAACTAATAAAGACGTTACGAGGCACCATAATTATGTTAAACACAACCTCAACAGAGTCAACACGGAAGGAACCAAAGAATCTACATGTATTGTCACTCAAACAGCAGAAATCATTGCAAGACACATCGAAGCTATATGGAGAAAAGCTTCCATCGTGATAGCTTCACATACACGAGTTCTGAAGATGAAAGAACATTTCACGATGAATTTCGATCGCCGACCGATAAAGGTCGAAAACGTAGTAGTATATAACGTAAAAATTGCAAAACTCTTAGCATATTTGTAGAGAAAAAGTTGTTGACATCGAAGCTTGCAAATATGCCATTGACAGTTGTAAGTGTCCCAACGCCAGAAAGGTGTCAAACGATGAACATGAGTTCCTACATGATCAGCGGACGATTAGAGTAATGATTATAGGCGGTCAAGATAAGATTGCATCAACTAAACTAAAGAAGCGGCATGAAAGAAAGCTGACCGAGCACCTAAGATGTCGCAAACATTTGGATTTCAGCAATGAAGAAATATTAGCAGACAGTAATGATCAACATTCCGCAGCGGAAAGAGAAATAGATCCAGTACAGAGTAAAAGCTTAGCAGACGAAGAAGACATGGATGCAAGTACCTCCAAAGAAGTAAATAAAACTAAGCAAACGAGAAAAATGTACCGAAGTTGTCAAAATTCTGTCACCAATATGGAATATCGGACAGGGCAGGTGCGGTAATTGCCAATGCTGTACCGGTATACTAGAAGATTTTGGTATTGTTTCACAGACCAAATCAACCCATATAATCGCCGAGAAAGAAAAATTACTAGAAAGCGTAGGCCCCTACATCAATGCAAGCAGGTGAAAAAAGGAATTCAATAGAAACCTTGTACTTTGACGGTTACTTTGCACACCCAGAAAGTATCTTATTAGCAGTGATAACAGATGAATAAGAACATATAAACGAACTGGGGTTGCGTGACCTTTTGAAAGCTCGCCAACAGCAACCGAGGGGTATCAGAAAGTTTGTCATACGACTTTGAGCTTCAACGCCGAAAGTTACGTCGAGTTAAAAAAAACTGTATGGATTTGACCGTTACCGCCCCACCGCTGCTATCAAAGATTCCAGTTGATCCGGCAGAATATTTAGTGCCATCAACGTTATACTGAGGGAGCCATGTCATACACATGCTGTAAGAGAGGAAATTGCTCGAAATGGATTAATCATACACAGAACAAAGTCCTGGCAACAGATGGCTTCTTTTGATAACAAAAGAGATTAATATGTCTTCCATGATGTGTGACATTTGTAATCTATGAGTTTTGGATAATTTAATCGACATTATGTCTCTGATTCAAGCTTCTTCACGTTTTTAATTATTTTGACTAAATTGGGCAGCGTTTGCGTGTCCAGTGTCCAGTGTCCAAACTGTCCATATTACTCCATAACAATGCTCATCAGCTTCTTAAAATTTGTGTTCATACATGTTCAGTAACCAAATGTATAATTTTGTGAAGGATTGTTTAGTTAATAGTGACAGATTTATTGGTAATAACTTGCATAACGTGTATTAATCGTTATGGTAAGTAATCGCTTCTTAGTATTTTGCAAGCATCTGTAGGCTACTGCTCAATTTCAAAGTCGTTGGGGCAGTTCAAGAAATGGCACTAGCAACTAACAAATTTAGCCACAATTTCACCTCTTATAGACACAACTTTTTCACGCTATTACAATTAATAATTCTGAAAAAAGTTTTTTACCATTACGTTCGCACCACCCTACTGTACAGCATCCTACGCAGGAAACCTCGTTGGGTAAGGGAGTCAAATCTAGGGAGAATCAGACTATGGGAACGAGGGCGCAAATCATACCCGGTCTTTGGAACGGGAGGTAGAAGGTCATGGAGGAGGTGACTAGGGTTTTTGAGAATGATATTAAAGAGACCACGATCAGCTTTTTGAAGAGTTCCTCAAAAGTAGGAAAAGAAGGAGGGAGGGAGCCAAGACGAACCAACTTACGAATAATTGCGCCCAAATGATCAAGTTCCTGCTTGTTGGCAAAGCAACAATACCTGGGAACAGCATAGCATACAGTGGTAGCCCGTATCACGTCATGAAGCCTGGGGCCCGAGAGCCCATGAGAAATCAAGATACGATGAGCGTAAAGGGATTGTTTAGCC
Source organism: Allolobophora icterica (assembly GCA_963556255.1). NCBI lineage: Eukaryota > Metazoa > Annelida > Clitellata > Crassiclitellata > Lumbricidae > Allolobophora > Allolobophora icterica. Next base: position 17,588,634 of record OY744603.1, on the reverse strand, counting down.
TTTATGCTCAGTTTTTGGATATAAGGAGAGAATTCAAACTTATCGGTTATTTAAATTCCTAATATTTTTTAATGAAGAGACCCTTGAGATTCCGCATATAGGTGGTGGATAGGATTTAAGGATCGTCTTGGACTTGGTGAAGATAATGTCGCTGGATTTAGAATGGTTAAGATGAAGATTGCATCTCTGGGCCAAGGCATTTATGTGATCAAGTTCTGCAACAGTGGTGGAGATATTAGAAGCCAGTATGAGAAGATAGCAGTCATCTGCTTATTTGAAGATGCGATTAAAGTGGTAGAGAGGTTTTGAACCAGACATGGCTACAACAAAATTGGTGGGACCCATGCCGGAGCCCTGTATGATACTTGCATTAATTCAGGCCAGGGACGATGTGATGGAATTTAGTGCAATGGCCAGTTGGTCGGCCAGGAAAGAGTGTCTGACAGTGTCAAAAGCCTTAGAAAAGTCTAAAAATTGTGATTTTTATCAATCAGCTTACCATGTTTAGATGTTATCAGACCGAAGACAATGCCATTATGTATTTTATGTGTGCACTTTAGAACAAAATTTGAGACAATTTCAATGCGATTTGTTACTGTGCTCCGTTTAACCATTAAATTCTCATAATTAGTGGAATAACTCAAAAACTAGAGCCAATCTAGCAAAACCGACTCCATATTCGGAATCAGCACCACAGGTTTACCCTAAAATCGCTGTAATATAATCGGCAATAAAATCATTGTTGACCAGTGTAATATATTTCTAATATAAGACCAGAAGGCTTTTCAAAGGTTTACATGCTTGCAGAAAACTTTGCTGTGATTTGACGCTAGCCGGTCTATTTTGTACACCCTGTTTACCTCAGCAATGACGCAGTGACTCATCTACATTCTTCATTTTATGTAAGTCCAGGGGCTTGGCAGAGGTTTATATGACTTGAAGAATCGCTGCTGAAAGGGATTTGCGGACCATTGATCACAGGACTATTGATCATAGGACTATTGATCATAGGACGTTTGGTCACACGGACCATTGATCATTAGGACCATTGATCATAGGACTGTTGATCATGTATGTATGAATTTATGTATTTATGTTTGCATGAATATACAAACATCCGTGGATACACACATGCATACATGCATACATACATGCATGTATGCATACATACATGCATACATACATACATGTATGTATGCATGTATGTATGTATGTATGTATGTATGTATGTATGTATGTATGTATGTATGTATGTATGTATACATAAATGTATGTATGCATATATGTCTGTATGTATTGTATGTATGTATGTATTGTATGTATGTATGTATGTATGTATGTATGTATGTATGTATGTATGTATGTATGTATGTATGTATGCATGTATGTATGTATACATGCATACTAGGGTGGTCCAAAAAAATAAAGTTCAAGCTAGAAACCAGGCCACCCTCTCACTTTTTTTAGACCTGTTAATAGTATTTTTTATTGAGACAAAATTTCAGCTTCTTATTCCAACTGGAAGATGGTGCTCAATGACAAACAAATATTACCATATAGTAGTATTTGCTGTAAATCTCGATGCCGTATAACTTGGTCAACATTTATCATCGAGATGAGCTTGAAATAGTATATGTTGTGTTATCAGACTTACTTACTTACTGGTACTTGAAACAAAAAAGTGTACAGTTCTTGTTGATGGTCATGGTGCCTACTTCCTGTGTATTGAGCTGACATGTTTTCAGAAGTGAATTTTTACATCACAATTGCTGCAGCGCTTGGCTGTGATCCTTCTGCGATGCCACTTTCGCGTAACAGAGTGCGTAAGAAAGCCAGGATAAAGCACGCTGAAGAGCTGTAAGATCTGAATTTGTACCAGATTAGCCACAGGTACTACACTGGGTTGGGTAAACCCTGCCTAAGATCTTTGGAGCAGGAAATGTCGACCGCCTGCCAGTGCTGGTTTCAGGTGATGGTGTGAATAGGCTCCTCTTTGTGCCCAAATTAGCCTTTGGGACAGGAGGCAATGAATTCATGGTCGTTCGTATTCTTCTGAAGTTGTGAAAACTCACAGTTGACAAGGTTCAAGCCTTGAGCTTTGATACAATGTCTGTCAACACTGGGCATTTCAATGGATTGTGTGTTCTGCTGGAAGACAAATAAGCTGAGAGCTCTTTTGTTTGGCCTGCCGTCATCATGTAATGGAATTGATTTTAGCCAAAGTATTCACCTTGTACTGCAATCCACCTGTTCTCCATAAATTCAAATCTTCAAGAGATTTAAAGCTGTTGGGAAGGTGTGACACGTGTCAACTTCCGAGGACTGGAAGTCATATCCGGCACTGCAACCCCCCATGAAACAGCGTCAGTTTTCTCAAGGAGTTTGCTGAAAGAAAATCAGATTCAGAGATCAGAGACAACTACCAAGAGCTCATTGAGCTGACAGTGGTTTTCCTTGGAAGTCAGTCTTCAATAATTCACTGGAGAGCCCTGGGCCAATTCACCATGCACATTGGATGGCGTAGTTACTGTATGCAATCAAAATCTACCTTTTTCGCGATCAGATTAATTGATTTTTGAAGTTAGATGCCCTGTTTTACGCAAAGGCGTGGACAAAGGCCTCACTTGCTGTTGAAGCTCCAGAACAAGATCTGTCACGTTGGATTGGTCTAGGACAATATGAGTCTATTGACTGTGAGGTTAGCGTTGCTGCCAGGAAGGTCCTAGAAAACCACTTGTAGTACCTTTCAGACGAGGCTGTAGGTATGGCACTGTTCTCAGACCAACTTCCTGTAAGAGATAAAGTGAAGATTGTCGACAGAATGACTGCAAGACCAACTTCCTGTAAGAGATAAAGTGAAGATTGTCGACAGAATGACTGCAAAGCCTGGTGAAAGGAGGTGAGAAGTGATGCTAAGTTTACTGAAGGAGTTTTTTTTGGGTGATCCTACAATCCAGTGAGCACTGACACTACTGTCACACCTGAAGATGAGTGATTTTTTTACACTTTAACCAGAGAAATGGATCGAGAATGAGGATTATAAGCAAGGTAGAGAGATAATTCAGCAGTTGAGAAAGGTGAACGACACGGCTGAGAGGGTGTGAAGTTGTTCGAGGAATTATATTGACTCATCACCAGGGATGAAGAAGAAAAGCACTTTCTTCTCCAAGTGGTCGAGGCAAATATGAAAGCTTTTCTCACTCACACAACAAAGAAGTCTGCTGTCGACGCAGTGCTGGCAAAGCCTTGCAGTTTCTAGAGTCAAATACTGTAACGGATGTTGACATTATAAAACAAGAGCAATCGACATTCATGGCCTGGACGATGTTTCTGACATTTTTGGACATTTGCAATTCATTAAACCTTCTGAAATTTTACAGTTCCATCTGTCTAACTGTTCTTGTATTATATATATTGTCCAATTACAGTAATATTTGATCTATCTTGAAATAAAATGCATTAGTATGCTCGACACATTCATTTATGCAATTAACGTCTATTTATCGGTATATGACAAAGTAACATAGTCCGTGAGCATCGTCATCCATTTGGGATAGGAGCTGAAATTTTGTCTCAATAATACTATTGATAGGTCTAAAAAACTGAGAGGGTGGCCTGGTTTCTAGCTTGAACTTTATTTTTTACCATGTGTCTGTGAACTACCCTAATGCATACATGTATGTATGCATGTATGTATGCATGCATGTATGTATGTATACATGCATACATGTATGCATGCATGTATGTATGTATGCATGTATGCATGTATGTATACATGCATGTATGTATGCATGTATGTCTGTATGTATGTATGGATGTATGTGTGCATTTATGTATACATGTATCATGTATGCATGTATTTTTTCTTGTATGCATACATATATGTCTGTATGTCTGTATCTATATATGTATGTATGTATATACGTACATACTGAGCTTTGGTTTCTATACCAAACATCTTATGACCAACCGTCCTATGATCAATGGTCCTAATGATCAATGGTCCTTGTTACCAAACGTCCTATGATCAATGGTCCTGTGATCAATGGTCCAGTTACCGCTGAAAGGTTGTTATTCCAAACAGGCCTATCTAAAGTAGACACCCTGAATACCTGAGCATTCACGCAGATGAAGAGTAGGCCTACGACTCGCCTGCAACGTTGCGCTTAGTGACCGATGAATGATGTTTTTGCTTGAGGTGGGATACTTACAAGACCTTTAATAGACACTAAATTTATCACAGCTTGCACAAAGAATATAGCGTGAACTGGCTGAACACAATCAATAACTTTGCACAAAGAAACTCAACTAACTGAACTATGGCAAACAGCTTGCTTTGAAAATGTTCAGCTATTAAAATGATTGATCCTACAGTAAACAATCAACAAAATGTCTTCTCGCATTGCGGCTGACTTATATATTGTCGTTTTATTCGCTCGTGCTGAGTTCTCTACCAGCAGCCGCTCTGATCATTTTTATGGTTGAAAATTTCAAAGGCTACGGCTACAGACAGAACCTATAGCGATTCTCAGCTTACACCATTTCCAAAAGGTGAATTATTATATTCATTTATGTTAGTAGATATGTATGAATGTCCGTATATAATGTATGTATTTATGTACTTTTGTATGTATGTATGTATGTATGTATGTATGTATGTATGTATGTATGTATGTATGTATGTATGTATGTATGTATGCATGCATGCATGCATGTATGTATGTATGTATGTATGTATGTATGTATGTATGTATGTATGTATGTATGTATGTATCTATGTACGTACGTATGTATGTATATATGTATGTATGTATGTATGTATGTATGTATGTATGTATGTATGTATGTAATATGTATGCATATATGTATGTATGTATGCATGTATGTATGTATGTGCGTATGTATGTATATATGTATGCATGGATGGATGGATGTAAAGTGTGCATGTATGTGTGAATGCATGTAAGTATACGTATCAAGACACTCATATAGCGCATTATTGGTATTTCAAAAAGGCACATGAATCAGTATGAAAGATATGTATGTATATATATCGATGAGCATTTATCAATGCATTGTATATATACAAACAATCTATGTGCATATGCATGCGATATGTATACATGTATTGCATGTATAAATGTATATTTGTATGGATAAACGCATTATATATATCTATGTATGCCAGAGGTATGCATGTATTTTGTAGGCCTATGCATAATTAATTTAGGGCCAAGTACACCGTTTTCGGTTATGCAGAACTTGTTATGCAGAACAGTTTAAAGGGCTTGTGTAGCAAATTCCATCACACCTGAGCTTGTGCCAACTACGCATATCGGATCATAGGCGTGGACTCTGGGGGGCAGCCGGGGCACGTGCCCCCAATAATTGAGGAGTCGGTACAATGCCCCCCAAATCGACAGGAGAATTTCTTAAAATATTAAAATGTTATGTTTCAATATAGACAAATTTCTTCAGAAACAGAAAAACAGAGACACAGAACTGAAATACTATCAGAAATTCATATTAAAAACAAAGATTTATTTTTATCTTCAATATCTTCAACATGAAGCAAATTTACATGTAAACAAAACGCCCCATTTCATACGCATTAACGTAACACCGGAAGCCTCTGCTGACTGGCCAGACCAGAGGTGAAACAGTTTTTTTTCGGTTTTTGGTTTTATAAAAAACACAAATTTAAAAAAAATTCTTATTTTTGTAGAAGTTATTTTAATAACATTGATTTCATCATTTTTAATTTTCGGAAATCGCAACTGAATTAAACTGAGTTGGAGCTCTTGTTCATGCCATTGTTCTTGATTTTTATGATCCGAAATCCGAAAATCTTAAAAAGAACCAAAGCAACTAAAAACCATAAAAAACATAAAAAAACAACAAACAACTTTTTATCTTGAAAAAACTTGTTTTTTGCATCTCTGGTCCAGACCCCATGCCCCCACCCCCAATACTTTGAACAAGCTTATCCCAGTGTATCGGATAAAAACGACACTGATCTGTCTTGCGATAGGCTAACTGTGACACCCGTTTGTGCTATTGTTGGTGCTATATTTCAACAATGGCCTCCAAGCCTTACATAGCTTAGGGCCACACCAAGCCTAAATCCGGCACGGCCATATCCACATATCTGAGTAATTTAATTTCATAAAGTTCTGCGTAGCCGAAAACGGTGTAGCCTACTTGGCCCTAAATTAATTATTACCTCAGAAGAAATTACCCGTGTCCTCCTCTGTATGTATGTTTATCCTTAAGCTCGCAAGTAAATTCTTGGCCTGTTTAGTAGAAAATAGTTCAGGTTTAAAGATTCTATATTATTGGTCGGTTCTTCGGCACTGGACAAATATCTTCATACAAGATATGCAGACATCTCTTGTCATGGACTTCTTCGGGTCAACAACTCTTGCAGAAGTTCGAAAACTTATATTCTTCTCACCTAACAAAGCCCGTCTTGAAGACACAATTCCTACATACATTCTCGACGACTGTTATGATGTCATGGGTCCATTCATAATGTCAATTATGAATTTCTCAACGTTTTGAGTACATATTTTATTTTGGCTCTGTTTGCGCGCATTGCCCGTTCTCCGATATATATATATATATTGTTACAAGTCCCGTGGCTCTATGGTTCGAACTCCTAGATACTCTAAGGGGAAAATGGATTCTCGCTAAGTAAGTCATAAAAAAGACAGTTTCGTAAAATATAAACGATATAATGAAACAAAAACGTACACGATAAAATACAAGAATTGGAGAGAAGATTAACATACGCGACCCTGTCGTTACAGTAGAACACAGACGCGGCACTGCAGAAGAAACACATCACCGAACACGACTGACAGGACCAGACATGGTTCGAATCGGCAAACGTCTTGAAAAGGAGAATTTGTCTTCAATACCAAAAAGGATCCACTGGATCACAAATTCGCCTCCACAATTTCCACGGCCCAATTGCGACGTTTCCAAAAGGATCCATGCCTTTTATAAGGTTCCTTAGACAGCCACTCCTCCATCTCACATGATGTGGAGTAAATAGGTCTCATGACCTTTACACGTGTTAGAGCTGCTATCAAATATATATAGTACAGCTTACTGCATATAGCAGAATCTAACAAACCCCTAGACACGAGTGCACACAAAAAAAATAAAAATAAACCTACTAACTTAACGAGTTAACTATCAATGCCTTTTACAAATCAGGTATCCAAAAATCAAACTGTTAGGATACGATACCGCAGTCCTAAAGCAACTAACCTATACACCAGCTCTTTCTAAACATCTCAATATGCTCTAACAAAAGCCTCTTACGCGGAAATACAAAATTACACAACTGTACAACGATCCAATGCGAAAACAGAACCCCTCTATAACAAAATTCATCTAATAATCTATGAATTCAGGCAATTTAGGCAATGAGTCCACAAAGTTCCAAACGTACTATCCAAATGTTCAAACTACCATAGAAAACTGTACAAGTTTCAACAAAGTCACAAATTATCAACAATCACATAAACATTTCTACCAAACCTCGAAAACGAAAAACCGACTCCAAACTAAAAGAACGGCCTTAACCACGAATTAACGACGCACAAACTCGCAAACGCCAAAACGTCGTCGCAAAAACAACTCAAGCGAACGCAGGTCGACTCAACAAATCTGGAAGAATATTGGACTTCCCAGGCCTGTGTCGGATATCGAGGGAGTACAGCTGGAGTTCAAGACTCCATCGCAACAATTTGTGGTTGGAATTCCGCATTGAATTTATAAACTGGAGAGGACTGTGGTCTGTGTACACAAGCACCGTAGACGAGCCAAAGTACACGCTGAACGCCTTGACAGCAACCACAAGAGACAACGCCTCTTTCTCTACAGTCGAGTAGCCAATCTCGTAAGGACGCAACTTCCGACTCAAATACGCGATCGGATGCTCCAAACCATCCACAACCTGAAACAAACAACTACCCACACACAAGTGAGAAGCATCCACCCCCAAACAAAATTGCTTAGTATAATCAGGTGGACGCAAGATAGGCCTAGAAGCCAACCTAGACTTCAAATCCACAAACGCTTTCTGACAATCAACTGACCACACAAACTTTACATTCTTTTTCAACAATTGTGTTAAAGGTAAAGTTATATCAGCAAAATGAGGCAAAAATTTTCGATAATATCCTGCAAGACCTAACAAAGATTGCACCTGTTTCTTATGCTTCGGCACAGGAAAATTAAGCAAAACCTCAACCTTCTGCGTTTTAGGCCTAACACAATTTAAGCTTAGATGATGCCCCAAGAAATCAACCTCAGCATTCGCAAATTCACACTTCTGGACATTCAAAGTCAAATTAGCATCGCGAACACGCTCCAACACCCTGCGCAAGTGTACCATGTGTGCATCCCAACTACCACTGAAAATAATGACGTCATCTAAATATGCGTCACAGAATTCTTCCAAACGAGCAAAAACCTTCTTAGCTAAGGCACTGAATGAAGCCGGACTATTCCGAAGCCCAAAAGGTAGACGTAAATACTCATAATGACCATTAGGCGTCACAAAACCGGTCAAAGGAATTGAATCCTCATCCATGGCTATCTGATAATAACCTTTTGTCATATCTAATTTCGTCATGACACGTGCACCTCCCACTCTATCAATCAAAGTCTCAATGCGTGGCATCGGAAAAGGATTTGGCACCGTAACATCATTCAATTTCCAAAAATCCGTGCACAATCTATAAGTACCACCAGGCTTAGGGACCAATAAGATAGGTGCAGCCCACGGACTATCACTCTCCCGAATAATTCCAGCTTTTAATAAAGACTGAATCTCGTCTTGTACCACCTGTGCTTTCTCTGGATGCAAACGATACGGACGTTGTTGAATAGGCTTCACTCCCGCAACCAACTCGATCCGGTGTTTCACCAACGTTGTCACACCAGGCGTCTCACTGAAATTTGACTCAAAATCAGACAGCAACTGAATTAATTCATTAGCCTGTTGTGAATCCAAATGTTCCAAATTAACAAGCTGGATCACTGAACCCTTCATCTTATCTTCAATCACTTTCACATGTAAAACATCTTTGACCTGAGACACAACATCATCAGACAACATCCTTTTATTAAATTTCCTCATCAAATTTACATGTACTACCCTTTGAGACTTGCGTCTATCAGGAGTGTTCACCAAGTAATCGACTGGACCCAATCTCTTAACCACCACATATGGACCACAAAACTTCGCCAGCAATGGTTTCCCCACCAAAGGTAACAACAGTAATACATGATCACCTTCCTGAAATTCAACTGCTTTTGCATCTTTATCATACAAAACTTTTGAATTCATCTTAGCAATATGTTCATTTTCATTTGCTATTTGCACCGAATCATGTATCTTAGTTCGTAAGTCCAACACAAAATCAATAATATTAGTCTTCTTTAGACCGTACACAATATCATCCTTCAACCAAGAATTCTTAATTAATTGCAAAGGACCTTTAACATTTCTGCCGAACATCAAGTCGAAAGGAGAAAATCCTACACCCTGAACTGGTACTTCTCTATAAGCAAACAAAACCAAAGGAAGTATTTCATCCCAATCATCATCACTATCATCAAGTGCTGCTTTGATCATATTTTTCATACACCCATGAAATTTTTCTAAATTTCCATTAGTCTGAGGTCTGAATGGAGAACAATTTATGTGTTTTATCTGCAACTCGTGAAATAAAACTTGTTCTAAGTCTGAATTGAACTCTGAACCACAATCAGAAAGAATCTCGTCAGGAAACCCAAACATACCAAACGCATGCAACAAACACTTTCCCACATCCCTAGCTGTATGTTTTCTTAACGGATAAGCTAAAGGGTAATGTGTAGCCAAGTCCATCATTGTCAAGATAAATCTGTTGCCCGAAACCTTACACTTGTTTAGCGGACCAACAATGTCAATCGCCACACGACTCCAAGGTACACCAATGACAGGTAGACTAATTAAAGGAGCTCTGTTCAACCTTCCACCCTTTCCCAATCGTTGACAAATACTGCAAGTTCTACAGAACTCCCTAACGTCCTTCTGTACACCAGGCCAATAGAAATGCCTACACAATCTATCATAAGTCTTCTTCATTCCCAAATGACCAGAGAGTGGGATATTATGTGCCACCTTTAACAATGTAAGCCGTAATACTCTAGGGACAATTATCTGAGTAATGCCCATCCCTGTAGGCCTACACTCTTCCTTCCATTTACGTATCAACACTCCATTTACAACATGAAATCCAACATCATTTGCTTCAACGTCAAACTTTACAACGGAGTCAAACATCTGTTTCAATGTTATGTCTTCATGTTGCAACTCAATCAAGCGTTTACGTGAAACTATACCATTACCAGAATCATTCGTATCAGCACCAAGATATAAATCAGACACGTCCACAACTTCATCCTCTGTATACAATGCATTGTCTTCTATATTTGTATCTGTATGTCCATGTGTATCGTCTACAAATGTATCGTCAACAGAATTCATCTCCATACACACCTCATCACGTACACTATCTGTCGTCGGCAAATCTACACCAAGACTATCATCCGCCACGCTGGACTGAACCTCATTCACCCTTCGCTTCGTTTGAGCGCGCGTCACAACATTAACAGCTTTAGGCACACAGACACAAAGATCGTTACCTAATAAAACTCCGACCTGTGAAGGTATGCTATCTAACAATCCAAACAAACACACGCCATTCACAAGATCACTCTCAATACACACCTCAACCAACGGTACGCGAAAAGCCGGGCCAGTTATACCCTGAATCAAACGTGTCTCGCCTGTATCAACAAACTCATTAGCATTCAAAACTTCCTTCGAAATTACAGATTGCAAACAAGCCGTATCTCTCAATAAAGACACTGCACGCTTCGAGTGATTCGGACCACAAACAAATCCTACGTGACAAAATTCTCCATACTGATCATGTACATCATCCAATACCTTATAACACTCATGTACCATATCTGACACATTCGTACACACACGTACACAACCATTATCCACCAACTGAATACTAGCAGGTTCATTGTATGTATGATATGATTGTCCATAAAAATTTTCACCCTGACCTGAATGCCCTCCATTATGACCATATGACTGTGACTGACCATAATACTTCTGACCCTGTGACAGATTCCTACCCCATCTGTTCCTTAACTTGAAACAATTCGACATGTGATGAGTACCATGACAATAAGCACAATTCAACGACGGCGAAAAACTATTCGATCCAGTCCCACGTTTAAACGACTTCTTCTCATTTCCATGTGAACCATTAAACTTTGAATTTTGAAAATTTCTTGTTTCATAAATTTGCCCACCGAACGAATTTGCACGGCGCTCCAAGGTCGGACTTCCGTAAGTCTGCACACGTTGCGTTTTATACAACACGGTGAATTCATCCGCCAACTTAGCACATTCCATGAGACTTCTTGGACGACGGTCTATAACCCAACGATGTAACTCAGACGGAAGACTTTTAGTGAATTGTTCAATTTTGATCACCTCCAATAATCTCGGTAAATCTTCCAACGCCTCCTCGCCTTTTAACCAACTATTAAATGGAATTCCCAGCCGAAAAGCAAAATTGTAATAGGTTTCAAGGTCACCTTTTACCAAAGAACGAAACCTCTGTCGGTAGTGTTCAGGGACTTTCGAATAAGCGAGCAAAACAGCTTTCTTCAAAACTTCATAATCTTGACAATCCTCAATTGACAAGTCTGCAAAAACCTGACTCGCTTTTCCTTGCAATTTGGTAGACAATAAACTTGCCCATTTATCTTTTGGAAAATTATGTATCTCCGCTGACTTTTCAAACGAAATCAGAAAATTCTCAATATTCTTTTCATCAAACATAGGTATTAATTTCAAAGCTGTTGGAAAATGAAATTTCGATGTTTTTACTGTTTCTTCGACGTTTGTATCACTTACTGTTTCTTCGATGTTTGTAACACTTACGGTTAAACCTCTAAGATTTAACTCATGCCTTCTCTGAGCCTCTCTTTCTTCCATTTCCCAGCGCATTTTCTTCTCCTCCCCATCTCTTCTTTCTCTTTCCACCTCTCTTTCTCTCTCTTTCTCTATCTGTAATTTCCTTTCCTCAAACTCTCTTCTTTTCATTTCCGCTTCCAATTCCATAGCCAGCTTGTTCTGTTCCGCTTCTCGTTCGCTCTTCCTTTGTTCCGCCTCTCGTTCCATCTCCATCTTTTTAAGCTCATACTCTCTCTGTTCCTTCTTGTCCTCCAACTCCTTCAATGCTTTTAATTCTACAGATTTTGATTTAAGTTTCAATTGTTCTTCTTTTGGGACGGACGGAGATACAGTCTTCAATAAAACTTTTTGCATTTGAATTTTCGTCAACGCCTTAGATTCGAAACCCAATTTATCCATTTCAACTCTCAGATCTTCTACCGACATTTCCACAATATCATCTGACGTTAATGACACCGACACTATCGAAGTTCCTGGTGAAGCCATTTTACAATACTTTCAGAATTTTGCACACCGCTTTAACGCACGCAAAATTGACACACAAATTCCTACGCTGGCGTCTAATTGTCTCTGGACAACGGTAAACCTTGAAACTCCTCAAAGATACAAAACTATCCACCATGCACTTACATCCGCACGTGATCAGTCCAATGACTTTCTCAGTGCACAAAATCACAAAAACTCAATATCAACTCTAAATACACACTCCAACGAGTTAATCCCTCCTCTCAGTGCACCAAACCTTTACCCAGCTAAGCAAAGTAAAAACCGGAACGAGCCTCCATTTGTTACAAGTCCCGTGGCTCTATGGTTCGAACTCCTAGATACTCTAAGGGGAAAATGGATTCTCGCTAAGTAAGTCATAAAAAAGACAGTTTCGTAAAATATAAACGATATAATGAAACAAAAACGTACACGATAAAATACAAGAATTGGAGAGAAGATTAACATACGCGACCCTGTCGTTACAGTAGAACACAGACGCGGCACTGCAGAAGAAACACATCACCGAACACGACTGACAGGACCAGACATGGTTCGAATCGGCAAACGTCTTGAAAAGGAGAATTTGTCTTCAATACCAAAAAGGATCCACTGGATCACAAATTCGCCTCCACAATTTCCACGGCCCAATTGCGACGTTTCCAAAAGGATCCATGCCTTTTATATGGTTCCTTAGACAGCCACTCCTCCATCTCACATGATGTGGAGTAAATAGGTCTCATGACCTTTACACGTGTTAGAGCTGCTATCAAATATATATAGTACAGCTTACTGCATATAGCAGAATCTAACAATATATATATATATATATATATATATATATATATATATATTCACTTTGTTAGTGAATCATTTTCTGTGCATTTTCTTGTTGTGATGTGCAGGCCAAACCAACTGCTGCTTATGATCTCGCGATAATCCCAAAACCCAAATCGCCTCTGATTGATAGGTGTAATTGGGAATCATCCTAAGATGGAATAAATCACAAGCGATTTCAATCATTTGGAGTGTTTTCTATTTGTTTAATCCACTAACAGGTACAACTGCAGACTTGATCCGTTATCATTGGGAGATCGCTTCTTATTCCTCACTACATCACAGCCGAACAATGCCAGCCATTTTTCTGCTGATGGCCGTACTGGCAACTGCGAATATCGGGGCAAGCGTTGGTAAGGATTACTAAAAAGAAGACAGTGATTCAGAACATATTAAGTGGAATAGTAAGAGCAGGAGGAGGAGGAGGAAGAGGAGGAAGAGGAGGAGGAGGAAGAAGAAGAAGAAGATGAAGAAGAAGAAGAAGAAGAAGAAGAAGAAGAAGAAAGAAGAAGAAGAAGAAGAAGAAGAAGAATGGAAAAAGAAGGGGAAAAAGAAGAAGAAGAAGAAGAAGAAGAAGAAGAAGAAGAAGAAGAAGAAGAATGGAAAAAGAAGGGAAAAAAGAAGAAGAAGAAGAAGAAGAAGAAGAAGAAAACGAAGAAGAAGAAATAGAAGTAGTAGAAGCGGAAGAACAATAAGAAGAAGAAGATGGAAAGGAGGTCAAAGGAAGGTCGCATTTGGAAATGAGGGCAAGAGGTCTGCTGGTGAGAGTGGTGGCTGATTTTCATATTCGCTGGGACGGAGATGAAGATGACGTTCGGTTTTTCGGTATGAATGATGATCGTGGATTGGTTGGGAATGTAACTATTAGCAAGGGGGCTGTTGGTGATTCTAGTGGTAGGCATATTAGAGGCCGTGCTTTTTTTATACTAATGGTGCTCTTAAAGGGTGGCACATAGCGTAGGAATAATGTGCTGTTATTTCGAGGTGTTTAAGATGATGAACTGACTTTTAGAGACAATTTCTAAATCTTAGTTGCTAACAGTTAGTTTTGGAACTAGGACATTATATTGACGTGGTTATTTTGTTGTTTCAGTGGTATGAGTTAGGTTAGTATTAAGTTAAAATGCCAGCCAAAGGCTGTGATATGTTAAATTACGTAGGCTAAGGTTAATGTACGTAAGAAGAGTAGTTACGTTAGAGCTGTTGTTATATTGATACAATAAATATATTGTATCAATATAATATATATATATTGATACAATATATATATTGTATCAATATAATTATATTGTCTCAATATATTTATATTGATACAATATATAACATAACATAACATAACATCTTTCTTAATTGCTTCAAATGACATCAATAACAATCATTTCCATCGAAACAAATTAATATAAAATAGTGCAGTTTCTGGAAATTCAAACCCTATGAAACTATTAAGTAGTAAGATAAATATACTCGCTTGACTAGCATGGAGGGAATGAAATGAACTTGAAGTAGAGTCAGGTGAGTTTGAAAGTAAATGAGTTCTTAGAGTCATAAGAGGCAATGGGCGCCCCTAAGGGACCTAGGTCCCGCTGACCGGGGATGCCCAGATAGGTAAATTTACAGATACAATGATGGCATTGTACAGTTGCCTCCCTCACAATAGCTTAATCAGGCCACTATATATATACATACATGCATATATATATATATATATATATATATATATATATATATATATATATATATATATATATATATATATATATATATATATATATATATATATATATATATTGTAACAATATAATTATATTGTATCAATCCAATGAAGCACATAAAATTTTGGACATTCCTCTTCGTCCAGTATTTGTTCACTGATAGTTTAGGATGCCGAATGTGACTGCGATCATAATCTCAAATTGCTAAAGCGCCACTTAAAGGCTAAGCTTAATCGCGAGCGCTACGATGTATCAAAGATGTTGAAACAGATGCCAAACGTTTGTTTGCCTTGAGATCAGGGAATGACGGAGGCAGGTGGACAGTTAAGGCGTACTATACATCTGGGACGAGAAATATTCGAATGCGGAGAAGAGGACTGTGTAGAAATTCTTGAAGAGGTGACACACTAGAATGATAACTCTCATTCGCATGAATAACTTGCTGGTACACTATATTATATGGAAAGTATTTTGCCAGGGCAGAAATTTGGTTCGAGATAATAATCATTTCTGCTCCACCTGCGCCCTAGCCAACTCAGCTATAATTAGTACAGTGACCATATGATGCGACAGCGAGCGAGAGGACTGGTCATCCGCCCTCAAGTGCCGAGGCTAAGAAAATAAGTCGCTAGCACTTCATACCCATGGGTGACTTAGGGATAGCATAAGGGACGGCTCAAAAACTTTTGCCGGAACTAAGCTAATCTTGATTTCGCGGTGTTATAGATATAAGTGGCTTTGATGTATGATTTCGTATGATTGTCGAATTAAAGCTTAATTGTTTGGTTCACTGATTTCATTTGATCAGCTTGTGAACAAAAGATGGAGCTTTGTTTGATACTCGACGGTTCTTCAACTGTATGTGGCGGTAATGAAACGTGTAAGAACTGGAAATACGCTCTTCAGTTCTACCAAAAAATAGTTATGGGCCTCGATATTGGACCGGACGACTCGAAGGTCGCTTTTATCACGTTCTTTGACAAAGCTGAATTGGAATGGGACTTGAGAAAGTAAGTGGAACATAACAGTTGATGTTCATAAAATCTCGAGGATCAGAAGTGAAGAAAATATTTAACTTTGCCACGAATGAACGTATGAATGTGTATATGTATATTTGCATAAATGTTTTGTATGATCATTTATGTATGTGTTTGTGTCTATGCATGTATGTATCAGCAGAAACTCAGCAGTTACTCAGCAGAAAAATCGTCGCCTGAGAATTATATTGCTCTATCTCATATTTTGACGAAACCGAGCAAAACGACTTCAAAGTTTGGTCACTATTATAGGCCAAGAATTCTAAACCGGATTGTTTTTCAGGATAGGCCTAATACTAACATTTGTATGTACCCGTTAATGACCTGTTTTGAAAAAGAAAATGTTATTTCGACTAAGAAAGGTATAAAATATAGATAATAACAATAAATGATGCAAAAATGCATGTTACAGCAAAATAATTCCAACGGACAAAGTAAACGTAATTGTAAAAATGCTCTAAGTTAAACATAAGGCAGTTTCCTAAATCGCGTCTGAGTATTATATTGCTTTATCATCCAGTTTGGTATACTATTGCTGTAACATGCCAGAATTTATAATGACAGCATTTCACGCAGTATTTATTTACTACACAACAATTATATCGACTTATATTGCTTTATTTTTTGTTAATTATGCATGAAATGTTTTGTAGTATATTACCTTGCCAGTGCAGTGTACCTTTGGTGAAACTGAGAATGGTCCCGAGTATGTATGATAAAGCGTTTTACCACTAATACTATTCAGTGCAATATTGCTGTAACATGACGAAAGCAGGTCTGTGATTGGATGCTAATCATACAGCAATATAATACCAACTATGCTTAGAAAATGTACAACTTCTTAAGATAGAGCATTTAAATATTGCCTTATATCTTTGAAACGACTGCTTAAACCTGCTTGCCTTTACGTCTAATGGTAGAGCAAACGTTGCACTGAAGAAATTGATACCAAAATCAATTTTTACAAAAAATCATGATAGAGCATTGTAATTCTCAGGCGACGAAATGACGTCGGAAACAGGCGGTGAAAGTCAACATGAAAGCGTGAACAAGAGGAACACAAATTCCACTGGCAACCGCAAAGGGCTTCCAAATGTACCAACTATAATCCACAGAGGGAGATAGAGTGATTAGTGGAGAAACTCATAACAGTCGGAAACAACAGGTCCATTAACTAGAATTAGGTCTGAACACAAGTAACTTCAGCACGTTTTGTAAGATCGGCTTTCCCTCCATTTAGACAGAGGACGTTCAACATAAAAGAACTGAGCACGCAGTACATAACAATATATATATATATATATATATATATATATATATATATATATATATATATATATATATATATATATATATGTGTGTGTGTGTGTGTGTGTGTGTGTGTGTGTGTGCGTTATGTGTGTTTGTGTGTTTGTGTGTGTTTACACATACACATACATGTATGCATGTGTCTTGTTCAGTGGTTTCATCTCGATGAATGTATTTTATGATCCAGCACTCGTTTCTTCTCAGGATTTAATTCATGGTCGTGTTTTCTGTAGATACACAGATAAGAACGCACTGTTGTCAGCCATTGGCGGAGTCGGGTACAAGGGAGGCGAGTTTACCGATTTAACTTCCGCGCCAATCTTCTTCACTGAAGTCTACAATCCAGCACGTGGCGACAATTTATTTGTCCCTAATGTGGCATTAGTGGTCACGGATGGTGTCCCGAAGATTTCCTATGTGATAGCTAAAGGTTTTTCAACTGCGGCTCAGGAGAGTGGAGTAACTATATTTATTATTTGCGTTTTGACAGGATGCACGGAGCGTTGGGCGAAGGGTTTAGCTTCACCCCCAAAAAAGGTGAGATGAACAATGAATATTACCTTTTATCCCGGGCTGTGAGTGAGAAAGGAGGCTTCGTTTTCAAACTCATTCGTCGAAGCTTTACTGTTTATACATTCATGGTCACTGTGTTGAAATTCAAGATCAACTAAAAAAATAATCGAGAAATTAGAATATATGGTAAATGAAAAAAGCATAGTCATTAAAACACACAGGAATGGACTTAGAAGAACCTCATATTATACCTTTCCCAGCAAAAGCCTTGACAAAGCCTGTGGGAAGTAATGTTCAATCTCTTGGCGCTTCTTTAAAGAGAATGAGCTAAAAGTAAAGGGAAACTAATGCAGTTCTTTGTTAAAGTGTTAAAGTTAAATATAGGATCCCCATTATTAATCAGGTACAAGACATGACATAAACCCATCCGGAAATATTGTTCTAGTTATCACGCAACTTCTGCAAACGAACTATATTATCAGAGTAACGAAATATAAAAATTTTACATATGGTTGCGTTGAAAAGTTCCATGCAATGTCGACACCTTAATGGCCGTTAATAACTACTTAAACAACTGCCATGCAACGTCGTTACTGGGTATCTTGATGGTCGTTTATAACTACTTAAACAACTTCCATGCAACGTCGTCACCGGGTACCTTAATGACCGTTTATATCTACTTAAACAACTTCTATGCAACGTCGTTATATACTTTTAAGCAACTTCCATTGTTATTTTACACGAATTGAGATCAAGCTTTGTGTTCTTTTATTTTGTACGACCCTTCTTTGTGCTACTTATCATTAGTGAGTGTTGTGAAATAATTAATCCTTCTTATCATATCTGGAAACTTTTCTAAAGGAGTTGAAATTGCAATTTCATGCAAATAAAACAATGTGTTGGGTGACTCGTAGATTCCGGGGTTTATACCAAAAATATTTTGTTTGTTTTAGCCCGGCCAAAAAACATACTTTCTTGTCGATAACTATTCTTCGCTCGACAGTGTCATAGAAACCGTGTTGGAGCAGATCTGTGCCTTTTTCGGTGAGACTGAAACAATTGCATGTTATAGTTAAGCTGTTCTCCTTCATAGTCGATTGAAGTGAAGCCACATAGGAATCCTTGTGTTATATTTATATTCGTATTGTGAACACAAAATTACGTTAGTTGATCGACGTTTTCGCATCCTACCGTTTTATATCATAATCAGTTGATATTTTTAGCATTCCTTATACTGTTCATAGCCTAGCTCTTCTGGATCGCCATAGCTTTTGTAAATTTTTCGTTTTCATTTTAAAGGTTTTGGTAAAAAAATAAGAGGACTCGAGTTTGAGACATTTTATCTTGTTTCTAAAAGTAGGTCGAAAATGTGAATGTACTCAATGACGATGCTGTCCGGGTGATAACTATAATCCTATTCTGAAATCTTTTATTGCGTCACTTTAGTCATGTACAAGAAATAAGTGGCTTTGATGTGATTGTCGAAGTCCCATATGAGCCATGTTGAAAGCCAGAAAGCAGTCGGTTAAAAACATTCTTCGGGGACTACCATCTGGAAAAGATGCCCGTAGAGTGGTGATCCAAACGTCATCGACGCTGGCAAGCACAACAGTTAGTAAAGCGGATAATCATTAACATTTGGATGGCTGAATACCAAGTAATTTGGGTCAGCTACACATGAGAGCACAATGGCAAGTATTGATTTATGAAGAACTGTTGTATTCTGTAGAAGATTACTATGATTCAATTCTGCACGTAGATCTCAACATCCCGTTCATAGGTTTGTAAAATATTTACTTTCTTTTCTCAAATCTCCAAACTTTTTAACGGCAGTGCAATCATCTACATTCTACAAGACATATACCGGTCGCTTTGTTTTAGGTTTCATTACGATATTAGTCTAGTTCAGACACAAAAAGTAAATTGTCAATGAAGGAGACATACTTCATGGTATGGTCAACGATATTGAAATCGCTCTCAAACACAAAAATTCTGAAAGAAACTTTTTTAAATATTTAGGTGGCTGAATGTGTGTATGAAGTACTGTTGTTTTCGGTTTCAGGTCGCTAACGATGAACTATTAGCACGAAAGATGTTTGCATAATTTTCGAATGTGGCCGCCACGTAGTTTAATCTTTGTTCTAATTTAACTTAAATTTGTGCAACTGCTATCTTGAACTGAAACTGCATTTCTGCTATGACACCTGCTCTTCCGAAGATATCCATCTAGTATATAAAGCTTGCTAGGCTGTATGGTAATCACCAGAAGGTATGCATGATCTTTTAATGAATAGGCCTAGAGAAGAATTGTTGGTAAACAGTAATCTGTGCTTCTGTGCTTAACATTAGTTTTCAAAATTTTAATTGTCGCTGAATTTTTCTTTTGAAAATTATATGTTCTTGCATTGAAATGTGTTTTTAATTTTAAATTACTTGATTAGAGATTAAAATACATGTAAGCCTACTTTACGAAGTAAATACAAGGTTGGTAATTACGATGTAGATTCAATGTTTGTAACAAGTCAGGAACTATATGGCAAAAAATATCGCCTTATCCTCCGCACATTGCTGATGTAATAATGGCTTAGGCCTCAACGGCAGACTGAAATGATCAAAGAAGGAAAAGTTAGAGTTAAATGGGGACAAGTGTGCCAATTAAAGTAATACCTTGAAACTGAAACTCAGAGCTACTAAACTGTTCTGAATTCAGCTAGTGGGAAGTTTTAAGTTGCAGTTGTATGTATGCATGTATGTATATATGTATGTATGTATGTATGTATGTATGTACGTAGATCTATGTCACCTGAGAAACGTTAGACTAGCCCAAATCGATGATTGTTTTCACCTTTTTCTTCCGAAGAGTTGGTCCTGCGAGTAAAGATGAGTCCTCCGGCTGACCAGGTTGAATGTAGCTTCTTCTCCTGAACCAGTTTCCAAGCCAGAGCACAGATGTGCGCGTTGGTTTTTGTAAAGTGTTCGTTTATATCGGGGATTCGCTTGGATTTGGATCAGTTGGGCGTGTGGATTTCCTAGCATGATAGACCTGGTTTCTAGTTCTGCGTGAAGTACACCTAACAAAATGTGGACGATGTTTGTCCTTCGCTCCTTTTGATATCCTGTGAGGAAACGATATATCCCTTTCATCCACCGACATACCCAACCGGCTACGGCACAGATTAAGAGTTTGGTTTGCTTCGTTGCTTGACTGTTTGGCCGAAGGTTGTTGTAGAGCCGGCTTGTCGGGTGAGGTGAAGATGCGGTAAGTCTCAGGGAGGCCGTAGATGATTAGATTGTAGCGTCACGTTATATTTTCAAGATCGTCCATATTTTCAACAATTATTGTGGTATTGAGGCCAGAATGTCACACGAGCAATGATCGTGTTAATCACGTGTTCGTCTTGTATCGCCTCAAGTAGGTCAAGTCTGGTTCCTGTTATGGACATTGCTGCACTCGATATGTTAACTCTTACTCTTTACCTCTGAAACCCTCCGTTAACGCGTATAGTCCTAAGTAGGTCGATTTAGTTCAATTTATGCCTACCAAGCTCTAACCCGGAGGTGGGCAAACTTTTTTCACATGAGGCCACATTCAACGCCCAAAAAAATCGGAGGGCCGGATAACAAGTTTTTAACTTTTAACAACGACTAACATGAAAAGAAATTTACTTATTTATAAGATATTAAATAAACTTTGGCTTTTACTAATGAGATGTATGCGACTGTGAACATGCATGCATTTAATTAACAAGTTTCCCGTAATCCGGAGTTATTGCACTGGTTGCAATTCACAGTTTGAGTTCAAGTTTAGATCAACTAACTGGATTTGTTTATCTTCATAGTTGAAAATCTTTGTTGACAGATGTAATTGGATGCGAATAACACAAACACTTTTCAAGCAAAAGTTTATAGATTTGAGAATTTTTCCTTCCTGGGCAAAGAAAAGAATGTTATCAAGTCTGATCCTTTGAGCTGTTCTTTTAGAACAATGTCACGTTGTGGGTCGGTTAGCTCCAGCTGAAGTTCCGTATATGAGCTAATTGTCAATGTCAAATGTGAACGGTATAGTAAACACAGTAAATTCAGTGTCAATTGATTTAAAATCCGCAAATCGACTGGAGAACTTTTCTGTCAAACTTTACAGCTGAAGGCAATATTTTTCCTACCCTGCAGTTTGCAACTGCAAACAGGTTTCCCGTAGTTTTGTTATTTCATCTGCTTTTAAAGCAACATTAGCTTTACTTGAACGGATTTCACTTCTGCGTATACAGATGACGTACAAAAACCACTACAGGAAGTGGGGAAGATCCGCAGAGTTAATGCATAAAGTTATTATTAAAGACGTGGCCGGAATAGTAAGCAAGAGAGCAGCGCAACTTGAGTAAAACGAAGAAAACTTCTCGCGGTCTGAATTTTTAAAAATTTTTCTGAAGAATTGTGGGGGCCGGATAAAAAGCGTTGGCGGGCCGGATGCGGCCCGCGGGCCGTAGTTTGCCCACCTCTGCTCTAACCGCAGGAAGACAATGCTTTGTGTGCTCCTGCACCCCCTGAAGAAGGGCCAGCCGCCATTTGGGTGCTTTTTTAAGCTTCAATAGCTCTATCCCTGCTTTATGCAAACCTTTTGTTTAGATCGCATTTAGGCTTTGATTAGTCTACACCATTGACCTACATACTCTCACGATATATGATATACGATATGCATACAAATTTGGTTTGTAACGGTAAAATATTGATTAGATGGCAAGAAATATGTCTCAACGCAATAAATCATTCGTTGAGAGAGCAACCACGGACGAGATTTTCATTCGACCGGTTATTGAGTGAGACAAGAAACAGAAGTCGATGAAACAAAATTCTAGGATCGAGGACGGTTGAAGATAAGACAAGGCAAGCCTATGACTACCTGCAATGTCTGTATATAGTAGGTATACAAAGCTCGACTGCAAGGTGACGGGATAGGTATGCTGGCGTAAATGTAATGTCTTGTGGACAACAAGACAGGTTAGCAACTTGATTCTTTGCTCAACTGGCAGCCGGTGCAAAGCAATCAATATGAATATGCTTGATATGTTGGCATTTAGTAATATTTGTTATGGATCTAGCCAGACAATTTTCAACCGTTGTAGTCTGTAGAATCACCGTCATACCATTAGCAAATGATTCGTGCCAATCAGGCCCGCCGAGAGGGGGCAAGGGGGCAAATGCCCAGGGGCCCGGCGACTTTTTAGGGGCCCGGGCCGGGCCCGCATTCAACTTATGAAAAATATTATAATCAGTTATACAAAATTTATGATTTATGCGTTTTTAAATATATTATCTGACGCTTAACTATAATCAGTTTAAACTTCAAGCATCTGAATGAAATCATAGTTGTATTATTGTATATCTAAATATAATATTGTATGGTCGTACACGCACTTTTGTTATTTCAGTTTGTATTTTTTTTCATAAAACCGTACGATATTATATTTATATAAAGCCTAAAGATAGCATAGAGGCCCGTGACTGCTCTGCCTAGGGGCCCGTGACTGCTCTACCTTGGGGCCCGGAATTTCTGTCGGCGGCCCTGATGCCAATGAAGCGTTACAACTATCCGCTTGGCTGGAAACAAAGGCACTTGCTAGTGAAACTAAGACAGAATACGGCATTTAGAGTTAGATTCTACGAATATACCGTAAATGAAAGTGAATTGATTTGCATAGTTCACGAACATTGTCGGGAAGAGACATGATGGATGAAGAATTTATGCGAGCCATTAAAATGTGCGGAGTCGATGATTTCTGCCTATATGAGAAGATATTCGATGTTAAAACGATTAGCAGAAGTTTGTTACTAGCCATCCTGCAATGGGTTTTTTATTATTATTATTATTATTATTATTATTATTATTATTATTATTATTATTGTTATTATTATTATTTTTTTTATATTATTAATCTGGCATTTATAGCGCGCCTAAACAAAAACACATCTTGCACGAAAGGGCGTAACAGAAAAAATACTAGTCATAGTACATCTTAAACAGGTAGGTTTTAAGGTTGCATTTAAAGATCGAAGGTGACGAGGATGTGCGAATAAAGTCCGGAAGTTTGTTCCATTCAGTCGGTCCGGCTAATGCAAAAGCTCGGTTTCCAAATTTTCTGACTGAACGAGCAATGGCAATAGAAAGAAAGCGGGTAGTTTGAGAGCAAGAGTAGATGTGGTACCATCAAACAATGGGCATTGTTGGATATTACTATTATTAAGGAGCTTTTATATAGCTCCCTTCAAGATATCATGATCTACTTAGGAGCGTTCCTAGTTCAACCACGGATAAACTGAGCAGTTCTTCAGTAGGTAAGGAACAACGTAGAGTGAGTCATAGGGACCAAGCGGGGCGCAACAGGGAGGCCATTCAAATGGGGACAGCGACCGAAAAACAACGGCGCTGCAGAATGGCTGTCCGCGTGCGGGGGACCAAGAGCTCGGCCTGGTCAGCCCAACGCAGAGCAGATTGTCGCAGGACCCCCGAGTTAGGGCGACAAAGCTCCCGCAGGTTTGGGCGGGGGAAGTCCCTCCAGACAACGCCTGAATCGTCTGACCAATGCAGAGACCTAGTAGGCGATCTACACTTGGAAGGACCTGGTGTAGATAGGTAAAAAAAACGAGCCTGCTAAACCAGTTTACTTTGAAAGATTACCTGTGAGCATTTGGCGCCCATTCAGCCCTTTGTCATTTCTTACTCGAAGAATAAGTTATGATCAAACGCGGCAACTCTGACTTCTTTACACTTAACGAAGCTTTTCATTTCATAGTTTACGCACTCCAATAACTCACCGTCCAGTAAGGTCAAACATTTCAGTTCTACTTCTTCGGGCGTTAACTGCGGGTCTTAACCTGCCAGCAACGAACAACACGTGAATATATTAGGTGTCAACATTTAAAGCTCCTTCGATTAACGATTCGTTTGCACGCATCTGATAGATTGCGATCAATGCATTTGACAGCGTTTGGCCGAGTTCTTTAAGCTTGCGAAGCGAAACATTTCATAGTGTTAACAATCCAATAAGTCACCGTCCAAAAAGTCTGAAATTTTATTGCTGCTTCTTCAAGCGTTAACTGCGCGTATTAAACTGCCAACAACAAGCGACACGTGAATTTATAGGTATCAACGTTTCCCACTTCTTCGATTAACGATTCGTTTACGCACATTTGATAGATTACGATCGATGCATTTGACAGCGTTTGGTGAAGTAATTTATGGTATACGTAGGCGTTTGTCATTTGTTTTCTTTGCCCTTTCTTCATTTATGTAGTTTATGGATTTATGTGAGTACGTATATGTCACCTTCAAACTCATCTGCGTTGTGTTCCTCTCGCGAGCGTTGCCGTTTCCAGCCGTCGCTATTCTGGGCTCGTCTCCAGCCTGTGTGTAACCCAAGTTCAGTTGGGTCAGCTTCCACCCTTATTGTAGGATGACTCAGCTGCAGTGTCTTAGTGCAGTCATCGCAGAAGCTTAACAGCTGTTGCTTAATAGGGTCGACAGAAGGCAGAGATAACTAAAAAAAGATTTTTTAAAATGCAGATAATATCTAGGAACGTTCATATTTACAAACACACCAACAAACAAATACGTACAAATGTCCAATGCTTCATCCATGCAAAATATGTGCAATGCACACATGAATTAATACATGCATACATACATAAACATACATTCATGCATACATACATAAACACACATACATAGTTTTTACATACATGCATACATATATACTGTACATGCATACATATGGCTACGTGTAGGCATGTGCCCATGAGGACTAGCGTCAGGCGGATGAATGCCGTTTCTTCTCATATGATCGTTGCTAGTGTGCTATCGTACGTAGGGCACGTACGTTATTTTTTATATAACGTACGTACGGTACGCGTACGTTATTATGCCGTACGTTGGCGTACGTTGACATCAGTTCATGACGAAAATAAAATACACGGCATTATGCACAACAAAAGTCAATATTAGTTGGTGATTGTAGGTCGTAACCAATTTTAACCATTATATCAGTTCAATGCTGTTCAATAATCTCTACTTTTAAACTTTTAAATTCCAAATTGTTAATATTCCATCTAATGTATAATATAAAGAAAATTAAGATTTTACGGCGCACTTTATAGGATGGTCAGTGCCAATGGTCATTTAATTTGTAATACTAAATTTCGGTACCGTTCGTAAATAATTAGGCCTACGTACGGGGAGACTAATACTGTAGAGCTAAGCTGATAATTTTTAACGTACGCGTACGTTATTCTTTTCGATAACGTACATGTACGTACGGAACTCGTACGTTATTCCGGTAATTAACGTACGGTCGCAAATTGATCGTTGGTATTAATATTGTGCGTATGCTTTGGCCTGATGTGGCTGGATGGAATGGCTGCTGGCAGTGACAGGCCTGAGATTATAGTGAGTTTGTATTGTCCGGTTTGGCAAATTGTCGCCTCTTCGTTGTGTACCAGTGCAAATAGTTTTTGACTGGGTGACGTCCAAGCATCTCGTGCTTCATGCGTACAAAGTTCACATGCCTATATTATGTATGAATGTATATAAGTATTAATCATGTATGTCTATGTATGTATGTGTGCATGTATGTGTGTATGTATGATTGCAATTATGTATCCGTATACTTGTAGAAGTATGTAACTTCCTTTGTACATTTGAATGTGCGTGTGTTTGCATAATTATATGAATTTATATGAATACACAAAACAACTTATGCAAAGTCTTTTCAGAACCTCACGAAAGCTCAACTCGAACACAATGCTCTCACGGATTATCACTACTACAACAACTACTATTACTGCTACTGCTGCTGCTGCTACTACCTCCCTTACCTCTACAACAACAACTACTTCTACTACTAATACTAATACTACTACCACCACCACCACCACTGTCATTTCAATATCCCACAAATTTGTAATACTAGTTATTATTATTATTTTTGTCATTATTATAGGTAAATAACTGCACGAATGTGACAGTATCTGATGAAACTGCAGTAATAAATGTTGATAAATATCAAATTTACCACAATTTCGTCTCATTTCATGAGATAACGTAATCTTATATTTGATTAATATACGAACGTGACAGCCCTTGATGCAACTCTGGTAATAATGTTGATAAATATCAAATATGTCCTCAAATGCACCTCAACTCACGAGATTACAATCATATTCATATCTCTAATAAAAATGTTGATAAATATCAAATTTACCCTGAATTTCTTCTCATTTCACGAGATAACGTATTCATATAGACCCTATCCACACTGCAAATTTCGAACACGACAGCGCCTGACTCAGCTGCACTAATAAATGCTGATAAACATCAAATTTACCCCTCAGTTACGTCTCGCTTCACGAAATAACGTATTCATATCTTTAATAATAATAGTGATATATATCAAATAAAGCTTCAGTTTCGTCTCATTTCACGAGATAACGAATTCATATCCCTTATCAGTATAATCTACATCCCTACTACGAAAATGTGAGAGCAAAAACCATGGAGTCAAATATTTGATATGTCGTTGATTATGTCTTATGCAATAAGGTTTATGAGTCCAGGTGCGTTTATTAATGTATTTTAAATTAAAACATTTTCATCTATATAAGCCCAACGAATTTGTGACATAGTCACAGAATTTTCTCCGAATTCTTACAACTCGTAAAAGCAGAATTCACAGGTAAGAATTTTCAGGTTTCAGAAGTGGACGTGAAAATGGTGATAAATTTATATTGGTAAGAAAATAATGTACCAATGTTCGTCTTTATTTCATTTGAAGTAAAAGCCTTCTTCAAAGATCTCGCGCAAAGCGACTTTGACTTTTGCCTCTTTAGTCAAAGACATTTCTGAGTTTTAGATGTCTTGATAACTCGCATTGATTCGAAATCGCTTTATATCTGTTACTGTCATCGATTCCTATTTTTTCAGATCATGTGTTGCCTTTTTCTCAGAATGTGACTTTCCATTTGGGGGGCCCGTAGAGTAATGGATAACACACTGGCGTGAAGAGCAGTAGGTACAAAGATCGAATCCCGTAGACACTGTAAGGTTTACTCAGCCTTCCACTCGCTAGGTGGCAGCGGTGGTTAATTGAATAGTAGGCCGTGAATGGCGCCCTGTTGGCTGCCGTATAAACAGTTATTTTCGACTCCTGTAAAACTGTTATCATATGCTTCTACTGTATACATCTATGTAAGGCGCCATGCGTGGCTGCCGTTTCTACTATATGTATGTTCACTGTACAGCGCAGTGCGGTTAGCAGGCGCTTAAATAAAGAAAACATTATTATTATTATTATTATTATTATTATTATTATTATTATTATTATTATTATTATTATTATTATTATTATTATTATTATTATTATTATAATTATTATTATTATTATTATTATTATTATTATTATTATTATTATTATTATTATTATTATTATTATTATTATTATTATTATTATTATTATTATTATTATTATTATTATTATTATTATGATCTGAAGCGCCATCTAAGCGTCACTCAGCAACAGTGCTGACTTGCTCGAAAACGAGTTAGGTATATATCTGTCAAATCCGCATATTTAATTAATTTAATTGCCGAAAGCACTAAGTTACCTTACCAATTATCCCTGCTACGTGCGTGGACAAATATCTTCATCGAAGTTCTGCACTATTGTCATGGACTTCTTTCAGCCAACAACTCTTGCAGAGGTTCGAAAACGTGTCTTCTATACAAGATGTGTTTCCATGACGCGATTCCTACATTTATTTTAAAAATTGGGTTGATGGAATGGGTCGAACCATTATTGTCAATTAACATCTCTCTCATTACTTTCGGTATTTTCCCCTTTATTTTGACTCTATTTGCGCACAGTATCCCGCTATGCTGATATATGATATACCAGCTGATAGGCCGCTCAGTGGATATTATTTGTGTGGCCTGTTTGTTGTGCTGTGTAGTTGTTTCATCAGCTCACAATTTGTCACACTGAATTTGTCTTTCGCCCACCAAAGTATCTAACGAAGAGAATCTTCTTGTCGGCTAAACGGGACGCCAACAGTTTCAGAAAGACCTACAGGAACATTAGGTATACGAAAACAGGCAAACAGACATACACGTTGTCAGCGTGCATGCGCTTTACTACTGCGTATGATATCACGTTGGTTAATAATAGTAGTTTACATGGTCCGGTTTGGCAAGTTTTCGCCTCTACGTTTTGAACTAGTGCAAACAGTTTTAGACTGGGCGACGTCCAGGCATCTCTGGCGGCCCAAGGTTAAGACCACAGATGCCTGTATTGACGGGTTGGAGATTATGAATTTTGGTGGCTCTGTTCCAAATTTGTCCAGGAAGCAATCCAAAGCTGGGCTCACTATGTTCGCTGCACTTTTGTTGTCCCGAGCTGCCAAACTCATACCGCTCTCAAACATAGCAAATTGCCGCTCAGTGTTGTCTTTGCTTGTTCAGCTTTGTAAATGTGCAAAATGATTGATTCAGATGACAATATCCCGGTGTATTATAGATTCGTCATAATGTTGTGCGATGTACCAGCTGTTTCGATCATTTCGAGTATTTTCCTATTGGTTAAAGCCGCTTACAGGTACATTATAAATTTTGAAGCTCTCGTCGAATCTTCTGACGTGTTCACGAACTTCTGACCTGATCTGTCATCGCCGAGTGATCGCTTCTGGTTCCTGACTACTTGACAGCCGAACAATGTCAGCCATGCTCCTGCTGATTGCCGTATTGGCAGTTGGGCATATCGAGACAAGCGAAGGTATGTATTCGTAAACATCGCGCTGATGATGTATAATAAAAAAAGGGAGCAAATAAAATTACTCACAACAGGAGGAGAAAAAAGAAATAAGAGGACGAGGAAGAAGAAAAAGAGAAGAAAATAATTATGAAAAAGAAGAGGAGGAATGAGTAAGAAAATGAGTAAGACAAGTATACAGGACTGTCAGGAAGAAAAGATAATTGTTGCTGCTATCTTGATTTCTAATGACATTTAGGGAATGTAATCTCCACAGGATTACTTGTCATTTTAGCTGTGCAATGTGTGCATGCATAAAATGAACTTTTCTACAGCGCTTTCTCGGCATTCTCTGACATCCTGAATAATGCTTCAAAAGTTCGGTCAGAGCGAAAAGGCAATATATTGTGGGTCTCTCACCACGTTTCTTCTGATTAACGTTACTTAAAAACTAAACTTGAAACTAATCAGTTTCCTTTTGCAAATCCCAGAGATGTGATTATTCGACCCGACCTCTCTACTGGATGTCTACCGAGACTTAGATTCACTAGAGCGTAAATTTTAAATGTCCTCAATGTACTATAATTAATCGATTCCAATTTAATGACTTCTCTGGGCGGTGGTCATTATGTCTAGAGCCACAGATGCTTCAGAATAAATGCTAGTCATTTTGACAACGATTTCGCCTGAGGCATATTCATTTGTTAGACATCGGTTTGTGCATCGACCGATGGTCTACTCTCTGCTTCACCTTCTAATCCTCGCATCGACAGTGTATACGGTCAATGTAGTGTTCATTTGTCGCTGAGATTTGAAACGTGGCTTATGGTTTCAAGTCAAGCACACGATTTCTCTATAATCGCATACAAATCTCAATATAGGATATTTCGATTTGGTAATATAACAAGTGGCGTCACGAGGGGGGTACGGGGCGTGCGGACCGCACCGGGTGACACCCTCAGAGGGGGTGACACCACACCAAGTGTCACTTCACGACATAATGATGACATTTTTGTAAGATGACGAATTCCTAAAAAAGGTCATCATCTTTTTGCGAGACGAATTCCTAAAAAGGTCATCAAATCACTTCTTTTTCTGAAACTCTATGCTAATTTACTTTTTTCAACCTTTAATGAGGGTGACACCATGACTTACCGCACTGGGTGACACCAGCCCTAGTGACGCCACTGAATATAACTATATTTACTGATAATTCGAGGCGCTGGATTTGAATCATTATCTACAGAAACACTATAGTACATTAGCAGAATTTGGCAGAGCGATACTAATGCGGATGCGCAGTATAAAGTTGATCTGCATTGTTTCACTGATTTCATATCACCAGCTTGTGCAGACAAGATGGATCTTCTTTTCATCATGGACGGTTCATCAACGATCTGTGGTGGCCCTGAAGCGTGTCCAAAATGGGTATCCAATCTTCAGTTCGCTAAAGGCATAGTCAACGACCTGACCATTGGGCCCAGCGAGACAAAAGTTGCTGTCGTCACATTCTCTAATGAAGTCAATGCGGAATGGAACTTGAATGCGTAGGTTGAACATAACAGTTGATATTCTTAAGCTCCCGGTGAGCCCCCAACACCTATAAAATTAGCAGCACTCTTACAGACTGAGCTCCAAAGTTTATGTGTACATATTACATAAACGTGCATGCACGCATTATAGTGTTCTATCTGTAAATAAGTATGTAGGTTTGTTTGTGAATGTTTGTGAAAACTGTATTTTGTCGTAGAGCTGGATTTTTTAAACTAAATATCTCTAGACAAACAATATCAATTTATACAAGGAAATTTTTGTGTATGTATTGCTGCAGGATGCCTTAAATTGTTTAGGAGAAATTCAACTTACATGTACGATAAAATACGGTTTCATCTCAAGAGCTATTTAGAGTCGAAATCTAACTCAAAAGTACTAAACATCGACAACAGTATTAGCAACGGGAAGCCGGCGAGAAACCTCACGAAAAGAAACAAATTCTAATGACAACCTGTTATCGAAAATCGCTTAGATAAACACGAAATGATATTTTAAAACCAGGTCCGTAAAAGGAGATAAAACGCAAGTGATAAAATTGGAAAGTTGTAAAAAACAGACACTCAAAACTAACTTCTATTACAAATTCTGAACATAGCAAACTTCAGCTCGTTTAATGATGTCGGCTTTCCCTCAAAATAGACAGAAATTGCAGAACTTAAAATTACACTGTCTATGCAGTAAGTAAGTAAGTAAGTAAGTAAGTAAGTAAATAAGTAAGCATATTCTTTATTGAATCACCTGCATACGCACTGTGGTTAACAAACATGTTATGCAGAGGCATGAAAACAAAAAATAACATAAGTTGGAAAGGAAGCCAGCTAACTAGGTTAGGTATAGATAGAAGGCCTTACTATTGGATATGAATTTTACTGGTATAGCATCCTAGTTAAGAAATTCTTACGCGTTAGCGCGTGTGCCTTAGGAATAATCCTGCTATGCTAGGTGATAGGTACGGGTTTTGGGAGGAGCAGCAAGGGATGGAGAACGTGACCAGGGTTGCGGAGCACCGCTAAAAAGAGAGCTCTGTCAGCTCTTGCACAAAGAATATCGAAGGATTCGAGGCTGGTCGGTAGATACCCATGCCGTATCAACCTCTTAACCAGCGCGCAAAGACGAGAGCGCTGCCCGACATTTGTGAAGCCCCACCAGGCAGGTGAGGCATAAAGCAGTCTAGCTAAGGTGGTTGCTCGGACCACATCATACAGGCGAGGCCCACTGAGACCGTGTGCGGTTAGGCAGCGAAGGGCGTAGAGGGATTGACTAGCTTTGGTACAAATTCGCTGGATGTGGGAGCCAAATCGCAAGCGGTCGGATAGTGTCACCCCCAGGACAACCAACTCAGAGACCCTGGCGATACCAGGTACTGGCGGGGGAAGGGCTATTAACTTAGATCCGGGGCGCCTAAAAATCGCCTCTTTAGATTTTGCGCAATTAAGCATCAGGTTGCAAGAGGCAGCCTACCTAGCGATGTGTTCCAGCTGAGCAGCAGTAGTGAGAATGGCGGAGTATGTATGAGTGTGTATGATTGTGTCTATGCACGTATTTGCTATGTTAAATGATTTCGTCTCAGTTAATGGGGTACGAGCTGGTGTCGTAAATAGCGTGCAGGAATGCCAATCAAGAGGTCGGGGGTTCAAATCGCCGCCAGGGCAGAAATTTGGTTCCAGATTTCTGCTCCACTTGCACAAACTAGCCAACTAAGCTATATTGAGTAAACTGTCGGTGGGATGGTGAGCTGACTGGTGGACTGGCCAACCACCCTCATATGTCGAGGCCAATTAAATGAAGTCGCTAACACTTCATACAAATGGCTGCCTCACAGGCTAGCTGAAAGGCTCATCATCATCATCATCATCATCATCATCATCATCATCATCATCATCATCATCATCATCATCATCATCATCATCATCATCATCATCATCATCATCATCATCATCATCATCATCATCATCATCATCATCATCATCATCATCATCATCATCATCATCATCATCATCATCATCATCATCATCATCATCATCATTATCGTCATCAACAACATCAACGTCATCTTCTTCTTCTTCTCCTTCTTTTTCTTCTAATGTCTTACATTACTCAACAGTCGAATAGCGTCATATCGTCTCACTGTCTCATACGTGGTGGTGCTTTCCGTAGATACCGAGAGCAGAGTGTGCTGCTCAGAGCCATTGACAGTATCGTGTACCCTGGCGGTGAGTTTAATAATCCGCCTTCCTCGGAAAAAATCAACACCGAGGTCTACAGCACATTTAATGGGGACAGACCGAACGTCCTCAATGTTGCAGTAGTGATCACGGATGGTGTTCCGGGTATTTCACAGGAGCAGGCTGTAAATTCTTCCTCTTCGATTCAGGCGAATTCAGTTTATATGTTCGTGGTGTGTAGCGCACCAGGATGCACCGAGGACTGGGCGAAAGCTGTAGCTTCACAGCCCACAAAGGTGAGATAGGCAATAAATATCTTTCAACTAGAGTATTTGCCCGTCATATTATGACGGCAGTGTATATAGGCCAATATGTATCGTTGGTTAAAATGCTCTGATCGCCGTCGTCAAGACCGCAGTACTGACGTCACAAACGGTTTCTGTTTCACAATAGAACAGAAACCGTTTGTGACGTAGCGTTTATCGACAGACACACGCTCTATGGATATTATATAGAGATTTGGGCTGAAGGTGAGGAAGGTGCTTACGCCTATGCTCAACCTCATCCATCTAAGCTTTTCTGCTTTTACATTCAGTGCCTCACTTTGTTGAAAATTAAGGTTAATTTAAAAAAGGTCGAGGAATCAGAAAGATAATCTTGATAGAACCCGTCAGAAATGTTGTTCCACTTAAAACATGTCTTATTTAAAGCGAACTATTAGATTGCACTTACAAGACACTGTTGAGATTAAATATAGGCCTAACCTTTTAGAAATATTGTTGCACTTACATAGCATGTTCTCACCGGTGCACTATAGGATCAGTTTTAGTGAGACGCGATGCAGTGGCAGTAAGTAAAATATAAAATTAACCTTTTAATCCTGGATTTAGCACGGGTCTAATCTTGGTGTTAGTTTGCCAAGAGCTCATGTAACCACGTAGTCGTAGCACGTATTTGCCTCGGAAAGTTCTCTGCAGTTTCATTACATTAATGACCGCTTTTAATTATGTTAAAACGCCTGACGTTGTTATATTACACGTATGGAAATCAAGCCTTGTGTCTTCAATGTCACGCTTCCGTGTGCTTCCTATCTCTAGTGATAGGCCTATGATTTATCCTTATTCTCATATCTGCCAACTTCCCTAATGGAGTAATAATTGCACTTATCCTCCACATAAAATAATGTGTAGGCTGTGAAGGTAGACACCTGGATTTATTTCGGAAGTTTTTCGTTCTTTTAGCCTGGCCTAAAAACATACTTCCTTGTGAATGACTACTCTGCGCTCGGCAGTGTGATGCAACAAGTGTTGGAGCAAATCTGTTACTATATACGTAAGATTGATACAATTTCATGTTATATTTAAGCTGTTCTCTTGCATGGTCAATTGAAGTGAAACCACATAAGAATCTCTGTGTTGTTATTTATAATTGTATCGTGATCTTTCATTAGTTCATCGACGGTGTCGCAACCTACCGTTTTATTTCGTAAACAAGTTGCGCTATATTGTGTGTAGCACAATTCTGTCGGATTGCCATTGCCTTCGTAAACTTTTCACTTTCATTTGCAGCGTTTTTGTTTAAAAATAACAGGACTCGATATTAAGACATTTTATTTTATAGTAACAAGCCGTAAACGTAAATGCATTACTGTTCAATGGTGATGATGTCTAGGTGATAATTAAATCCATTCTCAACACTTCTATTGCGCCACTTCATTAACGTAAACGACATAAGTGGATTTGATGTGGGCCTATGGTACGGTATGATTGCCGAATTCCAATATGAGCCATGTTGAATTGAGACCCTATGGCTCATATTAGACTTGGAGGTATACTGCATATCTGATATAACATCTGCCAGTCAGTGAAAACAATCCTTCGGGGAATACCATCTCAAAAGGATGCCCTTAGAGTCTTGATCTAAATTCTAAACGACATCGACATGATGTTACATGCACGACGCTGGCAATCACAAAGGTTAATAAAACTGATAATTGTGTAATATTTGGATGGCAAGCTGGGTTAGCCAGGCAAGCTGGGTTAGCTTAGCACAAGAGCACAATGACAAATATTAATGTATGAACGACTGTTGTTTTCTGTAGATGAAGACTAGAAGTCAACTTCGCTCGTAAATCTCGGCATCATCATGAGCAATGAAGATGTCCGCAGAATTTTAAATTCCGCCCGACTCAAGAATATATCTTTCTTTAATTTAATTAATATTTCTGCAAGCTCTAACTTGGAAATATACTGCATATCTGATTATAACATCTGCTTTGCGATCTAGTATGTAAACATTTGGTCATCGCCAGAACTATGGAAAATCACTATTGTGTGTACTGGACAAATTTTGGTATGCAGAAATTGTGTTTTAGAACGTCAGATAGTGCTTCAACATACTTTTATTGTCAGTTATTTCTTTCTTCAATTAAAATTTTCTTCAATGACTTGTTTCTTCAATGATAATTTGGAAATTACGTTTTCTTGCATTAAAGTGTTTTAAAATCTATTTCATGATTATAGATTCAGTTAATCAATCAATCAATCAATCAATCAATCAATCAATCAATCAATCAACTATATACTTTTATAACGTCGCTACCCAGAGGAGCCCCCGACTCGGGAGAAGCGGAAGAGAGTAAATAAATCACCTTGAGCTAGATAAACAACATATTGAATAAGCCAAGAATTACCTGGCAGAATAGAGAAACCTCTCCCTTAATCCTAGGCATATTATGAATGTGATAAAGGGGTAGACATGCATAACAGATTCGAATGATCAGTGAAAGAGAAGCTATTGTTTAATATAATCTCACTGCATCTTGGATCATCTTTCTGTTATCTCATCTTTCTTGTTATTTATTGACTTCAATAACGACGTTTTCTTAACTCCTGTAATAGAGAAGTTTTATCGCAGTGAAGATCTGGGTGGGAAAGTAAGTATTCAATAAATACACAGAAGTTATTTTCCTATGATAGGCAAGCAACTCTTTCTCAATGGAATTCCGTCGCAGGCGTGACAAAATTAGGCAATTTTATAATTATGAGAAACGGGGTAGAACTGAACATGTCACTTAATGTATTGCATGCAACGTTTGACAAGAGAGGATTGGATCAGTTCACTAATGAGTTAATTTTATTCGATTGGTGAAGATGGAGGAGACGAAGGATCAAAGGGAGTTACGTGGAGAGGAGATATGCCCAAGCTAGAAACTTATAATTCTGTCGAATGTATCCAACAGAGACCTTCCTTCCTTCGTAAGTCATTCAAAATCCCACCACTTCGCTCAACCTGTTCCCCTTCCGCCCCAACATTTCGCCCTTCCGCCCCAACATTTCGCCCTTCCATTAGCTCATCTCCAAAGTTTGTAAAACGCCCATAGCCATAGCTATTCTGCCTCTCTGGAATAGACTCCTGCCAGAATTACGCCATATATTTGATTCATCCAACGAACTTACTAAACCTCACCGTCCTGTTGCTATCTCTCCAGAGGTCTTTCACTCAAAACTAAAAACATTTGATTTTTCAGATATCCTATTTGTGCTCTCTTCTTCCTTTTACGTAAAACTCTGTCGCCGCTTCAAATGTGAACACAATGCACCGTAGCTGTCTGAATGTTTGTCTGCCTGGCACTTTAGATCTTGGCCTGGAACCTGCTTTTACCCTACCTGCCTATCGATTTTGTTTTGACAAAGCGCCTGTGAATAAGCTGGTTCCCGCGACTTGGCTTTTTAGACGCCGTAGAAATCTCGACAGTAAGATAGCGGTTCCTTTGGAGAAGGGGATTGGACTGTGCTCCTAGGCAACAAATCCGAAACACGTGATCCTATAAGAAATTAATGTACAGCTTAGTTCAAGCAGTCTTGTTGGGCGGATTAAAAGAATCACAAGAGAGCGAGAGTGAGACAGAGACAGAGTGAGAGAGGGAGAAACAGAGAGAGAGACAGAGAGAGACAGAGAGAGAAAGAAAAGACAGAAAAAGAGAAAAATACGAAGAGGGGCACCCAGAGAATGAGTAGGAGTTGAACCAGTCAGTAAGCAGTTAGTCGGTCAGTAGTAAACCTATATTCCGGTATAATATAAGTTTAGCGGATGAAATGCATGAAGGAAGCATACGTACATGTATACGGTCTACATGTGGCGTAGTAGACGCTCACGTAACCAGACGCAAATCGTTATCAGCACCGACAACGACCAAGGCTGATATGATGATCGCTCGTGCTACGGCCATGACTCAGCCACGAGCCCACAGGCCCTGGATGACTGAAGACGCCCAGCAGATCTCAATGTCGTTTAATTCAAGTTATAACAAAACAGTACACATCGTACAGCTTATCGACTCCTACCTATTACCTATGGGGCGGGGAGATGGCTGACTGGTAACCAGTGATGTAGTACTCGAGTCCGGCCAAGGACTCGAGTCCGACTCGAGACCGATTTTTTGCGGACTCGGACTCGGACTCGGACTTGGACTGTCACGACTCGGACTTGGACTCGGACTCGAAACCCTGGACTCGAATTTGACTCGCTGACTCGTTTTCCGAGTCCCAATTTATGGACAGAACAGGCAACTGTATTGCCATGTCACAGCCAAGACCACCCCTCATGCGAGAACTGACAGGAATACCCGGCCGACTGCCGCTACAAGCATCAGCCAGAACAGGTGGAACTATTCCGGCGCCAACCAGTTCCTACTAGCAGACAATAGAAACTAATGAAGTGAAGACGAGTATCATCAATAGACTGGGGTATGAAACAGAGGGTCTCTATTCGGCCTGGTATAGGCATCCACAGCCTATAGGCATTAAGCCAGAACAGCTGGAATTATTCTGCCGCCAACTAGTTCCTACCAGCAGACAACAGAAACTAATGAAGTGAAGACAAGTATCATGAATAGGCTGGGGTATAAGACTGAGGGTCTCTAATCGGCGTGGACGATACTGAGAACTATCCTATGTAAATAGCAAGCCCCACAAATGTAACCAAGACGGGGAGGGGAGAAAACCCAACTCCGCTGACCGTGCATGGGAAAATCCTACCACCACTTTCCCCTACGGGGGTTTTCTTGGTTGGCAGCCGGCCGTCAGCTTAACCTGTCTTGGACCCCAATCGTGACTTATTATGTACCTGTACATATGTTATTGTGTCTGACGTCAATCATCTTCGATATGACGGCGTCGTTAAATAAACGTATATTAGTAGTAGTCGGCGTGGACGGGTACATTAATTTTATAGAGGCGAACACCGTGAAGGGCATGCCATTGAAGAGAACGGCTCCGATTACTAGGGATTGTCGATTTGTAAATGTATGATATATCTTCAATTATAATGCTAAACTGTGCATGGAGTTATTAATTTATCGCTTCGAATTAGAAGAAACTTTCCTATCGTCCTTTCCAGTGTAGTCTGTGTAGAGAAGGAGCGAGGACGTGATATTCCACGGCTGCACTTGTGGCATTTACGTTCTAGCTATTCCTACCTACTGAACTTGTGTTAAGCAGTGGAAGAATTTTTATGTGTCCTGATGATCGTGCCAGATTATCGAACAAAACTTTATTTAATTTAGTGTTTTTTATGTGAAATTTGGGTAAATTACGTAAAAAATTCTTTCTACATATATGGTTATGTAACTTAAGTTATTTTTCTATCGCATTGAGTTGCGTGGTTCAGTGTATTTTGATGAGGATGGACTTAGTGACTCGGACTCGGACTCGGACTCGAACACCTCAGGACTCGGACTCGACTCGGACTCGGCTTAGATGGACTCGGACTTGACTCGGACTCGGCTTAGGTGGACTCGACTACATCACTGCTGGTAACACGCTGGAACGAAAATCAGAAGGACGCGGGTTCAAACCCGCTAACCCCATAAGGTTGGCTCAGCCTTGCATTCGCTAGAGGGCGACTGTAAAATTGAGCGGTAGGACAGGTGTGCGCCGTTCATGGCTGCAGTATATACAGTTAAATTCGACTTCTCTAGAACTGTATCTGTTCCTACTATTAAATGAGGTAAGGCGCTGCTGAGCACCGGATGATTGGCGCCATAGCAAGTACGGTGCGATAATAATAATAATAATAATAATAATAATAATAATAATAATAATAATAATAATAATAATAATAATAATAATAATAATAATAATAATAATAATAATAATAATAATAATAATAATAATAATAAGATCAGCGATTATATATACAGACAGAAGTCAGCCGGTTCGGTTTAGCTATAGGCTAGGTTTCAATCAGCACAACCGAGTTTGGTAAGGTAATCAGCAATACTGGTTTACTCACGTCAAATCCCTATTTCTGTCTATCTCTATCTAACTTTGTCTGTCTGTTTCTATCTGTCTGTCGGTCTGTTCTCTGGATTTCGGCATGGGCGTCTCCGTATGTGTCTGGGCATTGATCTGGCGTCGAGAGTCAAGCCCAACAGAAGTACACGCTGTGTTCACTCTTGCTGTCGATGGGATTACATTAAGGACTAAAATATGCATTATGTAGGATAGGCTGTATGTTCGCTGAGGACATAGTTCGAGAATTCGCATTTAACGAAGTTTAAGATTTTTGATATTTCACGAATTTTAACGAATTTTAAAACTGGCAATGAATTTTATTATTTGTTTGCTTTTCAACTCTTTAAGTAAGTAATGTCAATGTTATAGGTAATCAATCAATCGATCAATCAGCCGTAAGAGATAGTTGACAAACAACGCAACAGTAACTGAATATCAGTAGAGACTTGAACCGAAATCTATCATAGTTGGGGTGTGTGACTGTGAGTGTCAGTCAGCAGAACGAGAAACCACCAGTGCCCGAGCTCCAGTGTGACCAGTCAGTCACTGGCACGGCTTGCAACCAAACATGGTTAAGGATTGGCAACGTTCACTGAGCTGTGTCTTCTTCATCGTCCTCTGATTCTGACTCAGGAACAGCCCACTACTTCCATTCGACTGTGGTTTCTGTGTAGTCGATAGCCGAAATCTATATAAATAAAGAAGAAACTCTGTCTGTCTGTCTGTCTGTCTGTCTGTCTGCCCGTCACAGCGATCTTTGCCGCGATGCATTTCTACACCTTTGGATCTTTTCACTCCAAACCTTAACTACTGTCTCGGGGTGGGCATTACACACCCAGTGTGAGGTTTCGCGTCCCCCTTTTGACCGCTTCCATGGTGTCCCGGGCAAAAAACTCTCCCAAACCCCCACTTTTTACAAATTCGAGTCGACCTATTTTCATTTGCCAGATAGCGACACCCGAGAAGATTATTCTCTGTCACCGGCACGCATTTCTAAAGATTCGCCCTTTGGCGCAGCCGTAGGGATTTCACTTCACATTAACTGGTGGTGGTGGTGGTGGTGGTGGTGGTGGTGGTGGTGGTGGTGGTGGTGGTGGTGGTGGTGGTGGTGGTGGTGGTGGTGGTGGAGTGAAACTTAACCAGCTAGTCTTTGATAATTTAGCGTGCAATGTAATCACTGGATTTCTCCTCTCCAGACGTGTCAGTGCTATGAAGGAAAACTTGCCCTTTGTGGACACCAACATGTATAATTGATCTGAAGCTTCGCGGTCCCCGGCCTCCGTGCTCTGCGATAGGACCGGTGTTTGGCAGGGAACCAAAGGATTTAAACTATGACTTTCTGTCCCATACTAAACAGGCGGCCTAGCCAGAAGTCGTTCACTTCTTCTTAGCCGGGCGGGGAACTTAGTTCCTCCGTCGGTTCAGGGTTCGAAACCAATTCTCTTGATGACTTCGAGTGGCGCCTACGATTTCCGAGCAGAAAATGAGTGTTGCTTGTGACAACGCCTCAGGGTTTTTGGGACCCTATCGCTAAAAGTTATTTCACTATACCCCGGTGTACATGTCCGGTGGAAGCCGGACATGTACACCGGGGTTCGACCCCTTGACGAGCGACCTGACTCGTCAGTCTGACTGGCACTAAGATCAGTTAGATCATTAAGGACTTCCGGCAACCATCGAATGAGGGCCTGCTTAACAGTGGGATTACTCATGAAAGAATTCAATATTTGATCTTGCTCCATATCACGTTTTAATACAATAATTTGTTTAGCTCAAACATAAAGTGCAATACATTGAAAGAAGTTAAACGTAAAATAAAGTGTTCACAAATATTTCTTCAACGGCTATGTATCTGTAGCGTGGCTACTTGATGAGGAGGTTGATGTATGTAGTAGGAGAGCATGTAGCATAGACTACATGTAGGATAGTTGACGCTTGTGTCTGTAGTAGATCAGTTAGTGTCTGTAGTTATCGGCGCGTCCCTAGGACGACCGGGCGGGGCATCTCCGCGCTTGATGACAACCCCAGACCCAGGCCGATGGCCCGAAGAAAGATTAAGACGACGCTCAGCAACAGCTCATACGTTTATTCAAGCTTTATAATTACGACGACAACCTTCTACTATAACTCGTGACAACTCTCTCTCTCTCTCTCTCTCTCTCTCTCTCTCTCTCTCTCTCTCTCTCTCTCTCTCTCTCTCTCTCTCTCTCTCTCTCTCTCTCTCTCTCTCTCTCTCTCTCTCTCTCTCTCTTCTCTTCTCTTCTACAAGTTAAGCTCAGTCTCTCTATTTATAGTCAAGTCAGTCGGTTGGGTTACTCGCATAGCTGTGTCTGTTCATCCCTCTCTCTGTCTCTGTCCGTATTCGTCTTTGTCCGTCTGTATATCCCTGTACACGTGGCATCTGGTCAGTTGGTCAGTGGGCTCGCGCTTCAGACTAATCGGCGCCTTCGTGGTCTGGAATCTGTGCGTGGGTTTGTCAGTCTGTTTGGTACCAATTAGCCGTGTGAATGAGTGCATGTCTTCCAATGATTATCTGGCGCCGTAGAAGTTAACCACTACATATCTGTTCTAGCCTACACTGTCACAGTGCTTAAATTACATTATTTTATTTTATGTTTTGTCTGCCAAAACTGTATAGCTAACAAACATAACTGGGGAAAGTTCTGCTTCACCAAAGACGTTATGGCTGGCCTTGAGTAAATTATTACATCTATATAAATAAAGCAAAGACTCTGTCTGTCTGTCCCTCTGTCACAGCGATCTTTGACCGGGATGCATTTCTACACCTTTCGACCTTTTCACTCCAAACCTTCACTACTGTCTCGGGGTGGGCATTACACACCCAGTGTGAGGCTTCTCGTCCCCCGTTTTCACCGCTTCCATGGTGAAAACGGGCGAAAACCTCGCCCAAACCCCCACTTCTTAAAAATTCGAGTCGACCTATTTTCATTCGCCAGATGGCGCCACCCGAGAAGATTCTGTGTGTTTCACCGAGAATTCTCTGTCACCGGCACGCATTTCTAAAGATTCGCCAGATGGCGCAGCCGTAGAGATTTCACTTCACATTAACTGATGGTGGTGGTGGTGGTGGCTTATAACCCCGGCAACGCCGGGTAAACCAGCTAGTAGGTTATATTTGTTCTCCGCTGTACGTAGCTACCAATGAGCTTGCAACTAAATTTATTACCTCTATGGGGACAAAATGTGTAGGATAAATTGATCGGTTCCTTTATACTGGACAAACATCTTCATCGAAATTGGGCACGTATTGTCGTGGACCAACCCACAGCTCTTGCAGAGGTTGAAAAACTTATCTTCGCCTCACCTATATATGACAAAATATGTATCCGATATACTATACGAAAATCAAATACGAAAAGTCGCGAAAAATGTATCAAGTAGGACCTAAGGAGCTTTCCCAAGGTAACAGTACTCTTCGATCGTCAAAGTCTCGAAAGCTTTTCACATTGTCGTAAAGTGTTTTGTCATTTAATCATGGACCAAGGTAAAATCTCTCACATCTGCAAGTGTTCTCCCATCAGCCGCTGCGAACTTGGCTCTATAGTCATGCATTATTCACGCATAGTGACTATGGACTCTAAGATCAACGGACATACAGAAAAACGCAGAAAGACAGATAGACACGTTGTTTTCTTCGTGCGTCTCACTGCAGCCTTTCATATCACGTTGGTCTGAAACCTCATTTAACTTCTAAAATACCTGTGTAATTGGGGTGTAATTTGCGGGTGTAATTTGGGTCACCGTATGCTTCGTTTATTTTGAGTGCTTTCCTGTTGATTAAACCAGCTCACAGGTACAACTAAATTTTACAGCCGTGGTCAAATCTTCTGACGTGCTCTCCAACTGCTGACCCGATCTGCCATCGTTGAGTGATGGCTTCTGATTTCTGACTACTTGACAGCCGAACACTTCCAGCTATTCTCTTGCTGTTTGCCATTTTGGCAGCTGCAGATATCGAGGCTAGAGTATGTAAGTAATTTATAAGTCATGCTAATAATAAAAAAGAAGCTTGAAAAAAATTAATAATAGGAGGAAAAAGAAATTAAAAACAGGAAGAATAGAAAAAAAGAGAAGAAAATTATTACAAAAAATAAAAGGAAGAAGAAAAGAGGATAAGAAATGTATTCATCCTGACAAACTTGAACCTTCTGTAGAGCTCAGGTGTGAATATATCGTCCGGGAGATAGAGATACGTTCCTCTGTTTTTTTTCCTGCATTTTGATAACATATGTAAATCAACGTATGGACAGCAAACTTAACAAATACAACACAGTGTCCGTGATACGCCGCTGAGACCAATGACTACGAGCGGCAGCTTATGAGATGCACGTCATAACTAAACTTAGTCTCTCCTGATGTTGCATGCTTCACCGCTAGCTTTGAGAATTTCTCTCTCCAACTTCATCCGCCAACGTCTTCCGCTTTAGACTGCTTTCGTGACCCGCTTATATTTCATCTCCATATGTCAAGCAGCCCGCTGCAATCAAGCACCCTTCAATCCCTCCTTCATATGTATTGTATTGTATTGTATTCGGATATTTATAAAGCGCTTCTAGCGGGAGGGCCATTCAGAAGCGCTCCCAGTGCGATAGACCCCGAGAGAAAAAGCAAGTTTTAAGAAAGGTAAAAGAGGAAGAGACGCTACCTGAGAGAATAGAAGAACGAACAAACGGAGGAAGCCCATTCCAAAGAGCAGGGCCAATGGAAGCAAACGACCTAGATTGAGCCAGTGAAGTCCTGACACGGGGAACGAGGAGGTCCAAACGGTCAGATGAACGAAGAGGACGAAGAGAAGCCGCAGAGTGAGGGCGATGAAATAAGTCACATAAATATTTTGGAGCGAAACCAAGCTGAGCCTTAGAGACAAGGATGAGGACCTTAAATTGGATGCGGG
Organism: Allolobophora icterica; assembly: GCA_963556255.1. Taxonomy (NCBI): domain Eukaryota; kingdom Metazoa; phylum Annelida; class Clitellata; order Crassiclitellata; family Lumbricidae; genus Allolobophora; species Allolobophora icterica. The sequence continues at coordinate 17,543,958 of OY744603.1, read as the reverse complement.
CAGAAAGCGGGAGCCAGTGGAGTTCTTCTGCCATAAAGGTGGTGATATGAGAGAATCGAGGAAGACGGGCAATTAATCTAGCAGCAGCATTGAGAACGGACTGAAGAGGAGCAAGACGGACTTTGGGAAGACCAATGAGGAGGGAATTGCAGTAGTCAAGTCTAGAGCAGACAAATGCATGGACAATTGAAGTGAAAATTGGAGATGACAGAGAGCGACGGATAGCTCTAAGGCGCCTTAGGTGAAAATAGGAAGTGCGAGTGAGTTTGGAAATGTGTTCAGTAAAGGTGAGAGAATTGTCAAGGGTCACTCCTAGATCACGAACGCTAGACGAGAAAGTGAAAAGCGGAAACCTTTGAGACAGCACAGCAAAGTCGAGTTTTTTAAGTTGCTGAGGAGTGCCAAACCAGATAAACTGGGTTTTTGACGAATTGAGGGAGAGGCGATTGCAAGACATCCAGGTATGAAGATCACGAGAAAGAGCTTCGATGCGCTGAACAAGAAGAAGTTGAGAGGAAGGAGGCCCATGGACATAAGCCTGGACATCGTCAGCAAAGAGATGGCCTGAAGCCCCATGGATGGGGAAGAGAGAGGGGATACCAGCCGTGTACAAAATAAAGAGGAGAGGGCCCAGAACAGAGCCCTGCGGAACACCGAGTTTAATAGGGACCCACAGAGTTCTAGATTCACCAGAGATAACCATCTGAGTGCGATCAGACAGGTATGACCGGAACCACTGGAGAGGGGGGCCCTTCAGACCACAAGAGGTCTCAAGACGCTGTAGAAGAATGGTGTGGTCCACCATGTCAAAGGCTGCAGAGACATCATATAGTGCCAGAAGGGTGAGTTCGGACCTATCAACAGCTGAATAAATTTCAGAAAGCAAGGAAAGGAGGGCAGTTTCAGTGGAGTGGTGAGCCCTAAAACCTGACTGAAAGGGAGGTAGAAGCCCAGATTGTTCCAGATAGGGAAGAAGTTGAAGAGAGACAAGGCGTTCAAGGGTTTTAGATAGAAATGATAGATTAGAGATTGGACGGTAGTTTTGGCAGAGGTTTGTGTCAAGATTGGGCTTCTTGAGTGAGGGGAAAACAATGGCCCGCTTTTGCGAGGCGGGGACACAACCTTCAGAGAGGGACCTATTAAAGAGATAAAGCAGAAATGGAGCAAAATCATCTAAAATGTCACTAAGAATGAAAGGGGGAAGAGGATCTAATTCACAAGAATTTAAATTAACTGATGAAAGAACTGTACGAAGGTCCGAGTCCAATATGGGTCGGAAATCGTCAAAAGCAGAAGACGTTGTGGTAAACGTCGGTGGAGGAGCATCTGATGTGGAGGCTCTGAGTCGGTCAGTCTTTTCCGTGAGCATAGTCAAGAATTCATTTGCGGAGAAGGCAGGAATTTCTGAAGGACGAGAAGGCCGGCCCAGTAGACCCGAGATGGAAGACCAAAGGCGTCTTGGGTTTTTGAGATTGCGTGAGACCAGCTTCTCCCAGTGAGCAGCCTCCTTGCGATGGTAGAGACGATGAAGGGCACGAAGCTGGGTAATCCAAGCCAATCGGTCATTAGGATCCTTGGTCCGGCGAGAGCGTCGCTCCAAGCAACGGGTGCGACGGCGAAGTTTATGACAGTCGGCGTCGAACCAGACGGCCAATGGTCGATGACGGGTCTTTACTTGACGACATGGAAGCATGGAATCCAGCAGACTGGTAACGGTGGAGGTGTAGAGATCAAATAATTGAGGAACCGTGAGAATGTCCAGTGCAGGACCCGGTGACGAGAGGAGAGAGTCTCTGATAGCGACGCTGAAAGCCTGAGAGTCAAACGATTTCCATCCTCGCATCTTCCGAATGGAGTGGATTGGCTGTAGGTGAACTGATGGTAGAGTAAATTTGAGATACGAATGATCGGAGATCGTAGGAGGAAGGATGAGAAGGTCCGTAACTTGGTCGTCATCAGAGGTAATGACGAGATCAAGCCATCCACCAAGTCGATGCGTGGCTTGATTGACGTGCTGGCGGAGGCCAAACTGAGTGAGAAGTTCGAGGAATCGTAACGAAGTAGGAATGGTAGGGTCCTCCAGGTGTAGATTGAAGTCGCCGAGAATGAGGAGTTGAGTATTGCGAGTGACAAGAAACTCAAGGACGGAGGAGAATTCTTCGAAGAACTGAGGAGTAACGGTAGCCGATCCAGGTCTATAAACCGTGAGGAGGGTAACTGAGCCGCGAGGCAAGGCGATGCTCAGACACAAAGCTTCAAACGTGGTTGGCGACGTGTCGAGTGAGACTTGCGTGACCCGTAGAGATGACCGGAAGAAGGTCACGATGCCACCACCACGAGCCGGACGACCATCAGGATGAGGTGGACGAGGGCAGTCACGAGAAGAGTAACCCGACGGAGTCGCTCGTAGAATCGGAACGTCATCGGAGTCCTGGTGCCAGCTTTCAGTTACAGTGAAAACGTCAAGCTGATCCTGAAGAAGAGACTGAGAAACGAAGGCGAACTTTTCAGATAAAGATTGGGCGTTCCAGGAGGCAACCCGTATCTCTCTCCCGCCTCTTCTTTAATCAATAATCATCGTATAGCCTACGTCTCTCTTTCTAAGTTTCATGCAATGACAGTTCTGAGGAAGTAAGCTTTGCCGTAATTAAATATAGCCCAATCTTTCACATTAATAATAACAAAAACAATAACAAAAACAATATTATTAATAATAATAATAATAATAATAATAATAATAATAATAATTATTATATTAATAATAATAATAATAATAATAATAATAATAATAATAATAATAATAATAATAATAATAATAATAATAATTAGACAACAACAGCAACAACAATAACAAAAACAGCAACAACATACAAAACAACAACAACGATATAAATAATACAAATAATGATAATAATAATAATAATAATAATAATAATAATAATAATAATAATAATGATAATAATAATAATAATAATAATAATTATTATATTAATAATAATAATAATAATAATAATAATAATAATAATAATAATAATAATAATAATAATAATAATAATAATAATAATTAGACAACAACAGCAACAACAATAACAAAAACAGCAACAACATACAAAACAACAACAACGATATAAATAATACAAATAATGATAATAATAATAATAATAATAATAATAATAATAATAATAATAATAATAATAATAATAATGATAATAATAATAATAATAATAATAATAATAATAATAATAATAATAACAATAATAATAATAATAATAATAATGATAATGACACTTTTAACTTTCAATTTCTAAGACCTTGGGGAATGAAGTGTCTCAGGGTAGAAAAACAGAACAAAAATAATAATAATAATAATAATAATAATAATAATAATAATAATAATAATAATAATAATAATAATAATAATAATAATAATAATAATAATAATAATAATAATAATAATAATAATAATAATAATAATGATAATAAACATATGTGCAAGTTAAAAGATATAAATGAGGTTCAGTACAAGCTAAAATTCACTTATAGAAAATATCGTCCTCTTTACTGCAAGAGAAGGAGAAGGAGAAGGAGAAGGAGAAGGAGAAGGAGAAGGAGAAGGAGAAGGAGAAGGAGAAGGAGAAGGAGAAGGAGAAGGAGAAGGAGAAGGAAAAGGAGGACGAGGAGGAGAACGAGGAGGAGGAGGAGGAGGTGGTGGTGGAGGAAGAGGATGAGGAGGTTAAAAAGAACAAAAAGAGCAGGCGCTTAAGACATCCTTAAAAGGCATTTGCGATAGCGACTTCATTTCCTATGCATCGGTTTCTGTGAGGACCAGTGACTCATCCAATCCTCACACCGACAGTATACCGTCATTGTAGTATTTGTTTACAGCAGTGGTGCACAACGTCCGGCCCTCGGTCCAAATCTGGCCCCCGACGAGTCTTCATGTGGCCCGCGATGTCCAGCAATTAAAGCGACTATTTATGAGCCAGCACTGACATTAAGTCTACAGTTACTTGCGCACTGTGGTCATTGGATAAACCATCAGTATTATAGTAATATAGATGTACCACGAGTCCCCTTCCTCTATAACTTTTTATATTTACTTTTATACTTGTTTTAGTGCACACATTATCTTCATAAATTTTGACATGCATTCATCCCAACTAAGCCGAGATATTACTTGTTTGGCCCCCGAAGGGTTCAAAGAAATCGTTTAGTGGCCCTTGGACGAAAAAGGTCGTGCACCACTGGTTTACAGCTTCATGTCATAAAAGAAATCTGAAACTTTTGCTATAATTTTCATTCCATAACAATAGTTGGTTAAGTGCTGTTTAATAACAATGTGCCATAACAAAGATTGTTAAAATCACCCTCCTCCATTCTCAAGCCTTGAGACTGCCACTACCAGAGTACATGTAGTGGGAGATATATCAGAACAGCAGACTTCAATTCCGCAGTAGTCTAGTAAGTATACTGGACGTTGCATTAATCCTCGACGATTCTCCGACTGTCAGTGGAGGTACTGAACCATGTCCCTGGAATTCCATTCTTCACTTCAGCTCAGCCAGCAAAAAATATATTCGGCAGCCTAATCATTGGAACGGATGACTAACAGTTCGCTGTTCTCACAAACCGTGGTGATGCTAAAGTGGAATGGGACTTTTAACGGCTAAGTTGAACATGACAGTTTTAAGTATTTACCTATCAAAAACACTAAAAAGTACATGAGAAATTTAGCAGTACTACGGCTGAATTTCAATGTGTCTGTATTTGCCATTTGTTGCACTGTTCTGGCTTCGTGCATACACAGTTCACTTGCCTATATTTTGTGTGAATGTACATAGGCCCGATGTAATAATCTATGTAGGACTGTAGGTCTATGTATGTATGTGTATGTATGTATGTATGTATGTATGTATGTATGTATGTATGTATGTATGTATGTATGTATGTATGTATGTATGTATGTATGTATGTATGTATGTATGTATGTATGTATGTATGTATGTATGTATGTATGCTTGCATTTATGTATCCGTGTACTTATGAAAGTATGTAACTTTGTTTGTATACTTGAATGTGCATGTGTTTGTGTGTATGAATATATATCAATACATAAAACTACTTATGCAAAGCCTTTTCAGTACCTCACGAAAGCTCCACTCGAACACAATGCACTCACGGATTATTATTACTACTACAACTACTATAGCTACTGCTACTGCTGCTACTACTACTACTACTACTACTACTACTACTACTACTACTACTACTACTACTACTACTACTACTACAACTACTACTACTACTACTACTACTACTACTACTACTACTACTACTACTACTACTACTACTACTACTACTACTACTACTACTACTACTACTACTACTCTTACTACTCTTACTACTACTACTACTACTACTACTACTACTACTACTACTACTACTACTACTACTACTACTACTACTACTACTACTACTACTACTACTACTACTACTACCACCATCACCAACACCACCACAACCACCACCACCACCAACACCTCCACCACCACGGCTAATACAACATCCCACAGATCTGTAAGGCCCGTTATTATTATTATTTTTGCTACTATTATTAGTAAATTACTGCCGAAGGCGACAGCATCTGATGCAACTGCGCTAATAATGTTGATAAAATATCAAATTATCCCTCAATTTTTGTCTAATTTCACGAGATAACGTAATCTTATATCTAATTAACATTCGAACCTGACAGCATCTTATGCAACTCCAGTAATAAATGTTGATAAATATCAAATTAAATATCAAATTAATCCTCAATTTCGTCTCATTTTACGAGATAACGTATTCATATCTCTAATAATAATGGTGATAAATATCAAATAAACCTCAGCTTTCGCCTCATTTCACGAGATAACGAATTCATATCCCTTATCAGTATAATCTACATCCCTGCTATGTGCTTGTGAGAGTAAAAACTATGGACGTAAAATATTTGATTTGCCGTTGATTATATCTCATGCAATAAGGTTTTTGAGTCCAGATGCGTTGATAAATATATTTTAAATTAAAAGTTTCATGTATATAAGCCTGATAAATTTGTGACATAGTCACAGACGTTTCTCCAAAAGTTTTGCGACTCGCAGCAGCAGAATTCAAAGGTAAGAATATTCAGGTTTCAGAAGTGGACGTAAAGATGCTGATAAATACATTTTGGTAAGAAGATATTGTACCAATGTTCGTCTCTATTGTATTTGAAATAAAGGCCTTCTTTAAACGCCTCGCGTAAAACCATTTTGCTTTTCGAATCCTAGTCAGAAAAATTTTTGGGTTTTAGATGTCTTGATTACTCGCAATGATTTGAAATCGCTTTATTTCTTTTACTGTCATCGAGTCCATTTTTTCAAATCATGTTGCCTTTTTCTCAGATTTTGACTCTCCATTTAAACCGCCACCAATTTAGGCCCACATATGATCTAAACAAACTGGAAGAATGATATCTTGGAAAATCCTTCATGTTTATCTGCAGCACATAACGCTAATGAAATGGCTCAGCGATTGCAGTCTAGTTTAAGTAGCTCCTTGATTGGTAAATTACTTTAGAACCAAGATATTAGTCAAGGGCAATCGACAGCCTTGGTTCAGCTCGGAAATTATCCAAGCAGTAGTTTGAGCGTTGGAGTCGTCACTCTCAACTTCCTTCGGATCACACTGGCTTTGAGGAACATTGCAAAACGAGTTATATTTGTCAAATCCGCATATTTTATTAATTTAGTTGCCGAAAGCACTACCTTGCCAATTATCCCTGCTACGTGAGTGGACAAATATCTTCATCGAAGTTCTACACTTTTGTCATGAACTTCTTTCAGCCAACAACTCTTGCAGAGGTTCGAAAACTTATCGTCTCCCATATGAGACGTGTGTACATGCCACGATTCCTACATTTATTATTACTTTGGTTGTTTTAAAATTTATTTTGATTTTATATGTGCACAATATTCAGCTATACTGATATATGATATAACAGCCGATAGTCCACTCAGTGGATATAATTTGTGTGGCTTGTTTGTTGTGCTGTGTAATTGTTTCATCAGAATTTGTCAGCTGACAACATTCTTGTCGGCTAAACCGGACGCCGATAATTTTAGACAGACGCACAGGAACAACAGATATACAGAAACACACAGCCAGACATTCACGTTGTCAGCTTCCATACCCTGGACTGCTGCGCAAGATATCAAGTTTGCCTCAAAATTACTTTTTCATCTGACTGAAGATGGGGTTCATACCAAATGCTGAAAGTCTCCAGCTGCTTGGATCATTTCAAGTGTTTTCCTATTTGTAATGTTTTACGACGTTGTATTTCCAGCCGAATAAAACCAACTCACACGTGCTCAACATTCATTGTCTTAGTGCTCAAGTAATGTTCTGCATCGAACGGTTCCCGAACTGTCTCGCCGGATATTATATATATTATATATATGCATAGATAATACTCAAGATACTCCAGTGCAGAATGACGTATGATACTACACTATCAGTCAAACATGCTCAAAGGTGCATTGTTAATTTTGAAGCTCTGGTCGAATCTTCTGACGTGTTCACCAACTGCTTACTTGATCCGCTATCGTTGAGAGATCTGTTCTGTTTCCTGACTACTTGACATCCGAACAATGTCAGCCATTCTCCTACTGATTGCCCTATTGGCAGGGGCGAATGTTGAGGCTAGCGAAAGTAAGTATTCATACTCATTTTCTAATAATTAAAAAGAACAAAATGAACCAGCAATTTGTTAAGAGGAATAAATATAGGAGGAAGATCAAGAATAGGAAACCATAAAGAAAATGAAGGGAAAAAGAGGAGAATTTATGTCTTAAAATGGAAGAGGCAGCGTTGAGAATTGGAAAAAGGAAGAAGTTAAATTAAAATGGACACAGCTTATTTAGGAAAACAGAAGGAGGAAAAAGAAAAATGAGATAAAGTTTAAGAAGAAGAAAAATATGTGAAAAGAAAATTGCAATAGGAAACCAGGAGGAAGAACAAGAAAAAGAGAAGTATGCTCTGGATGAAACTGGTTATTGCTGTCCTTATGCTCCTCATTCGCCCAGCAAAGTTTCTAACGATGAGAATCTTCTTCCAGTCTCTTGGTAGTGAGCGGTGCTAAAATTTCAGCGACAAAATGCTCGGGAGCCTCAGCGTTTGAGGATCGCGTCTCGACCCTAAGAAAGCGGAAGGTCCTCTGCATGAGTTCGGGGACATGTGGAATTTATGAGATACACGTGGTAAATTAATCTTAATTATGTACTTCTTTCTGTGAGAGGCGTTTTACAAATGTTCAGATACAATACAGTACTATTTTATGATAGGCGTGAGGAATCCAGCTATGCCATAATTAAATGCAGTCTAGCTTTTCATAATAAAGATAAACTGTTTTCAACAAGAGCTCAAGAATAACTTAATTTATGCGCCTCTTTCGCAATTATGTTTATTCACTGAATTTTGGGATAGCGACTGTGAATCAAAGCTTACAAGTTTTCATTTAGATCCGCTATGTTGTGTAAACAGAATTTATGATTCACTCTTCAATGTTTTGCCCGGCGGCTTGGGTGAAAGTCCTGTGGAATCTGTATTGTGTATGCTTGCAAATAGATAGGGAAATTATTTATGAATGATGGGCATTGCGCATGCCAATTGCTCTGTAGTCACAATACATACCTACAAGTATATATATATATATATATATATATATATTGTAATTGTAATTGTAATTGTAATTGTAACCGAAAACTTATATAGCGCCACTCAAATCAGCGGCGCTTTCAACCCGCATCAATGCCGGCACCGGCAAAAAGGAAAGTTTTCAGGCGTCTACGGAACTGGAGAGGAGAGAGGGCAAGAAGCTCTTGGCGGAGAAACAAGGGGAGACAGTTCCAAGCAGAGGGGCCAACATAGGCGAAACTTCTGGATTGTGCTGTGGAAGATCGCATGCGAGGGACAACCATAAGGCCGCGAGCCGAAGATCGCAAGGAAGCCCTCGCAGGCAAGGAAGAAACTGGGTTGCAAAAATTCATTAGGTAAGACACGGAGCAGAGGCAGTAAGGCAGTTGCGCATGAGAGTGAGGGTTTTAAACTGAATTCTATATATATATATATATATATATATATATATATATATATATATATATATATATATATATATATATATATATATATATATATATATATATATATATATATATATATATATATATATATATATATATATATATGATGGGCATTGCGCATGGCAATTGCTCTGTAGTCACAATAAAACCTTCAAGTATATATATATATTAAGTATATATATATATTAATTAAATCTTTCACTATAGTGATCGTGGCTCTGCATTCTGGAACTCTAGATTTTGCTTCCTGAATGCCTAAATTAATTAAGTGAGTGATTTGTACAGTGAACACAGAAACCTTTATTTAAAGCTCCTTATAATAAGTCGACTGTATTTAGGTTATTTCTCCGCACATGGTAGAGGCGCCGTCATACCTTGTCCTTTTGCAATTTCCCACTGATATGTCAAAACGAAGCAAAATATCGTTGGTTATATTGAGACCAGGTAGGTAGCCTATCTGCATCGAGTTGACGAAAAAAGTGTGAATGCACAAAGAGAGTCAATGCAATTTTCGCGCGTAAGCGTGTGAAAATTTTTTTGATCTTTTATAGATAAGTAATGCCAATAGAAAAATAATCTCTTAAAATGCGCTGTTGGCGGGCTGATTTCTGGTAGTGCCCAGGCATAGGTGGGCCTCACATGGCCTATTTCTGGTGGTGCTGAGCACTCACCAGCCTCGCAGAGTCGGCGCCCATGGTTCCACCATCGCAAAATGTAATTAAATTAATTATAACAGGTGCCCTACACCCAGCCCGATTTGTGGCAAGATTAATATGCGCTTAAGATCTTCCTGTTCAGAGGCTCTGGCTTCAAACTGACGTAACGAGAAGCACAAGATCTTGAAAGTTTCTGCTTCTTTGGTGCCGGGTGTATATATAAAGCCTTGGTTCCATTTCCGACTACCAACTGGAGCTCCTATCAGTGACTTGAAACTATTGAAAATATTCACGACATTTGACTCGCCAGCGTCCAAGGATATCTGAGTGCAGAGCTGACAACATCAGCCTTCTTTGACCGAGGCGTCGATGTAGTCGAGAAAAGAACAATGGCGGAAGGACTCAGTCAGAAAGTAACGGAGAACACTCCGAAGCGTATTTGTCTGGACCGTCCAGGATTCCAGGATTAAGACTATGTGATTACGTGACGGCTAACACGCGTAATTTCGTCCTGAATCTTGACATGCCAGATTCCTTCCTGAAAGTAAACCCAGAGGTGTGGATGACAAACACTGAATATCTTCAAGCAGAAGATGTTGTATGAGAGCTTCATTTTGTCATCGATAATGCAGAGCGAGGGGTGGCACTGATTCAAGAATGCAATGCTTTGCTGACAAAAGACGAGGACCAGACTGAATTTTCTCTTCTTGTCATCAAGGAACACCGCAAGCGCGACCCCGATAAAAAAAAGAAGGGGTATTGTCATACAAGGTCTCGCTTGGGCTTCGTACCACTCTGCCGGAACTGGACACAAATAGCAGAATGCACTTGTACTATGAACAAGTTGAATGCGCTTGTCCAATATACTACTGCAGTGCATTCGAATGATTGATCATATCATATCGGAAGCCTTTTATATTTATGTGATTGCACAAAATTTGCAAAATTTTCAAGTGGATTGAGTATACCCTAAATATTGAGCAATTGTTAAGCCACTTTATACCAATTAGTTTCTGTTTGCAGTGCAATTTTGGAAGTTGCAATTTTGAAAGTTTTCACCAGAAGCTCATGTTATCGAAACAATTGCTTACTTGTTTTAAAAATCCCCTACAACATCGTTTTCTTAATGGTTATTAGGATTATGCTTAAACGCCTTGCGTTGTTATATTACACAAATTGAGGTCAAGACTTGTATTCTCCAATTTTGCATTGAAAGTCTTTGAACATCTTATACCTATTGAAATTATTTATCATTAGTCGCATGACTGCCAACTCATCAACAGGAGTTTCCATTGCACTTTAAAAAATGCGTCAAATATGAAGCTTAACTCCTGGATTTATTCTGGAATGTTGTGTTTGTCTTAGGCTAACGAAACATACTTCCTTACGAATGACTATCTCAAGCTCGATCAATACAGAGACAACCTGGTGAAGAATATCTGTACCTGGACGGTGAGACTAAAACAAACGTCTACCACCATTTACTTAACATCCATCCCCAGTTTTCATGCTCTTGCAAACGGCTGAAAACAGCGTAGTCTTTTCTGTGTATCTGCCGACAAACTTTTTGCTTAATCGTTAAACTGTTCTCTTGCATAGTCAAATAAGTGAAGAAGTGTCCCGCCTACAAACTGGAATGTACTTTTAAAAGTATTATAAACTTTCCAGTAGTGATTGGCAGGTTCGAATCCTATCAATCAATCAACGCTTTTTATCCTCAACCATGAAAGGAAAAAGACACAGGAAAGAAAACTCTACAGCACAGAAGAATCCTACCCTTACATGTTGTATTCTGATGTCTGTGCAACATGCATTTTTGTTGTATAGCCTAACTCACATTGACTGCGTGGCTTTCGTAAAATTTCTGAGTTTGATTTCTTGATCTGTTGCTTTAGAATCATAGGACTGTACGTTAAAATACCGTTTATTTCTAGGTAGTAATAAAAATCCGAAAACTCTTGTAACGGCACTAAATTCCTTTACAAGAAATGCATACCTATGTTTGCCGTTGTCCGATATGAGCCTGGTGAAATTCCAGAATCGGTACGTCAATAAAAGACAAACTTCTGGGAATACGATTGTAGTGTCGTCATCTAATAAAACAGCAACATCGTGTTGTATGCACTATCATGGCGAGCACAAAAAAAATTTAACAAAACTGATGAATTTGTAAAATTTCAGTGGCTGGATACCAGGTCATCTGGGTCAGCTCAACACGAACTCACATTGAGAAATAGTAATGTATGAAGGACTGTTGTATTTCGTTGCAGCTGGAGAAGGGACTATTACAGATGCTTGGCTAACGAATCAGGATCCAGCAGTGGCGTGCAGAGGTTCTTTGATGCCCGGGGCCAACCCCTTCATTGGATGCCCCTAAATTGTTCTTTCCCTAATTCATTCCCCCTCCTCTCCCACTGCACTGTGCTCAGTGTGCTGCCCCCTCTTCGTTTCCCCCAGGAAATTGTTAAGAATTGCACATTGCCGTATGGTACTTTTAGCCTATTTTGACGATCGGAAACCGAATTGTAGACTTTGTATTTTATGCTTAGGAGGTTAGGCTACTACTACTAATCATAGTATAGCCTGTATGGAAAACATGACATAAAAACTTGCGCACTCATGTCTTACTTCGCGATGTATTGTAAACATAAATATTTGAATGGCGATTTATTGGCGGCCGGTTATTAGTAACTTACCACGAAATAGTTGCAAGAACACAAGATTTATCTAAAGTAAAGACGAATGGTACGCGTATGCCCGCCAAGCCAACGTCGGCTGATATTAATGGTTGTCTGGAAATGTTTGATTAAATCCTTACAAAATAGACAACAAAATTACTTACTGTTGCGCCTTGCCGAAAACATTCTAACAGACGACGCTAACCTTATTAAACCTATGAACGATAATACAATCATAACACTGCTGTTGTCAACCGCTGATGATTTCATAACACGCTAAAAGGGTTCGCAATGCATTAGATACTATTATTAGTACTTAAACTACGGCATACGATTCGTATGATACGAAATTAGTCCGTCAATACAAGCGCAAGAGATGTGACTGGGCCAACGCCAACCCGTTGGATGCCCTCCCGGCTGGATGCCCGGGGCCGTCGCACCCTCGGCACCCCCCTCTGCACGCCACTGGGATCCAGTATGGCTCTCACTGAACGTCCAGCATGAGCACTGAAAATGTTTGCTGAATTTTCGATTCTGCCCAATACAATAACATTACTACTTTAATTTACATTACTTCTTTAATTTGACTGAGATTTCTGCAACTACTAGCTTGAACATACACTGCAATTCTGTATTATCTGGTTTTTGCGAATATACTATCCAGAATGTAAACTTTGCGATAAGTTTTCATCACCGGGACTCATGTACGATCTTTCTATATGTATACAGGAGAATTCTTGTTAAACAGAAAGTGTGCTTTGAGAGCGTGAGATAGTGCTTTAAGGTATTTTGCAAGAGTTTAGTTGTCAATAACTTCTTCGCTTTGAAAATAAATTTTCCTGCAGTTTTGTCAGTTTTTTTTATTACGGAGAGTATGTATGCTTGCAAGATTCTCTAAAAGTTTTTTACTGCTTGTCTGTTATGTTATTTCGTAAATTATAGATTGTTTACGGAGAGTTCGCTCGAATAGACCCAAGAAAGAAAATAAATACTCTCAAAACTCTTTCCAAATTCTAAGCCCCAAATATTTCGGGCAACGCATTTTCTCATTATCATGGTCCTTGGTCCAAATCCAGCAAAGGCTATATGGCAATAATCAATTCGGATCAGGAATGAAAGTCATATCAACCTAACTGCTATTACGAAAAATTGACAATCGGGTGAAGTTCAGTCCCAGTAGAGAGAGTAATGCACAAAGATGAGGTCATATTCGAAGCGGCCGATAGGATACCATTGGCCAATCCAGAAGTTGGGAATTTTGAGAGTTGAAAGTTTTTCTTATTCTAGGCTATGTAAGGCGGAACAGATTACGTCCCTTGTGGGTTACGAAGAGGGTAGTGGCATAGTCTAGTTCGATGATCATTACATGACCGTCGATGATTGTTACGTGATCGTCACATAATGATCACTAGCCATTACGTGACAAAGTGTCAACCAAATTTCTTTTGACAATTGCGCTCCTTTGCCCAAAAAAGGCTCCTCCTTCCTGATGTGATTATCCCATTCTGCCTACTCTACCTCCTCCTTCCTGTTTTTCCAATTCCCCACCATAAATTTCCCTCCTCCTGCACTTTCCTCTTCCCGCCCAATTTTCTCCTCCAATTCCTCCTCGTCGTCCGCCTTGGTCTCCTCGTCCTTCTTCCTCTTCTTCCTATTTCCCTCCTATTTCTCCTCCTCCTATTTCTCTCCTCGGCCTCCTGGTCCGTCTTCTTCCTCTCCTTCCTATACCATCCTCCTATTTCTCCTCTTCCTCCTCTTTCTCCTACTCAGCAGCTTTTCCCTCTTCTTCCTAATTTTCCTCTTCCTATTTCTCCTCTTATCCCTCATCCTCTTCTTCCTTAGCCTCCTCCATCTGTTTCCTCTTCCTAATTTTCCTCTTTTTTATTTCTCCTCGTTCTCCTTCTATTCCTCTTCGCCCCAAAGTCAACTCTATTTCCTCTATCTCATATTCTTGTCCTCCATCTCCTCTTCTTCCTTTTCAAGTCCTATTTCACCTACTCATCCTTCTGTTCCTCCTCCTCCTATTCATCCTCCTATTCATCCTCCTCCTCTTCTCCTTCTTCCTCTTCCTCTTCTTCTTCTTCTTTTTCTTCTTGTTGTTCTTGTTGTTCTTGTTGTTCTTGTTCTTGTTCTTCTTCTTCTTGTTCTTCTTGTTGTTCTTCTTGTTGTTCTTCTTTTTGTTCTTCTTAATGTTCTTGTTCTTCTTGTTCTTGTTCTTGTTCTTCTTGTTCTTTTTCTTGTTCTTGTTCTTCTTGTTGTTCTTCTTCTTCTTCTTCTCTGAGGCAGAGAAGACTATGTCATTCAGGGAGATATTTTGTACATAACGACAAGAAAAGGGTTAGGAAGCAGTTTAACACTTGGAAAGACATCAAGTTTCGATATCAGGACAATAGAAATTGATCGACTTAGTTAAGTGTTAGTGGACTTTCAACAGATCTTTTTGGTCATAGACTTCAATAATGCTCAACACATTTCTATAAAAGTTAGGGGCTCATTACTTTCTGAAGTGATGAATACGGATGTGAAGCAACAAATTCAGAAGGTACGCGCCTATTCTCGATGCGACTATTCTCGATGCTGTATCTGATGATTTTCACAAACCGAAACGATGTAATCGTAATCTCGAAATTTCTACAGCGCCCACAAAATCAGTTTATTCACAGGCGATGTGGTCACTTCAAACATCAACACAGGCCAAAACACAGTGTTCAAGTTGTGCATAAGATTTCCTCCAGAATTCAGTGACGCTGATTTGAAAATACAATAGTTCAGACCTCTCTGGATCCTTAGAAAATTCGAAAAATCTCAGTTTCATATTTCTTTTCTCGTTAGAGTAAGCATTGTTGCAGTAAACAACAGCGCAAACTTAGTGATTAGACGTCGTTTTTCTAACCCCTTCGTCGGAAGGTGGCAGGCCGTTTGCCCATTGATTATAGATTTCTGCACGGGAAGAAGGTCCAGCTATGCAGTATGCATTTTGGTAGTATTGAGTATATTTGATTGCACTGCTCTTCGTGAATAAAGTACGATCGATCATCCTGTCGGCCTTGGTCGTCGCCATGCTGATGCAATCCTCCCCTCCACACTACTACTGCTGCTGCTAGTACGACCTCTACTTATACTACTTCTTATGCTACTACTTCTTATGCTACTACTACTACTACTACTACTACTACTACTACTACTACTACTACTACTACTACTACTACTACTACTACTACTACTACTACTACTACTACTACTACTACTACTACTACTACTACTACTACTACTACTACTACTACTACTACTACTACTACTGCTACTGCTGCTGCTGCTGCTGCTGCTACTACTACTACTACTACTACTACTACTACTACTACTACTACTACTACTACTACTACTACTACTACTACTAGTAGTAGTAGTAGTAGTACTACTACTACCACTACTACTACTACTACTACTACTACTTCTACTACTACTACTTCTACTACTACTGCTGCTACTACTACTACTAGCCCTAGTGAATATCCCACAGATCTTTAAAGCCCGTTATTACTATTATTTTTGTTATTATTAGAGCAAATTAGAACACGAACGTGACACCACTTATGCAACTGCGGTAATAAATGTTGATATATATATATCAAATTTTCCCCCAACTACGTCTCACTTCACAAGATAACATACGGTATTCACATATCTAACAATAATATTGATAAGTATCAAATTAACCCTCAATTTCGTCTCATTTCACGAGATAACGTATTCATATATCCTATTAATATACGAACGTGACAGTATCTGATGAAACTGAGGTAATAAATGTTGATAAATATCAAATATACCTCACCACTTCACGAGATAACGTTGTTATATCTTTAATAAATGCTGATAAATATCGAACATAACTTGAATTTCGTCTCATTTCACGAGATAACGAATTCATATCCCTTACCAACATAATCTACCTCCCTACCAAACAATGTGACAGTAAAACCATGGATGTCAAATATTTGATTGACGTTGATTCTGTCCTATGCAATAAGGTCTATGAGTCCAGGTGCGTTAATTAATATATTTTAAATTAAAACATTTTCATCTATATAAGCCTGACGAATTTCTGACATAGTCACAGAATTTTTCTCCAAGTTCTTGCAACTCGTAAGAGCGGAATTCAAAGGTAAGCGTATTCAGGATTTTGAAGTCTGCGTGAAGATTGGGATAGATTGCTATTGGTTAGAAAATAATATATCACTATTCCTCTTTATTTTAGTTGAAATAAAAGCCTGCTTCAAGTACCATGCTCAAAACCATTTTGGGTTTTATCTCTTCAGTCAAGTACATTTTTGGGTTTTAGATGTCTTGATAAAAACTCACATTAATTCGAAATCGCCTTATTTCTGTTACTGTCATCGTGTCCAGGTTTTTTCAGAATTTGACTTTCCATAGAACCGCCACCAAATTAACAAATCTTTGAATTTCGCTTTGACATAAGCATGACCTAAACAAACTGGAAGAATGATCTTGGAACATCCTTCATGTTTATCCGCACTACATAGCGCTAATCAATAGGCTCAGCGATTGCGGTCTATTTTAAGTAGCGCCTTGACCGGTAAATTACTTTGTAACAAGATATTACTAAAGCTCACACCACAGCCTTGGTTCAACTCTGACATCTTCGAGGCAGTAGTTTGAGCGCTGAGGCGCCACTCTCAATAATACTTTACCAATTATACCTGCTACGTTCGTGGACAAATGTCTTCATCGAAGTTCTGCACTTTTTGTCATTGACTTCTATCAGCCAACAAATCTTGCAGAGGTTAGAAATCTTATCTTCTCCCCGTATGAGATGGGTTTACGACACGATTCCTGCATTTATTCTGAAATATTGGTATGATGGCATGGGCCGAAACGTAATTGTCAATTAAAATATCTCACAGCAGTTTAGATGCTTTTGCCTTTATTTTGACTCTATTTGTGCACAATATCCCGCCATGCATAATACAGCCGAAAGGCCGCTCGTTGGATGTCATTTGTGTGGCTTTCTTGTTGTGCTGGGTTACTTTGTCATCAACTCATAGTGAATTTGTCAGCTGGCAAACTTCTTATCGGCTAAACGGGACGCCAACAATTTTAGACAGACACACTGGAACAATAAGTGTACAGAAACAGACTAACAAACAGACGTTATGAACATGCGTGCGCTTTAGTGCTGCGTATGAGATCACGTTGGACTGAACCTAATTTTGAATACGACTGAAGATGGGAATCACACCAAGGTGCCGAAAGGCTTTAGCTGTATCGATCATTTCAAGTTCTTTCCTATCGGTCAAACATGCTCACAGATACAGTGTTAATTTTGTAGCTTTGGTCGAATTTTCTGTTCTGACGTGTTCCCCAACTGCTGACTTGATCCGCTATCGTCGAGTGATAGCTTCTGTTTCCTGACTACTTGACAGCCGAATAATGTCAGCCATTCTCCTGCTGATTGCCGTATTGGCAGTTCGAAATATCGATGCCAGCGAAAGTAAGTAATCATAGTCATTTTCTGATAATTAAAAATAAGAAAATGAAGCAGCAATTTGTTAAGAGGAATAGATGTAGGAGGATGACGAGGAGTAAGAACAAATAAAGAAAAGAAAGAAAAAGAGCAGTCCCTAAGATAGCGACAGGGACTTTTTCTTTTCGTATGTCTCCTATATAGTTTTCCAGATCCGTGTGTACATCGTTCGATTAACGCTAATAGTCCATTATTCAAGCACACACACTGACAGATCTTCTGCAATGTAGCTCACGCTGCCTACGTTTGATGCGTCGGGCGAACCGGAATGTAACTGATGCTTTCCACACCCAGGCTCAAGGACACAGGCAAACGGGCGCTCTTAGGCGTTCGCAGACCTCAATCCTTTCGACTTTCGGCAGAGGTAGACCAAGTTCATATCCGCTGCAGATTGTGTCCAATGTAACCGAAGCTGCCTACGCCCAGGAACACGGGATTGGTCATATAGTTCGTAAATAGTCTATCATTTCTTCTAATATATATATATATATATATATATATATATATATATATATATATATATATATATATATATATATATACCTCCCTCTCTCCATCTATTCAAACGTTCGCTGTATGAGGCGCCGTCTTCCTTTCTGATTTCATGATAGGCGTGAGGAATCCAGCTGTGCAATAATTTACTGCAGTCTAGATTTTCATAATAAAGATAAAATGTTTCAAACAAGAGCTCAAAATTAACATCTTCGCTTATAACAACCAGGGGCGTCGATCCCCCTAAGTCATTGGAGCAACTTCCCTTTCCTCCTCTTCTTCCGACCTCCCCCTTCTCCACCTAAAATGGTGGCACACACATTAACAGATCTTTCCCCCCTCCTATTTATTTCGCGATGGAGCATTTCCTCCAAGGTTTCTATGGTGTAGACGCCCCTGATAACAACTAGTAACATCCTCATCTTGCCCATTTCCAACTACAAAGACGACCCATTGCTTTCTAGTCCAGCACTCTTAAGTCTTACCATATATACTGCAGCAGACTATAGAGCAATCCAAATTATCGCATACGAATATCAGTTTTGGTTATTCCGTTTTCGCAATATATTAATTCACTGATTTTTTGGATAGCGGCTGCGGATTGAAGCTAACAAGTTTTCATTCAGAGCCGTTATGTTAAATTTTGCAGAACGATGCATATGCTGAATGCGCGGTGCACAATCTGATTTTTTCAATTATTTCATTTCAATAGCCTGTGAAAAAAAGCTGGATGTTGCCTTCCTTGTCGACGGTTCTACAAGTATATGTCGTGGTGCTGCATCGTGTCCAGAGTGGAACGCCGCTCTTCAGTTCTGCAAAGACATAGTCAAAAGCCTGACCATTGGAACACGACAGTCAAGGGTCGCCTTCATCACTTTTTCTAATTCGTTTGAGATCAAATGGGACTTGAGACAGTAAGCTAAACACTACAGTTGATGTTTCTAAACTCCAGAAGTAAAGAAAACGTTTAGCATTACTACTGCTATACTACAAAGCATGAATGTATGTCAGCATATATGTATGCATGTATGTGTGTGTGTGTGCATGTCTGTATGTAAGGAAGTATATCCTTTATTGAACCAACCGTTAAATTAACTTGGGTGAACATGAAAGTTTTATTGTAAGTATATCAAACTTATGATAATTTTTTATGGGCTAACTTGTCTGTGTGTGGAATATTTCAATTGTGAGTTCGAGGTAGTAATGTGTATCCAGTTTCTTTTATGGGACGTAATAGGTCGTGCAAAACATACGCTGAGTCTTACGCTTGCGAACAGTTTTAATAACAGAATATGATTATATTCTGAAATTAGCTCCTCTTGTGCATAGAGAATTATTACTTACAAGTCAATGCCCATACAAAGATGTTCGAAGCTTTGTTGAAAGGAAGGAAGGTACCGCGCTGTCCTCATAACAGCCTGGAGTCTTTCCCCTTCCTCCCGACCAACGAAGCCCACCAAGGGGGCCGCATGTAGCATTCTTAATATCGTTTTTGTCCGAGTGTAGCGGACTACGCTTCAAGATTGCGATGATGACGTTTAAGGGACCTAAGCCTGAACCTTGTATTATAGCTGTGTATTATGTATATCTATACGTGTGATATACGTGCTTAAAGTTCAAGGTTTATATTGTTTCAGCTTGTCTAGGGTATATTGGAGAACACGAGTAGAAGGGAAACGGTTTTGTGTCCTAATCTGCGTTGCAAGCGAAACATAAATCAAATATATCGAATCATCGAATCACACCAGCGAAGAACCCCTGGAAGAGAACCACATCCTCCATAAACACCTGGTGACAGAATAATAATTACGAAAGCGATACACAAAAGAACCAATAATATTGCTCACCCAAATAGGGCACAGAGGTCTGCGGGTAGGACATTTTTAACTTCGCGACCCGTACCCACAGCACTGGACCGTTACCCGTAGCCGTACTCGACCCGTACTAAGTGATAAAAATGACAATGACGATGATGTTGATGATAACAATAATGGTGATAATGATGATAATGATGATGACAAAAATAATAATAATAATAAATATAAAAATAATAATAATAAAAATAAAAATAATAATGACTGGAAGCATGTTTCACAGACCAAAGTTCGTGCTCTCTCAAGCCTTTAGTAAGCAACCTATTAGTGAATTGGCCATGACGGGATCATTCCCGTCTTCAGTCATTTTCTCTCCAGCCATACAAGGACAGACGTTGATATTGTCCAGCGACATGACTGCTCTTTGAAACAAAGTGACGCTAACCTGAATAGTTTAAATATTTCACTGAGGCTACGAGTTGATAGACTTTGAAATAAAAGTCTATGACTGGCATTGGCTGAATAGGCTTGTTTTAAAGAAAACTAGACTGCTGACTGCTAGGTTTTCTCAGTGAATCACGGACCTCGGCTTCAGTGACATCTGACCCCCGTCTCGCGACTGAAAACCAGGTCACTTATGTATGAGAGCGCCGCGACTGTGTCAATGGAAATGATTCATTTTGTAACTGTAATTTTGAACAACTGCTAATGAATGCGAACTTCGCGAAGGCCAACGGACCACAGTCAGCACAGGTGAATGGTACTAAGATTCAGGAGATGCAATTTATAAAACGTCTTTGACATTGCAAAACACGAATTTATATAACGGTCACGTTTTAACCCCATAACTGCAAGTTGTTACCGGTAAACCGGGTATACCTGTCCCCGTGATGCTTCTACCCGTACCGGATCTGTGGGTACGGGTCGCATAGGGTAAACGCTCGGGTGCAGGTTTATCCATAGACCTTCATAGGGAAATAGGAGAGCAGTAAGCTTATTGTAATGGGTTAAAACGGACAAGCAGAACCAACAACCAATATGAAGTCTGAGCACAAGTTAACTTCACCATGCTTTCTAAGGTCGGCTTTCCATTCAAAGAGACAGAAGCCGTTCAACATGATGTAACTCAACACGTCGTACATAACAGTATATCTAAGCATGTATTGCTTACGTACGCGTGAATATATGATGTTCAGTCGTTTCGTCCCTGTGGATTTATAATTTGATGCAACATTCGTTAACGTTACCTCTTATCAGTGTCACGTACATGGTTGTTTTCTGTAGATACACAGATGAGACGACGCTGTTGCCAGCCATTGACAATGTCAAGTACACTGGGGGTGAGGTGACAGATTACGTTTCCGAAGCAGATATCATCCTTAGCGTCTTCAACCCATTGGAAGGGGACAGAGTGGCCGACCAGAATATTATGATAGTGATGACGGATGGAGCTCCAAATTTACCTGAGGTGGCCTGGGCAGCTGCATCCTCTAAAGTTCAGGCGACTGGCGTTGGAGTATTCATTGTGTGCATTACTCCAGGATGCACCGACCAACTTGCGAAAGGTGGAGCTTCGCTCCCGAAGCGGGTGAGCCATACAAATGATGTTACACTTCAATCCGGACCATACTTGATGGAGCAGTTTACAGGTTCAAACCCATCTCTTACCCGGCTGTTTTTGAGGGAGTAGTTGACTGGTTGAAGCTCACTAGGGTGGGCCTTACCAGCATAAATCTTTTTCTCTTGTAATGTCTCTCACCCAATCATCCAGTATAAGCTTATTGCTACCGAAATTAGTTATGTTTGGCGCACACTTAGGCTATGCTCGAAGCACTTCTTTGTTGGTGCTCTACAAAAATATAACAATGCGAAATTTCGAATGGTTGGAGTTTTTTTACCAATAAGCCCCAGATGTAAAGTGCATTCTATTGAATTAAATTATTTCTTTTCTTTGCTGAAATAGCATAACAATTTATGATTAGAAATTCTATGATAGTGAGCAACTATTAACTAGTTATTAACAGTATTACGGTACCCAATTGGAAAGGCATTTAACATGCAACTTGTCAGACATTTATGCAAGTACAATACAACTGATTGTGGGTGTTTATTTGGTGACAATTGAGCAATGAGCATGCCCAATGCCAATAAATAAATTCCGTACCAATTTACTAGCATACGCATTACACATTACACAAGTCTGCCACGTGGTCTCCTGCTGCAATTTTGTTTACTTATGGTGTATCTATATTAAGGACTCAGGTATTTAAATCGGTCACCGATTCGACGGTACCGTCAGGTTAATCAGGCTAAGGTGGCAGCCGAGTTAAGGCCGTGTTAAACCCGCAGAAAGCAATTGTGCTTCAATGGGATGGGAAGCTCATGGAAGATCTCACACGAGACGAGAAATTAGACCGATTACTAGCCATTGCTTCAGGATCTGACATCGAACGACTACTCCCTGTTCCGAAGCTGTCTTCAGGAACTGGTCAGGCAATGGCATATGCACTGTGATTGAGGTCTTTCTGACTGGGGCTTTAAGGATTGCATAAAAGGACTGAGCTTTGGCATGACTTGCAGGAACTATGGTTTTAACTAAACTATTTTTTTAGTAAAACTTCTTCCTTAACTAAAAAGTTTTAGTTAAACTAAAAATTAGCAACTTTTTAGTTAACTATTGCCCATCACTGAGAATCAGGTTTAAAAAAGACACACTTCAGATAAAATAAGAGCCTGCCTGAAATATTTTTCTAATTATGACACGTTTCTGTAAAGTGTTGAGCTTTGACATGCAG
The DNA here is from genome assembly GCA_963556255.1 of Allolobophora icterica. Lineage (NCBI taxonomy): Eukaryota > Metazoa > Annelida > Clitellata > Crassiclitellata > Lumbricidae > Allolobophora > Allolobophora icterica. The sequence goes on along the minus strand of OY744603.1, from coordinate 17,520,814 downwards.
TATCACATCATGTGCTATACATAAAATTAACCGCGTAGGCCTATTATTAGCATGGATCTAAGTTCTGGTGTTCTTTTTACCGGAAGCTCATGTAAGCATAGCAGTTGCTTGCACTTGATTTCAAAAAGCCCCTAAAATTTCGTTTGCTTAAAGGCTGTATACGATCATGTTTTTCAAACGCCTTGCGTTGATTTATTGCATTAATTAAGGCCAGGGCTAGCATTCTTTAGTTTTGCGTTGAACATCTTATAATTGTTGAAATTATTTATACTTCTTTGCATGGAGGGGGGGAGTCCATAGAGTAGTGGTAACATCACTGGCGTGAAGTGCAGTAGGTAGCGGGATCGCTTCCCGCAACCCTCACAAAAGGTCCCCTTAGCCTATTCATTCGCGAGATGGCGCGTTGTTAAAATGAGATGCAGGACGTGATGGGCGCCTTGCATGGCTGCCGTATAAAGTTTGATTCGACTCCTGTAATAACTTGTGATCATCCGTTCATACTGATTTTTAATCATACTACGTAATTGCCAGTTTGAAAATATTAAACGAAGATTATTATTATTATTATTATTATTATTATTATTATTATTATTATTATTATTATTATTATTATTATTATTATTATTATTATTATTATGTCTGCCAATTTCTCAATAGGAATTTCTATTGCACATAAAATAATGAGTCAAATATCAGGGCTGACACCTGGATTAATTTCGGAAAGTTGTGTTTGTCTTAGGCTAACGAAACATACTTCCTTGTGGATGGCTATCTTAAGCTCGACCAATTCAGAGACAACGTGGTGAAGAAATTCTGTACCTGGACGGTGAGACTAAAACAAACCTCTATCAACCATCTACTAAACATAATATTACTAGTGTATTAACCCGTCATAAATTATGACGTGACGACAGTGTATCATTATGGGCCTATATGTATCGTTGGCTAAAATGCTCTGAGCGCCGTCGTCAAGACGACCGTCGTCAAGACGGCAGTATAGTGACGTCACAAACGGTTTCACAATAGAACAGATAGAGCGTTATACGACGGACAAATTTGCATATAAGGAAACTATATTATGTATAGAAATCAACTGGTCCCCACTAATCACGCCCTTGTAAACGGCTGAAAGGTCTCATCTGTGTAATTGCAGAGAAACTCTTCGTGTAATCGTGAAGCTGTTCTCTTGCATGTTATAGTAAACTAAATTGAAGCCACATGTAACGTAGAAACTGCATCATTACGGTATTTCTTAATAGTATTGTAATCGCAAACTGTCCAGTGGTAATCGACAGGCTTGAATCCTACCGTTTTATATTGTATTCTCATGTCTGTACAACATTAATTTTGTTGTATAGCCTAACTCATATTGATGGCCTGACTTTTGTAACCTTTTAAGTTCGATTTCTAGATCTGTTGCTTTAAAATTATAGGAGTGTATGTTACAATGCCGCTTATTTCTAGGTAGTAATAATAATTCGAGAACTCTTGCAACTGCACTGTATTCCTTTGGAAGGAATACATAAGTATGATTGCCGTTGTCCGATTTGAGCCTAGTGAAATCCAAGAAAGCATTAATTCAATGAAAAAGAAACTTCTGGGAGTATGATCGTAGTATCGTCATCCAATACAACATCTATATGTGTTGTATGCATCATGCTGGCAAGCATAGAAATCAATAAAACTGTTAATTTTGTAAAATTTCAGTGGCTGAATACCAGGTCATCTGGGTCAGCTCAACACGAAGTCATATTGAGAAATATTAAAGTATGAAGGACTATTGTATTTCGTTGCAGCTGCCGACGGGAATAATAGATTTTGTGAAAAAACCAAATCTAATCCTAGTCTGACTGAACGACCAGCATGAGCACTGAAGATGTTTGCTGAATTTTCGATTCTGCCCGATACGAGTACATTACTGCTTTAATTTAACTGAGATTTCTGCCACTGCTAGCTTGAACTGACACTGCAATTCTGTATTATCTGCCTTGGCTAAATACTATCTACAATGTAAACTGTGCAATATGTGGTTACCACCTGAACTCATGCGCGATCTTTATATATATATATATATATATATATATATATATATATATATATATATATATATATATATATATATATATATATATATATATATATATATATATATATATATATATATATATATATATATATATATATATATATATATATATATATATATATATATATATATATATATATATATATATATATATATACTAGACGATTGCCCGTTCTAACACGGTAATATTAGAAACCACGGATAGACAGACACTCCTAAAACGCAGCTTGAATGTAAATGTAAATGTACGCGATTTTCTATAGCGATCGTATGGCCTCGATCCTTCTCATTTTTCATTGAATCGATCGGGTGATATCCTTCACCACCGCTGCCCGTTTGAATAGGCGCCACACCATTTAAGGTCCCCGTGTACGGACCGTGCTAGCCCGAGATATTTAAATCGCTCAAATGAGCCACCTTCGGGAAGCGAACCGCAGACCGTATGGTTTCTTTCATAGAGGAGTACGGGATGCAGCCTTCGCTCTTACCGAATAGATCGTTACCTCTGCACCTAGTCTGGAAGTCTATCGATTAAGAATCTTGCTATGTGTGCCAAAAGTAATCTTTTTCGAATCAGTTCGTTTGACTTTGAAATAGGTCGCAAAATGAGAACATAAACGTCATTGGTCATCGACTTGATGAATTTCAGTAACAGTGCGCCAGCAGTAATAATGACTATTTGGAGCGGCCAGCTTAGAATAGCCTCTCGTCAGAGGCCGGGCCGACCTCTAGCCTCGGCGCCGGCCGGCGAGGGAGCAACACCTCGCTGCCTCTGCCTCTTGGCAGAGGCCGAAGCCGAGGCCTCTTGGCGCCCCCTTTGCCTCTTGGCGGAGGCCGGAGCGGCTGTGCCGCCTCGGCCAGCGGTTTCACGCATCCTGCTATGTGCAGCGTAACATGCCAATGTGGACAGACTGATGCCATGACATTTCTGTTCGTTTGTAGTAGTAATATTCAAATACCACAATGGGATGTTTCTCTCTCGATGCAGTTACTTAACAATGCCTGTTGATATCTAACGTGGGGCATAAGGATTGATTAAACTAGTGATCATGGGTACAGATCTGTACTAAGCTCTTCTTTATAATACAGAGGCGTCACATGTACTGGGTGCTTGTCCGGGGAAAAGAAAACAGTTAATTGTAGGATCATATCTGTAGTTAAGACCTAGTTGAGATAGAATAGACTAACATTGTATCTACAATTGTACATGTCGTAATCGTAACCGTAATCGTAATCTCCAAACAAATCAAAGGGGTTTCCAGAGAGTAGTCCAAAAGAGGTCCAAGTCCGATTTCCAGGATACTAGATTAGGAGAGGCAGAGCAGCTGTCAAGGCGGGTGTCGTTTACGGCGAGAATAATTGGAAGGCAGAGGATCAGATGAGTCAGGGTAGGAGTATTTGAAAAGTGAGACCGCGGGGTGATAGAGGAACAAGAGCAGGAGGATGAAGGAAGGGTTGCAATGATGATGGAGGCACTGAGAAACTGCGGAATACGTGTCAGGCTCAGTGTGCTGATTTGTCTGCTTGGCTCATTAGCTAGGCGTTACGTCAAAATCATAGGTCAGTAAACTTTATGATTCACGGTCTGCGGCCGACTAGCGTTCATTTCATCCTACCATCATTTCTAAGGCGGATGCAAGCAGCAACTCCAAGTTCTTCATTCCTGCGATGCTAATCTATCATCTGATTCGCGATCCATATTAAATAATATAGACGCCACTTGTCAAATAAATCGACTGAAATAATTTTAGCTCTGTCCAATAACATAGGTGTAGTACAATTTAATACTTCTTCGAGTAATGATTGAATTATGCACATCTGATAAACTGCGATCGATGAATTTGACAGCGTTGGTCGAATAATTTGAGGTACATGTCGAGCTTTGTCATTTGTTTACTTCAGCCATAGGCGTAGACTCTGGGAGAGGGCAGCCGGGGCACGTGACCTCAATAATTGAGGAACCGGGGCAATGCCCCCCAAAAATCGAGAGGAGAATTTCTTCAAATATTAAAATATTATGTTTTAATACAGACAAATTTCTTCAGAAACAGTAAAACAGAGACACAGAACTGAAATACTATCAGAAATTTATAATGAAAACAAAGATTTATTTTATCTTCAATATCTTCAATATGAAACAAGTGTACACGTAAACAAAATGCCCCATTTCATGCGCATTAACGCAACACCGGAAGCCTTTGCTGACTGTTCAGATCAGAGGTGACAATTTTTTCTGAAATCGCAACTGAATTAAACTGAGTTGGAGCTCTTGTCATCCTTGAAAGGCAGCCTTGTATATTTTGCGATAGCGACTTCATTTCCGATGCTTCGCTTTCTGTGAGGACCAGTGACTCATGCAATCCTCACGCCATCTTTGAGACTGCCACTACCAGAGTACATCTAGTGGCGGAGGTGCCAGAACTACAGACTTCAATACTGCAGTAGTCTAGTAGGCTTTCGAGCAATCGAACTAATCTCAATTTTGGAAACTCCATTCGGGTAGTATAGGCCTAATTAGTCTCAAATATATTTGAGATGTTAGATGTGATTGATAAGCTACTGGAAAACTCTAGTATATTAGCAGAATTTTGTCTGAACTCTTACATGCGCGGTGCAAAGTTGAACTCTTTAGTTAACAGCTTTTGTTTCATTTGATTGTGAAAGTATGCTGGACGTTGCATTAATCCTTGACGGATCTCCGGCTGTCAGTAGAGGGACTGAACCGTGTCACTGGAATTCCATTCTTCAGCTCAGCCAGCAAATTAATAAATTCGGCAGACTAATCATTGAACCGACGATTAACAGGTCGCTGTTCTTACGTTCGGTGGTGATGCTAAATAGGAATGAGACTATTAACGGCTAAGTTGAACATGGCAGTTTTAAGTATTTACCTATCAAACACACTCAAAATAGATGAGAAATTTAACAGTACTACGGCTGAATTTCAGTTTAGGCCAGCATGCATGTATGTATGTATGTATGTGTGCATTTATGCCTATATGTATTTGTTTACGCATGTACGCATGTATGTATGTATGTGTGCATGTGTGCAACTGTGCATGCATGTATGTATGTATTCGCGATCAACCTTAGCAAGTGATTCAGATATTCTGTGTGAAATTTTCTGAAATTTCGTTTCTACTCCATAAAGCATGTATGTATCTATGTATGTAGGCATGAATGTACGTATGCATGTGTAGTGTTACACGATTAAGCTCACTCAGCCCTCCATCCTAATTGCTCGGTGAATGAGTCCATTTCACACAACTGAACTTTTTTAAACTCCTCTTCGTATTCGCGATCAACCTTAGCAAGTGATTCAGATATTCTGTGTGAAATTTTCTGAAATTTCCTTTCTACTCCATAAAGCATTGAAGCGTTAGCAGCTCTTTTAACATGTCAAATATCAACAGAGCGCAGGTAGTATAGCTTTTTACTTCTGGTCTTTACTAGATTACGATCTAGTAAAAATCTCAAGATTTGTCTGTATTTGCCACTTCTTGCATTGTTCAGGCTTCATGCATACAAAATTCACTTGCCTATATTATGCATGAATGTACATAGGCCCGAAGTATTAATCTATGTAGGTCTCTGTATGTATGTATGCACTATACATGTTTGCATTTATGTATCCATGTACTTATAAAAGTATGTAACTTTGTTTGTCTATTTGAATGTGCATGTGTTTGTGCGAATGAATATTATATGAATACATTAAACTACTTATGCAAAGCCTTTCCAGAGCCTCATGAAAGCTCCACTCGAATTCACTCACGGATTATTATTACTACTACAACTACTATTACTACTATCACTACAAGTACAACTACTACTACTACTACTACTATTACTACTAGTGCATTTACCACCACCACCACCACCACCACCACCACCACCACCACCACCACCACCACCACCACCACCACCACCACCACCACCACCACCACCACCACCACCACCACCACCACCACCACCACCACCACCACCACCACCACCACCACCACCACCACCACCACCACCACCACCACCACCACCACCACCACCACCACCACCACCACCACCACCACCACCACCACCACCACCACCACCACCACCACCACCACCACCACCACCACCACCACCACCACCACCACCACTGCTAATGCAACATCCCACAGATCTGCAAAGCCCATTATTATTATTATTAGTAGTAAATTACTGCCGAAGGTGACAGCATCTGATGCAACTGCGCTAATAAATGTTGATAACTATCAAATTTTCCCTCAATTTTTTCTAATTTCACGAGATAGCGTAATCTTATATCTAATTAATGTATTCGAACTTGACCGCGTGTTATGCAACTCTGTTAATAAATGTTGATAAATATCAAATTTATCCTCAATTACTTCTCGATTCACGAGATAACGTATTCATATCTCTAATAATAATGGTGATAAATATCAAATAAAACTTCACTTTTGCCTCATTTCACGAGATAACGAATTCATATCCCTTATCAGTATAATCTAGATCCCTACTATAATAAGGTCAGAGTAAAAACTATGGACGTAAAATATTTGATTTGTCGCTGATTATGTCTCATGCAATAAGGTTTTTGAGTCCACGTGCGTTTATTAATATATTTTAAATTAAACCATTTTCAGCTATATAAGCCTGACGAATTTGTGACATAGTCACAGACGTTTCTCCAAAAGTCTTGCAACTCGCAGCAGCAGAATTCGAAGGTAAGAATATTCAGGTTTCAGAAGTGGACGTGAAGATGCTGATTAATTCATTTTGGTGAGAAAATAATGTACCAATGTTCGTCTTTATTTTATTTGAAATAAAAGCCTTCTTTAAACACCTCGCGTAAAACCATTTTGCTTTCTAAACATAGCATAACATGCTATGGTTTTTTAGTGGCTCAGAAAACTTCCATCTGTGTCAGAGCCACTCTCTCGATCCTCCTCGCAATTGCACCTCGTTCTAATATCCAAGTTTGTTAAGTTTCTTCTTAAATGCAATAACCGAGTCCGTCAGGAGCGCCCATATGACTGAAGATGGGGTTCATACGAAGTGCTGAAAGTCTCCAGCTCTTTGGATCATTTTTAGTGTTTTCCTATTTGCAGTGCTTTATAGCGTTGTATTTCGAGCTCAATAAAACCAACTCACACGTGCTCAACATTCATTGTCTTAGTGCTCAAGTATTGTTTTTTTTACCGAACGGTTCTCGAACTGGCCTAGATATATATTACTCAAGATAGTCCAGTGCAGAAAGATGCATGAAACTACAATATCGGTCAAACATGCTCAAAGGTACAGTGTTAATTTTGAAGCTCTGATCGAATCTTCTGACGTGTTCACCAACTGTTGACTTGATCCGCTATTGTTGAGAGATCTCATCTGTTTCCTGACCACTTCACAGCTAAACAATGTCAGCCGTTCTCCTGCTGATGGCCCTATTGGCAGGGGCGAATGTTGAGGCTAGCGAAAGTAAGTATTCACAATCATTTTCTAATAATTAAATAGAAGAAAATGAACCAGCAGTTTGTTAACAGGAATAAATATAGGAGGAAGATCAATAATAGGAAACCATAAAGAAAATGAAGAAAAAAAGAGGAGAATTTATGTCTTAAAATGGAAGATGCAGCGTTGAGAATTGGAAAAAAGAAGAAGTTAAATTAAAATGGACACAGTTTACTTGGGAAAACAGAAGGAGGAGAAAGAAAAATGAGATAAAGTTTAAGAAGAAGAAAAATAAGTAAAAGAAAATTGCAATAGGAAACCACGAGGAATAACAAGAAAAATAGGAAGAGGTATGCTCTGGATAAAGCTGGTCATTGCTGTCCTTATGCTCCTCATTCGCCCAGAAAAGTTTCTAACGAAGAGAATCTTCTTCCAGTCTCTTGGTAGTGAGCGGTGCTAAATTTTCAGCGACCCAATGCTCGGGAGCCTCAGCGTATGAGGGTCGCGTCTCGATCCTAAGAAAGCGGAAGGTCCTCTGCATGACTTCGGGAACATGTGGAATTGATGAGATGCACGTGATAAATTAATCTTAATTATGTACTTCTTTCATATCTCCCTCTCTTCATCTATTTAAACGTCCGCTGCACGCGGTAGACGTCTTTTTCTCATTAGCGAACACTGTGAGAGGCGTTTTACAAAAGTTCAGATACAATACAATACAATTTTGTGATAGGCGTGAGGAATCCAGCTATGCCATAATTAAATGCAGTCTAGCTTTTCATAATAAAGATAAACTGTTTCCAACAAGAGCTCAAGATTAACATAATTATACGCCTCTTTCACAATTATGTTTATTCACTGAATTTTGGGATAGCGACTGTGAATCAAAGCTTACAAGGTTTCATTTAGGTCCGCTATGTTGTGTAAACAGAATTTTGCCACAGCGAGGAATATACTTAATGCGCGGTGCAAAGTCTGGTCTGTTCGATTATTTCATTTCATTAGCCTGTGGAAGAAAGCTGGATATTTCCTTCATCATCGACGGTTCGACAAGTATTTGTGGTGCTGCACGGTGTCCAAAGTGGGACGCCGCTCTTCAGTTCTGCAAAGATGTAGTCAAAAGCCTGACCATTGGACCAGACGAGACAAGGGTCGCTATGATCACATTATCTAATTCGATTGAGGTCATGTGGGACTTGAGACAGTAAGCTAAACGCTACATTTGATGTTTTAAGCTCTGTCAGGGACCAACAATTGCAGAAAACTTTTAGCATAACTACTGCTATTCTACAAAGCATGAATGTATGTCAGCATGTATGTACGCATGTATTTGTGCGCATGTCTGTAAGTAAGTAAGTAAATAAGTAAGTACATCCTTTATTGAACCAACTGCCAACCGCACTTTCGTGTACATAAAAGTTTCATCGTGAGTAAATCATCCTTATGATAAGGTTTTACGGGCTACATTGTCTGCGGATGGGTTATTTCGGTCGTGAGTGCGAGGTGGCAATGTATACCAATTAACTTTAATGAGTGGTAACACACCGCGCAAAACATGCGCTCAGCCTGCAGTAAACTCTTGCGAACAGTCGGAACTCAATACCGAAAGATAAATGTTCGAAGTTTTGCTGGATGTCAGGAAGGTGCCGTGCTCTAACCAGTCTATTCATTACAGCCTGGAGTCTTTCCCGTCCTTCCTGACGAATGAAGCCACCAAGCTAGGGCCGCATGCAGCATTCTTGATACCGTTGTTGCATAGACAACATAATTTAATGATGGGCCAGTTAGTCCATGCGCAGCCAATACTCGAATAGCGTACATAGCCTGTCTTGCCCTTGTGCAAACATCTCTAACATGTTGGTCGAAACTAAGGTGCTCAGTTATTGTTACTCTCAGGATTTTCATGTTCTCTACTCTTGTCAGGCCCGGTGTAGCACAGGGTTGTCCATCCAGACGGCCTGTCCTTGGCCGGTGCACCACCATTTCTTGGACTTTCCCATGGTTCAGCGTGAGGCCTCATGCCTCGGCCGATGTCGTCACTGTTGAATCTCAGACTTTGCAATCCAGCTGTCTACAGCGAGTATCAAAAGATAACTGTCGTCTGCGAACTTGATCATCTTTGTTGTACGGGTGTCGCGGCCTAAGCTTTGAGACTGCGTTGATGATTTTTACGGGACCTATGCCTGAACCTTGTGTGTGTGTCTGTGTATGTGTATACATACGTGTGCAGATATGCGTCTTGAGTTCAAGGTTTATATTGTTTCGGGTTGCCTAGAGATATATTGTAGCACACGAGTTCTAGAATTTCATACGGTTTCATTTCCTACGCCATTGGCAAGCACGTCTTCTATTAGCACCCGGTGACGGAAGAATATTACAAAACGGTTCGCAAAAGAACCAGTTGCTTACCACATAGTGAACAGAAGTCTGCGGGTAGGGCACAATACAGGACCGTAGCCCGTAACCGTACCTGACCCGTACCTGACCCGTACTCAAAATTATCTCCGACCCGACCTGTACCCTCGGTATGACCGTACAAGCCGCGTTACAAGTAAAACTTCCTACCTGGCTTACAACTTAGCATGTAGTAGTAATAATAATAGGCTGATGACTATGACGATGATGTTCGTAATTGTAGTATTAATAATAATAATTAACATTATCAAGATGATAACGATAATAATAATAATACAAAATAACTATAATAATACTGCTTATACTGTTAATAATGATGATGATGATGACGATGATGATGATGATGATGATGATGATGATGATGATGATGATGATGATGATGATGATGATGATGATGATGATAATGATGATGATGATGGTGATGCTGATGATGATGATGATGATGATGATGATGATGATGATGATGATGATGGTGATGATGATGATGATGATGATGATGATGATGATGATGATGATGATGATGATGATGATGATGATGATGATGATGATGATGATGATGACAGGAACATGTTTTATGGACCAAAGTTCCAGCTGCCCAACACAATTTGTTGCTCTTCGGCGTATCGATTTTTGCTATTTAGGGGTCGTAATCAAACTATTAACCAATATTATTGTAATGTCAGTATACTTACACCTGACCCACCTAAGTCTTGCGCAAGAACTTATTGTGAGAATTACAGAAACACTCAGAATTAATACTGGTCGTTCAATTTTCACATTTTAACGGCCGATTACAAAACGATGAAGTTTTGTGCGAATAGAAAAATGGTTGACGTAGGCCTCATCTCTAAAACTTTAAATAAGCAACCTATTAGTGAATTGGCCAAGAAAGGACAGACGTTGAGATTTTCCAGCGGTTCGCTGTAACGCGAAACGACCGAAGCAACCAGTCCTAAAACCGCTATTTGAAAAAAAATGACGCTAACCTTAATAGTTTAAATATTTCTCTAAGGCAACTAGTTGAATGACTTTAAATGCAAGCTTATGACTGGCATCGACTGCATAGGCCTGTTTTAAAGAAAACTAGACGGCTGGACTGCTAGGTTTTCTCACTCAATCACGGATCTCGGCTTCATAAATGACCTGGACTGAGAACCAGGTCATTTATGTTGAGAGCGCCGCGATTGCGCTAATGGAAACAAGTCAATTTGTAACTGTAATTTGAACATTTTATTAATGAATGCCAAGTTCACGCTCAACACAGGCGTGTGGTACTAAGTTTGAGGAGATGCAATTTATACAAAGTCTTTGACATTTTAAGACGCGAATTCAAAACTGCAAATCGTTGCCGATAAAACCTGTACCAGATCCGTGGGTACAGGTCTGATAGGTAAAAGTTCTGGAACAGGTTTATCCATAGACCCTTTATAGGGAAATAAAACGACCAGTATTGTAAAGGGCTAAAAGCGGGTAAGAAGAACCAACAACCGATATGACGTCTTAGCACAAGTCAACTTTATCACGCTTTCTTAGGTCGGCCGCTCTCCATCCAAAGAAACAGAGCCCGTTCAACACAAAGTAACTCAGCACGTCGTACGTAATATCTGTGCATGTCTGTATGTATGTATGTACGCGTATATCCATATGTGTTATTCAATCGTTTCGTCTCAGTTGATGTATAATTTGATCCAACGCTCGCCTAACGTTACCTCGTCTCAGTATCACATACATTGTTGTTTTCTATAGATACACAGATGAGACGACGCTGTTGTTAGCCATTGACAATGTTCAGTACCCTGGGGGTGAACTGACAGATGCATTTTCCGTAAAAGATATCATCTTTGACGTCTTCAACCCAGATAAAGGGGACAGACTGGCCGTACAGAATATACTAATTGTGATCATAGATGGATGTCCAGCTTATCCTGATGAGCTCTGGGCAATTGCATCGGCTGCAGTTCAGGCGGATCGTATTGGAATATTCCTGATGTGCATTACCCCAGGATGCACCGTGCACTTTATGGAAAATGTATCTTCGCCCCCGAAGAGGGTGAGCCTTACAATTACTGTTACATTTCAATCCGGGCCATGCTTGATGGAGTAGTTTACAGGTTCAAATTCATCCCTCACCCGGCTGTATTTGAATGGTAGTTGACTGGTTTAGCCTCACTAGGGTGGTGTTTACCAACAAAAATTGTTTATCTGTTATTGTCACCCACCCCCTTACATTGTACTCATCCAGTAGAAATATATTGCTGTAGAAACTGGTTGTGGTTGGTGTACACTTAGGGTATACTCAATCCACTTCTTTGTTGGTGCAATACAAAAATATAAAACTGCGAAATTGCGAATGGTTAAAAAGTTTTTATTCCAATTACCACCCAGCGCAATATATATATATATATATATATATATATATATATATATATATATATATATATATATATATATATATATGCAGTCCATATATATATATATATATTCAATTATTCCCATGTAAATTGCATTCTGTTCGTTTTCTCGTATCCTTGTCTTTTCTTTGCTGAAATAGCTTAACAATTATTGATAATTATAACTTTTATGATAATGAGTAACTATTAACTAGTCATTAACTACGGTGCTCAATTGGGTATGCATTGCAGATGCAATTTGTTAGATATTTTAACCAGTACAATGCAACTACTTGTAGGTGTGTATTGTGACTACTAAGCAATTGGCATGCCAATGCCAATCGCTAATAAATAATTTCCATATCTATTTGCAAGCATAAACAATACAGATTCCACAGGACTTTCACCCAATCCGCCGGACAAAACATTGAAGAGTGAATCATAGATATGTCATCCATTCGACGTTACCGTCAGGTTTTCTGGGCTAAAGTTGCAGCTGAGTTGAAGGCTGAGTTTAACCCCCAGGAGCCAATGGTGCTTCACTGGGACCGGAAGCTCATGTAAGATCTCACAAGAGACAAGAAAGTAGACCGATTACCAGTCATTTTTTAGGACCTGGCATCGTGTTCCGGAACTGGTCAGGCAATGTCATATGCAGTGATTGACGTTCTTTCTGACTTGGGCTTTATGGATTGCATCAAAGAAATTAGCATTGACCCAACTTCCAGCAACACAGGACGAAAGAATGGAACTCGCTTATTGGTAGTAAAGCTCCTGGAGAGAAAAGTGCTTTACCGGGCGTCCAGGCATCATATCCATGAAATTCTTTTGGAGCAAGCCTTCAGCACCGCAATGGGACGGATCATAAAGTGGCCCTGAGATCGTCCTGTTCAACAGGTTCGAGTAATTCTTCCCCAGTAAGCTTATCATTCTTGCAAATTACAAGCTTGATGTCGACGTTCCAGTCATTACAGCTGCACTTTGTGATATTTCGGCTGAGGTCATGGACTTTGCGATGAATCAGCTTGAACTAATACATCACCGTGATAACTTATCATGAACTTCTCGAGCATGCTCTCATCTTCTTAGCAGGAGTTTCACCTCGCGAAGTTTCATTCACGAAACAAGGTGCGATACACTGTGCCCGATTCATGGCAAGATTTATATATGCGCAAAGCGAGAAGCACAGTATCGTGAACGTTTCTGCGTCTTTGGTGCCTGGGTATATATAAAACCCTGGTTCCATTTCTGACTACCAACTGCAGCTCCTACCAGTGACTTGAAACTATTGAAAATACTCACAACATTTAATCGCCAGCGTCCAAGAGTATTCTGTAGGAGTTGTGAGGGCAGCTTTGATATCTGAGTGAAGAGCTAACAACATCAGCCTTGTTTCACCGAGACGTCGATGTAGTCGATAAAAGGACAATGGCGGAAGGACTCAGTCAGGAAGCAAAGAAGGATCCTCCGCAGCGTATTAGTCCAGGATTCCAGAATTAAGACTACGTGATTACGTGACCGCTAACACACGCACTTGCTTCCTGAACCTTGACCTGCCAGATTCCTTCCTGAAAGTCAAACCGGAGGTGTGGCTGACAAACACTGAATGTCTTCAAGCAGAAGATGTTGTATGAGAGCTTCGTGTTGTCGACGATACTGCAGAACGAGGGGTGGCACTGATTCAAGAATGCAATGCTTTGCTGAAAAAAGACGAGGAGCAGACTGAATTTGCTCTTCTTGTCATCAAGGAACACCGCAAACTCTACCCCGATAGAAGGGGTACTGTCCTACAAGGTCTCGCTTCTGCTTCGTACCAGACTGCCGGGACTGGACTCAAATAGCGGAATGCACTTGTACTATGAACTAGTTGAATGCGCATGTCCATTATACAACTGCAGTGCATTCGAATGATTGATCATATCATATCGGAAGCCTTTTATATTTATTTGATTGCACAAAATTAGCAAACTTTTCAAGTGGATTTAGCATACCTAAATATTGGCCAATAGCTAAGAAATTTTACACCAATTAGTTTCTACAAAGGGAAACCTGTTTGAAGTGTGGGACAGTGCAATTTTGGAAGTTGCAATTTTGAAAGTTTCCACCAGATGCTCATGTAATCGAAACAATTCCTTGAACTTGTTTTATAAATCCCCTACAATATCGTTTTATTAATGGATTTTTAGGATTATGCTTAAACGCCTTGCGTTGTAATATTACACAAATTGAGATCAAGACTTGTATTCTCCAATTTTGCATTGAACTTCTTTGAACATCTTACACCTATTGAAATTTGCTATCATTGGTCCCATATCTGCCAACTCACCAACAGGAGTTTCCATTGCACTTAAAATAAAACGTCAAATATGAAGCCTGACTTCTGGATTTATTCTGGAATGTTGTGTTTGTCTTAGGCTAACGAAACATACTTCCTTTTGAATGACTATCTTAAGCTCGATCAATACAGAGACAACCTGGTGAAGAATATCTGTACCTGGACGGTGAGACTAAAACAAACGTCTACCAACCATTTACTAAACATCTATCAACTCATCCCCAGTTTTCACGCTCTTACAAACGGCTGAAAACAGCGTAGTATTTTCTGTGTATCTGCAGAAAAACTATTTGCTTAATTGTTACGCTGTTCTCTTGCATAGTCAATTAAGTGTGTTTGTCTTAGGCTAACGAAGCATACTCGCCTACAAACTGGAATGTAATTTTTAACAGTATTATAAACTTTCCAGTAGTAATTGGCAGGTTCGAATCCTATCAACCAATCAGCTCTTTTTCTCCTCAACCATGAAAGAATAAGACACAGGAAAGTAATATTCTACAGCACAGAAGAATACTACCGTTTTATGTTGTATTCTGATGTCTTCATTTTGTTGCATAGTCTAACTAACATTGATTGCTTGGCTTTTGTAAACTTTTTAGTTTGATTTCCTGATCTGTTGCTTTAGAATCATAAGACTGTACGTTAAAATATCGTTTATTTCTAGGTAGTAATAAAAATTCTAAAACTCTTGTAACGGCACTGTATTCCTTTTCAAGGAATACATACCTATGATTGCCGTTATTCTATATGAGCCTGGTGGAATCCAAGAGATCAGTTTGTCAGTAAAAGACAAACTTCTGGGAATACGATTGTAGTGTTGTCATCTAATAAAACAGCGATATCGTGTTGTATGCACTATGATGGCGAGCACAAAAAAATTAATAAAACTGATGAATTTCTAAAATTTTAGTGGCTGGATACTAGGTCATCTGGGTCAGCCCAACACGAAGTCACATTGAGAAATATTAATGTATGAAGGACTGTTGTATTTCGTTGCAGCTGGAGAAGGGACTATTACAGATGCTTGGCTAAGAATCAGGATCTTGTATGGTTCTCACTGAACGACCAACATGAGCCCTGAAAATGTTTGCTGAATTTTCGATTCTTCCCAATACAATTACATTATTTCTTTAATTTAACTCAGATTTCTGCATCTGCTAGCTTGAACATACACTGCAACTCTGTATTATCTGGTTTTTGCGAATATTCTATCCAGAATATAAACTGTGCGAAATGTTTTCATCACCGGAACTCATGTGCGATCTTTCTACATATACAGGAGAATTCTTGTAATACAGAAAGTGTGATTTGAGAGCATGAGATAGTGCTTTCAGATATTTTCCAAGAGTTTAGTTGTCAATAACTTTTTCTATTTGAAAATAAATTTTCATGCAGTTTTTTCTGTTTTTTATCACTCGAACAGACCCAAGAAAGAAAACAAGCAATCTCAAAACCCTTTCCAAATTCCAAGTCCCAAATATGGGATAAAAGTCACACCAACCCAACTGTTATTACGAAAAATTGACAATCCGGTGAAGTTCAGAATTATACACGATGGTGAGGTCTGGACAATGGTACGTTAATGCTTAGGATGCTTACTCTTTAAGTAGTGCAAGTTCTGACGCGACACTAGGCGAGTGGTTTTGGTATTTACTTTCGTTGCATGGGTCCTATTGGCCTGCCATAGACCGCTCTAGCAGCAGACGACTTAGGATTCCAGACCGCTGATCGACTGACCGAACGCGAAGACAGTGCTAGAGAGACAAAGAAAAGCACAGAGATTGAAGCAGACACAGATAGATTGAACACAGATAGATTGAACACAGACAGAGACGAACAAAGGTAACAACGCGAGTAAGCAAGATTGCTGTCTACCTTATCAAATAAATTCTTGTTCATTGAATCACCAAATAAGGTTCTGCTACACACGAACACACACACACACACACACACACACACACACACACACACACACACACACACACACACACACACACACACACACACACACACACACACACACACACACACACACACACACACACACACACACACACACACACACACACACACACACACACACACACACACACACACACACACACACACACACACACACACACACACACACACACACACACACACACACACACACTATATAGAGATGGAGAGAGATACGCATTGATCGTAATCCTGTGACGACTTATCGTCGTCCAGAGAACAAGTAGAGAGGCTGGTGATTCGTCGACGTGAGAAGTGATTGATGTAGATTGCACCACATATATTTAATAAAACCATATGAGAAGCTCCGCTTCCCCCCTTGCAATTCGATCAAAAAGCAGCATCTGGCTGTTCCAGGTTAGAAAACTCGCGTGTACGGGGTTAACGATGCTTCGGGTAAGACCGTACTAGCATAGCTCCTTCAATTACATTTTTAGCCTGTTTTTTGTTCCCCTGCAGTCCTTGACCTCTTCTCCTCCCTGCTCTCTTTCTTATTCCCTCTCCTCCTGAACGTTTGACATCCTCCTGCTTCCCGATATGATTATCGCATTCTGACTCCTCTACTTCCTCCTTCCTGTTTTTCCAATTTCCCACCTCCTATTTTCCCTCCTTCTGCACTCGTCTTTCCTCTTCCCGTCCCCCTTTTCTCCTCTAATTCCTCCTCCTCGGCCGCATGGTCCGACTTCTTCCTCTCCTTCTTATACCATCCTCCTATTTCTCCTCTTTCTCCTCTTCCTCCTCGTCCTCTGATTCCTCCGCCTTCTCCCTCTTCTTCCTAATTTTCCTCCTCCTTTTTTCCTTCTCTTGTCCCTCATCCTCTTCCTCCCTTAGCCTCCTTCATCTGTTTCCTCTTCCTAATTTTCCTCTTTTTCTCTTCCTTCTCCTTCTATTCCTCCTCTTACTCTTCTTCTTAGTTGATTGCACTGCTCTTCGTGTATAAAGTACGATCGATAATCGTGTCGGCCTTGGTCGTCGCCATGCTGATGCGATCCTCCCCTCCACACTGCAGGCGACGCGACCTCCCTAAAACACACGATCGCCTCATAAGTGCTACAACACAATGTCATCGTAATCATAATCTCCAAAAACGTCTAAAGCGCAACTCGAAGACCAAGAGCGTAAGTATTACAGGTTTCAAATTCTGGTCTTCATCGATTACGACAGATGTTTGGGCCTAGTAAAAATTTCAAGCATTTGTCCGAATTTGCTATTTCTTGCGTTTTTCAGGTTTCATGCATTCAATGTTCATTTGCTTATATTATCGATGAATGTATGTAAGTATTAATCTATATAGAACTGTATATGTATGTATGTATGTTTGCATTTATGTATCCATGTACTTAAAAAATTGATTTGAGGACGTTTCGTTGACGAAACGTCCTCAAATCACTTTTTTCAAGGACTGTAACAGTTCGTCAAGGACTACGTCAAGTGGACATTTCGTCAACGGACGATTCATCAACGGAGGAAATTAACCAAACATTTATGAAAAAAAACGAAAATTTGTAACAGTATTTTATTAGTTTGAGCTCTATTTTCATCGCTATTCCAGCTTCTAGTTCGAATTTTACTATGACAGTGTAAACAACACGAAATGGTATTCGAAACTAAAACCCGGGTTTTTGTTACAATATAGCTTTGAAACTAGAAGCTGAGAGAGCGATGGAAATAGAGCTCAAACTAGAAGGTGGATGAGCGATGAAAATATAGCTCAAACTAGAAGCTGGAAGAGCGATGAAAATGTAGCTCAAACTAGAACCTGGAAGAGCGATGAAAACATAGCTCAAACTAGAAGTTGGAAGAGCGATGAAAATAGATCTCAACCTAATAAAATACTATTACAAATTTTCGGTTTTTTCTTCATAATTGCTTGATTTCCGATAGACTAGAGGACGAAACGTCCTTGACGAACAGTCGTTGACGAAACATCCTTTGACGAAACGTCCGCATACCCATAAAAGTATGTTAATTTCTTTGTATATTAGAACGTGTATATGAATATATATGAATACATACACCCACTTATGTAAAGCCTTCTCAGTACCGTACGAGAGCTCAACTCGAACACAATACTCTCACGGATTATTGTTACTACTACAATTACTATTGCTAATAATACTGCTGCTACTATTACTATTACTACAACAACAACTACTACTACTACTAATGCTACTACTATTACTACTAGCCCCACTGCTCCTACAATATCCCACAGATCTATAAG
Source organism: Allolobophora icterica (assembly GCA_963556255.1). Classification (NCBI taxonomy): domain Eukaryota; kingdom Metazoa; phylum Annelida; class Clitellata; order Crassiclitellata; family Lumbricidae; genus Allolobophora; species Allolobophora icterica. Next base: position 17,501,918 of record OY744603.1, on the reverse strand, counting down.
GCCCGTTATTAATATTATTTTTTTTATTATCAGAGCAAATTAGAGCACGAACGTGACACCATCTGATGAAACAGCGGTAATAAATGTCGATAAATATCAAATTTACCCCCAGCTACGTCTCACTTCACAAGATAACGTACGGTATTCACATCTCTAGCAATAATATTGATACATATCAAATTTACCCTCAACTTGGTCTCATTTCACGAGATAACGTATTCATAAATCCTATTAATATTCGAACGTGACAGTATCTGAGGTAATAAATGTTGATAAATATCACATATACCCTCATTTGCGTCTCACTTCTCGAGATGACGTATTTATATCTCTAATAAATGTTGATAAATATCGAACATAACCTCAATTTCGTCTCATTTCACGAGATAACGAATTCAACGTAATCTACCTCCCTACTAAGAAAATGTGACAGTGAAACCCTGGATGTCAAATATTTGATCTGCCGTTGACTATGTCCTATGAAACAAGGTTTATGAGTCCAGGTGCCTTAATTAATATATTTTAAATTAAAACATTTTCACCTATATATAAGCCTGAAGAATTTGTGACATAGTCACAGAATTTTTCTCCAAGTCCTTGCAACTCGTAAGAGCGGAATTCAAAGGTAAATGTATTCAGGATTTGAAGTCTGCGTGAAAATTGGGATAGATCGCTATTGGTTAGAAAATAATGTATCAATATTCCTCTCTATTTTAGTTGAAATAAAAGCCTGCTTCAAAGACCATGCTGAAAACCATTTAGGATTTTACCTCCTTAGTCAAGTACATTTTTGGGTTTTAGATGTCTTGATAACTCACACTGATTCGAAATCGCCTTATTTCTGTTACTGTCATCGAGTCCTATTTTTAAGAATTTGACTCCAAACAACCGCCACCAAATTAAAAAAATCTTTGAATTTCGCCTTGGCATAAATATGACCTAAACAAACTGGAAGAATGATCTTAGAACATCCTTCATGTTTGTCCGCACTATATAGCGCTAATCAATAGGCTCAGCGATTGCAGTCTAGTTTAAGTAGCGCCTTGACCGGTAAATTACTTTGTAACCAAGATATTACTAAAGCGCACACCACCGCCTTGTTTAAATTCTGACATTTTCGAGGCAGTAGTTTCAGCGCTGAAGGCGCCACACTCAATCACTTTACCAATTATCCCTGCTACGTGCGTGGACAAATGTCTTCATCGAAGTTCTGTACTTTTTGTCATTGACTTCTATCAGCCAACAAATCTTGCAGAGGTTCGAAATCTTCTCTTCTCCAGTTATCAGATGGGTTTACGACGCGATTCCTAATATTCTAAAATATTGGTTTGATGGCATGGGCCGAAACGTAATTGTCAAATGAAATATCGCTCATCAGTTAGGGTACTTTTAAACAAGTTGCGTATGTGACAGCCTGTATTTATCAAATAAACGAATCTTGAATCTTGAATCTTTTGCCTTTATTTTGACTCTATTTGTGCACAATATCCCGCTATGTTGATATTTGATGATACATCCCATAGGCCGCTCGGTGGAAATCATTTGAGTGGCTTTCTTGTTGTGCTGTGTTATTGCTTTATCAGCTCACAGTGAATTTTTCAGCTGGCAAACTTCTTGTCGGCCAAACGGGACGCCAACAATTTTAGACAGACGCACATGAACAATAAGTATACAGAAACAGACTAACAAACAGACGTTATCGACCTGCATGCGCTTTACTGCTGCGTATGATATTACGTTGGCATGAACATAATTTTGAATAAGACTGAAGAATTATACCAAGGTGCCGAAAGGCACCTTGGTATCGATCATTTCAAGTGCTTTCCTATTGGTCAAACATGTTCACAGGTACAATGTAAATTTTGAAGCTCTGCTCGAATCTTCTGACGTGTTCACCAGCTGCTGACTTGATCTGCTATCGTTGAGACAGCGCTTCTTTTTCCTGACTACTTGACAGCCGAACAATGTCAGCAATTCTCCTGCTGATTGCCGTATTGGCAGCGGGAAATATTGATGCCAGCGAAAGTAGGTAATCATTTTCTAGTAAATAAAAATAAGAAAATGAACCTGCAATTTGTTAAGAGGAAGATGATTAGTATGAAAACGTAAAGAAAAGAAAGAAAAAAGAGCAGAATTTTTTTATTAAATAGAAGAAGCAGCGTTGAGATTACGAAGAAAGCAGAAGAAAATAAAATAAAATAGACACAAATTATATAGGAAAACAGAGGCAGGAGAAAGAAAACTAAGATTAAGTTTGAGAAGAAAAGTAAGTGAAAGAAAATTGCAACATGAAATGAGGAGGAAGAAAAGGAAAGAAGGAAAAGCCTGCAAGAAGTATGTTCTGGACGAAACTGGTTATTTGTTACGCCCGTCTTTTGCCCATCAAAGTATCTAACGAAGACAATCTTCTTCCAGTATCTTGGTGGTGAGTGGTGCTAAAAATTCAGCGACCCAGTGTTCGGGATACTTAACGCGTGAGAGTCGCGTCTCGTCCCTAAGATGGTGAAAATGACTTTCTTTTCGTTTATTTCTTACATAGTTTTCCAGATCCGTGTGTAGATCGTTCGATTAACGCTAATGGACTGTCTGCAATGTAGCTCATGCTGCCTACGCTTCATGCATAGGGCGAACTGGAATATAACTGATGCTCCCGACGCCCAGGTACAAGGACACAGGCAAACGGGCGTTCTCAGGGCGTTCGCAGACCTCCCTCCTTTCGCTTTCGGTAGAGGCAGCCCAAGTTCGTATCCGCTGTGGATTGTGTGGAATGTTACTGTTGCTGCCTACAGCCAGGCACACGGGATTGGTCACGTGCGACACACGAACAACATATTGTTCGTAAAAGTCACGCGCAAAACGAACAACAACATACTGCTCGGAAAAAGTTCCTCATCATTTTTTCTAACATATAATACACCTGCCTCTCTCCATCTATTTAAACATCCGCTGTATGCGGCGCCGTCTTTTCAAATTTTATGATAGAGGTGAGGAATTCAGCTATGCCATAATTAAATGCAGTCTAGCTTTTCATGATAAAGATAAAATGTTTCAGACAAGAACTCAAGGTTAACATCTACGCTTATAACAACTAGTGACATCCTCGTCTTGCCCATTTCCAACTACAAAGACGGCCGGTGGTGTGAAGTACAGCACACTTAAGTCTAGCCATGTACACCGCAGTAGACTGCCGACAATCCAAATAATCACATACAAATATCAATCTTGGTTATTCCCTTTTCGCAATATATATATTCATTGATTTTTCGGAATGCGACTGTGAATCAAAGATTACAAGTTTTTATTCAGAGCCGCAGAATTTTGCCAAAACGAGGCATACACTATATTCGCCCTGCACAATCTGGCTTGTTCAATTGTTTCATTTCATTAGCCTGTGGAAAAAAGCTGGATGTTGCTATCCTTGTCGACGGTTCTACAAGTGTCTGTCGTGGTGCTGCATCGTGTCTAGAGTGGAACGCCGCTATTCAGTTCTGCAAAGACATAGTCAAAGACAGCCTGACCATTGGACCAGAACAGTCAAGGGTCGCTTTCATCACTATGTCTAATAAGATTGAGGTCCAGTGGAACTTGAGAAAGTAAGCTGAACTCTACAGTTGACGTTTTAAAGCTCTATCAGTAACAATATATAACGACCACTGTTTGCATTACTACTGAGCATGAATGTATGACAGCATGTATATATGCATGTAAGTGTGCGCATGTCTGTAGGTAAGCAAGTAAGTAAGTGTATCCTTTATTGAACCAAACACAAACCGCAATTTTGGTGTACACGAAAATTTCATCGTGTGTAAGTCATATTTATGACATGGGTTTTAAGGGCTACAATGTCTGCGGGGGGATATTTTGATTGTGAAAGCGATGTCGCAACGTGTATTATGGGAGGTAGCAGACCGTTCAAAGCATGCGCTGAGTCGTGAAGACCGAAATATCAATGGAGTATCAACTGTTACCAGCCGTTTTGCAAGAGAAGGCTGACTGCAGCAGTGATAGACACTGCAGAGCAAGGGTTGCATAACAGTTCTATTGTCACTTTTACGTAATGTGAAAGTAAAGAAGATGCAAATGCTCTCATTACTATATATATACATTTATATAGCACCTTTCAAAAGTGCTAAGTCCTTAAAAAAAGCAAATGAAGTATAAATATGCCAAGTCTTACTCTACGTCTATGTATGTGCAAACTCACAAGAGCACAAAAAAGTAGAAAGCAGAAGAGGAAGAGAGGCAAAACAGAAATTGTGGCACATATATGACTTATCTCTGGGCAAATGTCTCTGCAGCGTGACACAGGTATTACTTTACCACATGGTGTGACCAGAATTTCCAAATTTGGTCTTAAATTTCTGCCCATGGACTACAATTATACAAGGAACTTCATTTACTATATCGGTAATATATTTCCCATAATTGGTATTTTGGAAGCTTCCAGAGTATCCAAGTTTCATTTAGTATTTTATCACGTATCTCAGCCAGGTTGCAATGAGACATCTTTTGCTGCAAAGGAGGTTTCAAGAATGGCAAACTGCATTCTTTCCTCTTCTAACCTGCTTCATGAAGTTGCTTTCGTTGTCAGACGTGGTTCACAAGGAGTAGTTGACAAGCATGCAGGAGCATTTGGAAACACTAATGGAACAACATCCTTCTTCAAATATCTTCGGCACAGTAGTCTTTCTCCTCTATATTTCCTTCTTGAAAAATTCTTGTCTTTGTTGTAACACTTTCTCTTTAGTGTAAGGTGCAGAGACTTGAATTAATTGTCGGTTGAAAGCATTTCCTTGACTTTGTACGCAGAACATTTCCTTCCCAGTTTGTCTCACGTAAATCCAAACGTTATATATGAAAACAATTGATAATACCTAATACCTGCTTTGGTCGTTATGCCTAACAAAATCCGTTCAAAATATCTACATGAAAACCTTACAACTGTTACTATAACCTAAATATGTAATTTAAAGTCACATAAAGATTTAATCAGCTAGTATGAATAAAAGCTACAAATTCTGTTTCAATGCTAAAACTCCATAATTATAGCATTCTTATGTGTAGTCTAGCACATTCAAGTGAAGACTGGGTCAGTAAGCCGAATGACTCACTATACGTTAGGCTTCTGCTGCCAGCCTCCAGCTGGATAGTGGACCACAGTGGGGAGGCTAGCCTCACAGTTCATAACTTAAGGGGTCCATGGCTGAGTCTGCGATTACGCTTGCGAACGGGAGACAATGCCCAGACAAAAATGTTCGAAGCTTTCCTGGGAGTCAGGAAGGTACCGCGCTCTCCTCATTACAGCCTGGAGTCTTTTCAGTCCCTCTTGACAAACGAAGCCACCAAGCGGCCTCTTGACCAACGAAGCCACCAAGCGGCGGTCGCATGCAGCATTCTTGATACCGTTGTTGCATAGACATAGTCAAAAGCGTGACCATTGGAACACAACAGTCAAGGGTCGCCTTCATCACTTTTTCTAATTCGTTTGAGGTCAAATGGGACTTGAGACAGTAAGCTAAACACTACAGTTGATGTTTCTAAACTCCAGAAGTAAAGAAACCGTTTTGCATTACTACTGCTATTATACTACAAAGCATGAATGTATGTCAGCATATATGTATGCATATGTGTGTGCATGTCTGTATGTAAGGAAGTATATCCTTTATTGAATCAACCGTTAAAGTCACTTTGTTGAACATGAAAGTTTAATTGAAAGTAGGTTTTAAATGGGCTAACTTGTCTGTGTTTGGAATATTTCGATTGTGAGTTCGAGGTAGTAATGTGTATCCAGTAACTTTTATGGAACGTAAGAGGTCGTGCAAAACATACGCTAAGTCTTACGCTTGCGAACAGTTTTAATACCAGAATATGATTATATTCTGAAATACAGCTCCTCTTGTGCATACAGAATTATTACTTATAAGTCAATGCAAAAACACAGATGTTCGAAGCTTTGTTGAAAGTCAGGAAGGTACCGCGATGTCCTCATAACAGCCTGGAGTCATTTCCCTCCCTCCCGACCAACGAAACCCACCAATCGGGGGCCGCATGCAGCATTCTTGATATAGTTTTTGTCCGAGTGTAGCGGACTACGCTTCGAGATTGCGATTATGAAGTTTAAGGGACCTAAGCCTGAACCTTGCATTATCTCTGTGTATGTGTATATCTATACGTGTGTAGATCGATATGTGTTTAAAGTTCAAGGTTTATATTGTTTCAGCTTGTCTAGGGTATGTTGGAGAGGTATCAGGGGCTTTCACCTCCGGACGATTCACCTCTAGGGGTATTCACCTCCGGACGTTTCACCTCCGGACGTTTCACCTCCGGACGATTCACCTCTAGGGGCTTTCACCTCTAGGGGCTTTCACCTCTAGGGGCTTTCACCTCCAAATGTAAAATGAGACCTTTTGAAGAGATTTATTTGCGCAAGTTATTTACGCCGAAAACGTAACAGACAACATACAAACTATGAAACTAATTATCACTAAGCAATGAAGTAGATTTCTTAGTGTCAACATGCAAACTATGCAACTAATGAAGCAGATTTCGAACACAAGAAATGAATTGAGATAAGAAGACAATGAAAGCTTCTAGAACCTAGCTAAGTAGACACCTGATAACCTGATAACGGCAGATGATAAGGACAGACCAATTCGCGCGCCAGTGACTGTATGCCCTAATTAACCATAATTAGCCATAGGCGCATAAGAAATGAATTTAGATAAGAAGATATGGAACAATTTCTAAATTGTAGGCTCTTAACGATTATTATTATTGCCTGACTTTGCCTGTTTATGACACAATAATTAGTTGCATAGTTTGCATAGTTTGCACGTTGACACTAAGAAATCTACTTCATTGCTCAGTGATAATTAGTTTCATAGTTTGTATGTTGTCTGTTATGTTTTCGGCGTAAATAAATCTCTTCAAAAGGTCTCATTTTACATTTGGAGGTGAAAACTGGCGTAAATAAATCTCTTCAAAAGGTCTCATTTTCCATATGGAGGTGAAAGCCCCTAGAGGTGAAAGCCCCTATAGGTGAAAGCCCCTAGAGGTGAAAGCCCCTAGAGGTGAATCGTCCGCAGGTGAAACGTCCGGAGGTGAAACGTCCGGAGGTGAATACCCCTAGAGGTGAATCGTCCGGAGGTGAAAGCCACCTGAACCGTTGGAGAACACGAGTAGAATGGTAAACGGTTTTGTGTCCTAATCTGCGTCGCAAGCGAAAGATAAATCATATGTATCGAATAGTCGATAACACGCGGCCACACACCAGCGAAGAACCCCGGGAAGAGAACCACATCTTCTATAAGCACCCGGTGACGGAATAATAATTACGAAAGCGACAAACAAAAGAACCAATAATATTGCTCACCAAAATATGGCACAGAGGTCTGCGAGTAGGGCTTTTTTTTAGGTTCGCGACCCGTAGGCTACCCACAGCACTGGACCGTTACCCGTAGCCGTACTCGACCCGTACAAAGTGATTAAAACGATGATGACGATGATGTTGATGATGATAATAAGGGTGGTGATGATGATGATAATGATGATGACAATAATAATAAAAATAATAATAATAATAATAATAATAACAATAATAATAATAATAATAATAATAATAATAATAATAATAATTAGACTTATCTTTAGCGAATCTACCCACGACTTACAATCCATATTACCGACTCATAATAACTTTTTTTACTAAAACGCGATTCTTTCCAAATATACGCATTAAATTGTTTTGAATTTTTTTCTCCATTCCTTGTTCTGAACTAATCTATGAATATCCAGATTTTCTCTTTAAAATATCACTTAACAGCAAATATAACTATTTTAGGTGAGCACTTTAAAATTTAAAGTCCTCACGAGTAACGCGATTAATAACGACTTTTACTTTTATAACGAATATCTCCTCTTCCTAGATTTTCTCCCACATTAAGGCGACATATCCGCCAGTTTACACGGGCACCACGTTTAGATCCTCATGACTGTCGCCCTATTGGGGATTATAATACACCTATTATCCTGCTGAGTAGCCAATCGCGATGCAGAGGGCGTATTAAGCCGTGTCGACCAATTCATGAAATCCTTCCCTTATTATACTATTGAATATTAAGTAGGCTGGTCTCGTAATTCCTTTGGCGCTTTATTTGCGGAACGTCTCAACGACCGTCTCGATACTCCTAATTATAATACAACGGACAAAATTAGTCTCCTGTGGGTTTGAACATTGAGATAAAAACATTAAATCATCGCGTAGTATAAATACCAGAATTACATGCTTTCATTTTTTTCAAGATTTCTAATGCAATATTTAGCGGAAACAAGATATTAAACACTGAATAAGAAGCACTAGTGAATGGCCTGTTTAACTTTACGTGTGCGCCATTGAGAAATAGTTAATAACAGGAAAAACTATGTGGACTATGAGAAATAGTGATTTTGCTTAAAGTGGCTTTAACATGAACGAATCGCGATTTTCTGTGTATAGATAACCTCTAGTATTACGCGCATAAATTGTCACTGTCGAATTTAAAAAAATTCTTACCCATAGGTCCTATATGGTTTATTTCCATATGACGACTTTCCAATGAGCCGTGTACCGATTAAAGCACACGTCGACCTTATATTGCTTTCAAAGAAAATAAGTTTGTTGCTTCTTATCTTTATTTTCACGGTTTCAAAAATACGATGAATGCTACACATGTAAATTAGAGAGCGCTGACAAAATATTCCATCAAACTGATACAGACTTAAGATTCTGAGTTATGATTAAATGCAATACAAATATTCCAATATTTCGAACCTAGAAGGTTTAATATAGCCTACTGCCTGGAAGATCAGTAAGGACCTTAAGTAGGTTTACTTTATTCATCAAACTGCGCAGGAGTATTTAAATAGGCCTACAGCCGGCGCTGAAGACCGACAAATCACATGGAAATTAAGCGCGGCCATAATTCAATGCAATTCACGTTGTTTGTTCGGCGCGGCCTTCATTAGCATAGGAATCGCAAGATATCACGACTAGGCCTTCATAGAAGTGTCGCCTTTGTCGCGGTTTGAAGACTCTTATTATTCTATAGCTGAGTTAATAACTTTAAGCTCACTATATCACGATTAGGGCTACACAATTTATGTAGACTAATAAGCATGCTGCGAAACCCACGTTGTTTCTATAGCAGGGACTTAATTAACATTGGAATGGTGAGAATGATTGATTGATAACGAACGATAACGATTAATACTAACTATACGGCCTATTTGTAGCGATATGAGACCCTTATAAATTCCAAAGCTGAGTAAATAATTTTAAACTCGTTGTTTGTCCAGCGCGGACTCTAGTAACATAGTTATGGCAGGCTATCGCGATTAAGTCTACATCAGTGTGTCACCTCAATCGCGATGTCACGACGTTTATTATTCAATAGCTGAGCTAATAATTTTAAAATCACGAAATCACGACTACGGTTACACAATCTGTCGACCTAATCGTGGTTTAAAGTAAGCATAATGTGATTGGAATCCGTGTTGTCTGTAAAACTCGGACTTCAGCAACATCGGAATGTGTGACGATTTCAGAGACACTATTATTTTTCCCAAGCTGAATAAATAATTTTAAGATCTCCAATTCCCGATTAGGGTTACAGCAGTGTAGGACATTATTCCCTGCACATAATGCCCGGACATTATCCTTCCGGACATTATCCCTTCCGGATAGAATCTCCCCCATGAGGACATAATCCCAGGCTAGGTAAATCGGACATTTACCCCCTGGACATATATCCCGGACAGTTACCTCCTGGACACTTTCCTCCCTCTACTAGGACATTTCCCCTCAATGCATCATACAAAAAGCTCTCTGTTTAAATGATCAAAACATGCATACATATATACATACGTACGTACATACATGCATACATACATATATACATACATACCAACACACATGCATACATAGATACATATATACACACATACTTCATATATGCATACATACATACATACATACATACATACATACATACATACATACATACATACATACATACATACATACATACATACATGCATGCACACATGCATGAATGCATACATACATACATACATACATACATACATACATACATACATACATACATACATACATACATACATACATACATAGTTCCACAAAGGGGAATTTGGCCGGGTGGAGGGTAACTGTCCGGCATTCCCCAGGCTAGGATATAATCACCTATATTTCCACATATAATATCAGGTAAACGGACACTTACCCCCTGGACATTTTCCCTCCCGGACAATTTCCCCCGGACAATTTCTTCCCCGGACAATTTCCCCCCCCCCCCATACTAGGACATTTTCCCCCCAGTGCAACATACACAAAACTTTCTGTTTTAATGATCAAAACATACATACATACATACGTACATGCATAAATGTATACATGTATACATACATGCATACATACATACATGCATGCATACATAGTTACATGCATACGTACATACATACATACATACATGTATACATACATGCATACATACATACATACATACATGCATGCATACATACATATATACATACATACTTACATACATACTTACATGCAGGCATACATACATACATGCATACATACATACATGTATGTATGCATATATGCATACATGCATACATACATGCATACATACATACTTACATACATACATACATGCATGCATACATACATATATACATACATACTTACATACATACTTACATGCAGGCATACATACATACATACATATATACATACATACTTACATGCATGCATACATACATGCATACATACATGCATACATAGATGCATATATACACATATACATACATACATACATACATACATACATACATACATACATACATACATACATACATACATACATACATACATAAATCCACAGAGGGGGGAATTTGTCCGGGGGGGAAAATGACCTACCTAGATTCGGGGGGAAAGTGTCCGGGGGAAACTGTCCGGCGGGGAAAGTGTCCGGGGGGAAAGTGTCCAGGGGGGAAACTGTCCGGCATAAACGGACACTTACCCCCTGGACATTTTCCTCCCCGGACAATTTCCCCCGGACAATTTCGCCCCCGGACAATTTCCCCCCCATACTAGGACATTTTCCCCGACAACTCTCACTCTGTTTTGTTGTAGTCGTACTTCTCAACTTGTGACATACTGTTTTGGTGTAAAAAAATTGAAGTTAAGATCCGAATTATTCTGGGTGCGATGCACCCACTGAACTTTCTCTCTGGGTTCCCAAAGAGCTGGCGCCTATGCTTCAAGGCCTAATGTACAAGTCATCATCGGATGAATTTAATCCGTTAAGAATAAATTAAGAATTGTAACCTTATATAGCCTATATTAAGAAATAGTGGCGTATATAGGCCTACATATATTAGGCTACTTAAGCCTATTCCACAGACTTCGGCTTGGTTTTGGTATGAATTATTATAAGTTATAGATTTATATACTTCACATTTACTATAAACCTACCTATTCTCAGGGTTGCAAAATTTTTATATCACGACGTCGCCATTGGCATTTAGGTATGTATACAGTCTACAAAGCATGTCGACCTACTTACTAGTGACTCAAACAAACAAGCATGGTTTGCTTGTGCATTTTGAACTTCTACAAGTGGTTTTTGCTGAACGGCATACTATTCAACTATTCATCATTGATAAAAATTTTCCAGAACATATACAGGGTGGGCCATAAAAAAAGTAAACCCTACAGGTTTGCTAATATTTCGGCCAAAAGTAAGAACTGTCAAATCAAGTTTTACTGGCTTAAACGTAATTCATATATACGTAAAACAGCCAGATTTCACCAAAATATTTCAAACAGAACCAAAGTTATATCACTTTTACTGAGTCCACCCACTGTTTGTTGATGGTCCAAAAACATGTAGCGCAAGAAAAGTAAAAAAGCGATTTTATTAAGTCACATCTGAAATAATTGGTATCAAGCAGACGGCAGAAGGTTCACGACACGAAACGAGTGTTATTCACGGATGAGAAGAACTTCTATCTTAATCCACGAACGCAACCCAAACAATCGTATTTGGTCTAGCGGCAAGATGTCACACCTGATCGCTTGATCGCTGAACGCGAGTTCGCTCCACATGTTATGGTATGGGCTGGTATTTTGGTGGCAAAGGTCGACTGGCAGACTGCATTTTGTTCATGAAAGACAAAGCTCAAATCTGCATATTACGTTTCTCCTCTGCTTCCAGAATTAATTTCAGATTGCAAGCGTCTGTTGCCAGCTGGATTCATCTTTCAACAAGACGGCGCACCAGCGCATACTGCTTGTCTCAAGTAAGATTGGCTCAATGTCAATTACCCTGGTTTCATTCAGAAGGACCAATGGCCCTCCTACTCTCCGGATTTGAACCCGCTGGATTATCACGTGTGGGGAGCTATGCTTGATAAATACCACAATCCGCGACCAAAGCCAAAAACGATAAGATAATTGAAGGTCGTGTTGAAGTTGATATGGAAAATTTACTTGTGGAACCTATCAACAAGGCCATCCAAAACTTTATAAAGAGACTCAGAACATGTGTGGTTACTTGTGGTGGACACATTGAACTCAAGTTGTGAAGCAATATCATGTCTGTCTGATACCAATTATTTGAGATGCGACTTAATAAATCGTCTTTTGTTACTTTTTGTTGCATTATATGTTTCTGGACCATCAAAAAAACAGTGAGTGGACTCAGTAAAAGTGATATAACTTTGTTCTATCTAAAATATTTTGGTCAAATTTGGCTGTTATACGTAAATATAAATTATTTTAAGCCTGTAAAATTCGATAAAAAAATTGCTTTTTGGCCGAAATATTAGCAAAAATCTGTAGGGATTACTTGTTTGGCCCACCCTGTATAATATCATGCTTTAATAAATTTTCTATAAAAAGGAAATTTTTGGGGTCCATAGAGTAGTGGTAACATCACTGGCGTGAAGAGCAAGAGGTAGCGGGATCGCTTCCCGCTACCCCCCAAATTTAGGTCCACTCAACCATTCATTCGCGAGATGGCGCGTTGCTAAAATGAGATTTAGGACGTGATGGGCGCCTTGTATGGCTGCCGTGTAGTTAAATTCGACTCCTGTAATAACTTGTGATCATCCGTTCATACTGATTTGTAATCATACTGCGTCATTGTCAGTTTGAAGATATTAAACGAAGATAATTATTATTATTATTATATATTTCTACGATTTCAGGATAAATGTTTATGCCAAATCGCTATTAAACACAATGTGCAACATATTGGTTTTTAAAAAACTTAGAAGGAGCAAAAATATGCTATAATGGCTTACTATAATGGCCACAATAAAATCAAATGAATCACATTGAAAATATATAGCCTATAAATTGCATGATTTAAACAACGGAGAATTCTTATTAAGGAATGCCAAAAAATAATGTTTCCTACTAAAATCCAATTATGCAACCCTGAAAATATATACCCCGGTAGGTTAGGGCATAACCCGAAATCGCCTCGGACATTTGCCTCGGCCGAATATTGTAGTGTAGTAATCTCAGATAAGTTTATATACTTGTTCAAAACAAGGCATTGCATCTTTGTATCAGTTTAAAACTTTACATGCCTTGTCTTCCACGGAATGCCGGACAGTTTCCCCCCTGGACACTTTCTCCCCGGACACTTTCCCCGCCGGACAGTTTCCCCCGGACACTTTCCCCCGAATCTAGGTAGGTCATTTTCCCCCCCGGACAAATTCCCCCCTCTGTGGATTTATGTATGTATGTATGTATGTATGTATGTATGTATGCCTGCATGTAAGTATGTATGTAAGTATGTATGTATATATGTATGTATGCATGCATGTATGTATGTAAGTATGTATGTATGCATGTATGTATGCATGTATGCATACATGCATACATACATGTATGTATGTATGCATGTATGTATGTATGCATGTATGTATACATGTATGTATGTATGTATGTACGTATGCATGTAACTATGTATGCATGCATGTATGTATGTATGCATGTATATATACATGTATACATTTATGCATGTACGTATGTATGTATGTATGTTTTGATCATTAAAACAGAAAGTTTTGTGTATGTTGCACTGGGGGGAAAATGTCCTAGTATGGGGGGGAAATTGTCCGGGGGAAATTGTCCGGGGGGAAAATGTCCAGGGGGTAAGTGTCCGTTTACCGCCTTGTCTAACTTCATTTCCCCTAGATATTGCTTTGTTGTTAAATGATTATTCACTGCAATGTAATCTCCATAATTTCTCACCAGCACAAAAAAGTTGTATAGAAACCAGCTTTTTTCAACCGACGCTATATTAAATTTTAATTAAATCAGGGTAAGAGTAAACAGGTTGTTTTGGTAATATCAGATCAAAATGTCACGCTGGTACAACTTTAGTGTGCCTTATTGCTGAAACCACAATAAACCTGCAGCCCTCTTTTTTTTAAACTGCGCATTTTCAGGTAATATATCATTCAAATGTGTAGACTTTACTTTGATAAGGAAAAAATTAAATTTCTCTTGTTCATTACTGTAATGAGGAATTTTCACCTTCAATTAAATAAAATTGCCTTAGTTTTCGGCAACATTAAAAAATTTCAAGTGACACACAGTACATAGAAACCTAATTCTCAACAATATTTCATAGTTTTCTAGGATGTCTAAAACTCCGTGGAAAGGCCCAAGAATAGGGAAATACTATGAATGCAAACAATCTTAGAAGTGACAAACATTTGTAAAACATCATGCATGATACATTATCTTCTATGCGTACTGATTTTACTTAACCTTAGGTACATAATTCCTTAAGGTACAAAACAACAAGCATAAAATATAAAAGTTATCAAGTTTGGGTTTTAAAATCTTGTATAGTTGCACACTTTAAAGATAAGATCGTGTGTCAAAGTCCAAGAACAAGATTTATAAATAAATATCCAAAGTGCTGACTCATTGTAACAATTGCTGCATTCTTCTATCAGCTAGTCATATTTCATTGGATTTGTCACTGATAATTTTGTGCGTATTGCCTGCCATGGTTGTGTGAACTGTGGATGAAGTTCTTTAAACTATTCAATGTCCACATTTCCTTAAACAGTTAGCACAATCGAGCAAACTAAACTTGTTAAATGATAAAACAAATTGCAGGCTAGGAAAAATTTGAGGCATAACTAGGAACGGTGTAGTGAAATAACACATAAAACTGAAAGCAACTGAACATCATCCTCGATTTTGATTTTTTAAAGCCATTTTGGAGCTCATACATTTACTGGATGTGTTGGCTCCCTGAGTTTCTGACCCAGTGTAAATCAACACTTTACTCTTGTCCCGTATGCATCTTCATCATGAAAGTCATGTTGTAATGCCTGACTTGATATTCTTAAAAGCCTCAGACATTGGTTTTCAGCAATTGGTTTTGACAGATGCCAAATGTAATGGTTATTATCTTAAGTCTTGGCTAATGGTTGCAATTCACAAGACAATAGAATCGAGCTGCCTGCATTATGTCAAACCTGTATAAAGTTATTAGTTCAGTTTTCTTAGTCTTGCTAATAGGTTTGGCAATTTCCATCTTCCGGGATTCACAAACATCGCTTCTAGGATTTCCAAATGCCAGATGGTATTCAGTTCTGAATTCATCAGAACAAGTCATACTTGACATTCATATAGAATTTGTCTGAAACATGGCACATTGACTTTATTGGAGGCTCTGGTGGGAGGTATTTCAATCTAATTTGTTTTTGTCTGCTGTAATAGCAGCTTCGACACTGGAATTGTCAATATGTTGCTTGATTTTCACTTTTGATATGAAGGTGCAGTCTGTGCTCCACGTCATTAATCTCTTTTCTCTGTTGTCCCGCTGGAATCCAGTGCCTGGCCAGAATGTCGACTTACCACTGACCAACAGCTAAGATGGCACAAAATGTTGCATGGCAAACCGATATCCAGCTTTCGAATCTAAGCAAATAACAACATAAATTTAAAAAAACACAATAATTTCCTCTGTTGAATTATCCATAAGCAGGAAAGTGACTTTTTAATTTATATATGTATGTATGTATGTATGTATGTATGTATGTATGTATGTATGTATGTATGTATGTATGTATGTATGTATGTATGTATGTATGTATGTATGTATGTATGTACTGTATGTATGTATGTATGTATGTATGTATGTATGTACTGTATGTATGTATCGGAACACTTCTACAGCACCCCTTAAGTAACTCACAAGAGTGCTCCGGCATGGTTAATTAGGAATCACTGAACAATTGTGTCTCAAGTAGAGCAAAAAACGTTTCCTAACATGTTAAAGATGCTAATGATTGTATGTCCAGTGGCAGATTGTCCCAGATTGAAGGACCCACAAAAGAAAAGGCGCACCCCAGCTCACGCCGACGTGCAAGAGGGTGGGGCCATGAACATTCATATTATGCTTGCATACATGTAACATGTGCATGGAATATCTACTCAACCTCTCAAGAAAAAGTCAATATGCAAAAAAATAAAATCAGATGCATTTTGCCACAGTAGTCAAAGAAAACCATAAAGCAGAGAAAACCATAAAGCAATCAAACAATTTGTTATTTAAGATCGCATCTATTCGTTCATTCAGAAAATTTATACCTGTAGCTCCCCTTCAATATATCTACTCCATACATTACAGAGCGAAAAGGTTCACTATCCTTCCAAAGATCTGGACAGTCAAGAAAGTAATATGTTGTCCTTAAGCTGCTGAAAAGCTTCTTGTGCATGCCGCCTTATAATGCCCCTTCAAGATATCTACATATCTAGCATCCCCTTCAAGATATAGTGTCTGAAGAATTTGAGGTGTCCAATTACATGACTAGAAAGGCAAAGAAATTAGTACAAGAGCAAGCTATTCTGTCGACTCTGAATCCCACAACAGGAAAGACACTACTGACACTGACAGTGAGTGATGTCAATGAATTTTATTATGACAATTCAATAAGTAGGCTGGTGCCAGGAAAGAAACATTACATATCAATTTTGGTCGTCAGAATAAGGCAGCATGCACAAAAGCATCTACTTTTGTGTAGTCTGAAAAAAGCTTTTCATCAGTTTAAGAACAAAATCCAGATATAATTTAATTCTCAAAGTTTGCTGAAATCAGACCAAAAGAGTGAATCCTAGCAACAGAAAGTGGGACACATGTGGCATGTGTGTGCACAATTCATTAGAACACAAAGTTGATGATGATAGGACCAATTATTGAGAATATTTATGAGGGAATGTTCAAGTATTATCGACATTGTATTGCAGTTATTCAGTGTAATCCCACTTGCATTGAATGCTTTCTTGGACAATGTGAATATTTCCCTGGGCTGGATTTACTTCATGAAACACTGGAATGCTTCTTTGATGAACAAATGGTTGATCAAATTCACTTCAAACAATGGACAGCAACTGATAGGTCAACAATGGAAATATAGATTCGGACTGCTTATGAGTTCCTGAGCTCAGTGATGCACTTGGTGCACTTCCCAAACTTCTACATCATGACTTCATATCAAAGCAGCAATCTGATTCCTTTTTGATTCTAAAGTAGCAAGTTGAACAATGGGTGACACAATTTAAGAAGACATAGATATTGAAGTTTGCACGTAAAATTATAGACAAAACAATTATGTCAAAAGAACCATTAGAGATCCCATTATGGTTTCTTCTTAGGATGTTCAGGACACTTCAGTGTTGAAGTGTGAATTTTTCAGATTTAAAGAAACTCGCGAAGGGGTCAAGGTCACGGTTAAAGTTCTTAATATTAAAATAATTATAGTATCAATATTAAACTTTTAAACAGTCGTTGTTAATCTCCCCAAATAGCTCATCCAAAGAGCTGAAGAATGACACCAAGAACACTTTCCTAGTTCTCATACAAGCTGAGATACAGGCGTCCAAATGTACAGGTCGAACGGGTCGGGTCAAAGTTCGTCAATCCGTATCTCAGAATGTAATTGACCAAACAATTTCTACCTGGGTTCATACATGTCTTACGTGGTGCAACAGTGGGGAAAATTTCATGTAAATTTGAGTCGGTCATGTCAATATCGTTGGTTGAATTGACATGGAGTCACCCAAAACCAGTTATGCAACGCTGTCAGAAACAGAATTGAAACATGTATGCAAAACACTTTAGAATTTGGTAGTGATGCAGTATGAAAGTAGACCCTAATGCACAGGAAGCAGCCACAAGATTGCAGTGTAAGAGTAGTCTGTGGCATGAATATCGAAAGGCCGTATTACTTTGTCATTGTTTCACGATGCTATGCATGCAGATATGTAAAATCCACCTAAAAAGTCTTCTTCAAAAGATAATGCATTGCAGTTTGCCATTGAAAAATGATGCTATGAGGTATGGTCCAGTGTCGGCCTTAGGGGCGTGCGAACCGTGCGGTCGCACGGGGCCCGCAACTTAAGGGGGCCCGAAAATGTCACAGAAAATTAACATGAACAAGACAGACACCTGGGGTGAAAATTGTCGGGGATTCAGCCCTTAGTGTTTATTAAGACCACACAGTTAAGTCTTCATTGCACACCTTATGGAATCGTTTCCAACCCCCTCAGTTGTGATAGTGTGATTACATGTGTATATATTTTAGCATTTTCTTTCACAATTCACTTTTTTGGTTACGAATAAAGTAATGCTTTGGTTTATTGTGAAATTTGTGACCATGTGAATTGGTTACTAATAAATTTGGTGATGTCATTACTTTAAGCAGTTTAAACTTTCTATTGCCTTTTTTGAATTTTCTCATTTTGCTAAATACGGATAAAATATTCGGTTCCACGTGGATCAAACTCATCAAAGTCTAACCCCACAGTCTGTTTTTTACAATTCTCACACACTGAAGACACCCTAATAATAATATCTTGGTTTCGATTAAGTCTTCTCTTTTGTCAATTAAATAAAAGTCAGCTTCCTCTATATCTCAGAATTCTCGTGTAGAGTTAAATTTGACTTGTTGTACTTGTTAACAATCTACTAAAATAAAATGAATAACAATGAAAAATAATTTGACTTGTGTCCCTTCAAGGGCCCGTACAGTATACTCTGCACGGAGCCCGAAATATCCTAAGGCTGGCACTGTATGGTCTTGAAAGCGAGAATGCAGCAGTTCAGCAATAGGCCATACTTGGATAAGTTTTCTGCTGCACATGTCAATCTCAAAATTGAGACCTGTGGAATTTCAATTAATTCCAAATATCCATATCTGACTGGCATGTCACATGTTACTGTCATGGGATGTGCAACCTGGAAATAAAAAGTTTCTTTAAGTACAGCTTGAGCAGTAATAGCATGTCAATAAAGGATAGCACTTTTTTTCTTAATAAGCATAGCCAACAGTTATTACGGTGTAACACTTCTCTTAAACTGAAATATCATCACTACACAAGCGCAGGTTAAGTAGCAATTTCAGAACTTGATGTGCTGACTTATTGTGTTACATATGTACATCAGCTTGTCTGCACATGGAACGGATCCGTTACAACGAGATTTTCTACAAAAATATGCTGGTCACATCAGAATATTTTACACAAAATATGTAATATAGATTTAATGTACTGGCAGAAGGTTCAACACAATGTCAGACCCAAGCACAAACTATAAATGGAAAAAGCAAAGGTAGCACATCAACTACCACTGCCAAACACAGCATTAAATTAAAAACTGGTAGACAGCACTGTGCACTGTGCTTGTGGCTATCACAATAACTATGACAATATGATACCATTTTGCACGGGCAGCCAAACTAAACGGTACCGCCTCCAGTGTTGGAATCTTCACTGCACGGAAGGGAAAATGGATCTGTCCAACATGTAGGGAAAACAAACAGCTGATTACACTGGTACACTGGTAATTTTTGAAGTGCTGTTACATGCAAACGAAAATTAAAGGAAGAATATTATGTCTTTAGACCAAAATGACTAGACACCTATATTTCTCTTTTATACTATGATGCTGCTTAGTACATGGACAGTGAATTTAAAAAAAAATGTAACTTGTTTCAAGACAGTTCCTTTCTTGGTGTGCAAAGGTGTTTAAAATTTTGTATTAAGCTTCACGGTATGGAACGATTAATGTTCACGATGGCTTCAGCTATTTTTACGAATTTCTCTATAGTGTCATAGTGCTTTGACCTTAATTTCTTCTTTAACAGATGTAGGTAAGTAAGTAAGCCATTTATTGACACAACATCAACACAGTAATATCACAATAACAACAGTGAGTACAAACTCAGAAAACTTCCATTAATGATGCAATGGTCAAAAGGTCAATCCAAAAGGGTCATCTTGACCCGTGAGGCTGGATTGCCCCTTTACTGAATAATATCTGGCAGTAGTAACAGTGCAGAAATCAAACGCACTGAGTAAGTGTATAGTACAAAACACTGTAACGAATTAAACATGACATAAACAAACATTAAACACTAAACATAGTGTGAGTTTTCAAACACAGGAATCAAACAGACAAAGTTTTTCTTATAATATGGTAGTTTAATACACCAAGATCAAATACTGTTTAAGCTTATTTTAAAACAGGTTAAGGGTGAGTAGACGTGTAACATAATTTGGAAGACTGTTCCATGTTGAAGGGCCAGAACATTTTATCGAGAATAATTTCATCGTAGTATGTGCAATATCAGTGCGATAATTTAACAAAGTTCTAGTGTAATGATCATGCACAGCGTTTCCCTGACGAAAATAACCACCAAACGAACTAGGTAACAATCTGTGATAATAGCAAAACATGAATAAACCTATTTGAAACTTATTTATATCTGCTAATCGAAGTATATTATACGATGGAAAAATAAGTTTAGTACTGATACACAAATGCAATACGAAATCTCCAAGTTTTATATAGGCTATTCAAATAGCGCACGGATGGGTTTGGCCAGAAGCAGAGGATGTGGGGGACGGCAGTGGAAGGGTTTTTATGAATTAGTAAACACCATAGACAACCACAACTCCAAATACACCTAAAAGTTACAATAATGCTGTCTTTCAAATTACCTCATTATGGATCAATGTTTATAATCTTTGTTTTGTAACATGCAGCTTATCTAGAGTATAAAGAGTTACTTAAGTACTGATTGTAATGTGAAATGATACCGGTACTCTATTGAAAAACAAAGCAATGTTCAGTGCTCAATTAGCCATTCAGTCACGGTCACAAATGCATCAGTCCCTCACTCCCTCACACAGCTACATCACTCATTAACACAGGCCTAACATAGGCCTAATACGTTATACATTATTTTTAAATCGACAGGTGGGCAATATTCACTCAGTCTGAAAATAATTTGAGCAATAAATTCAAATAATTATGTTAAGAAACAGACATTTTGTGCTTTCAGTTCACATACACTGGAGTAAGTTCACATTCAATTACCATGTACAAATATGTAATACTGATTGGAAGTTAGAAAAATAAGGTTACCAGACATACATTAATAGGTGTAGGCCTAGCCGCCATAGCTGGAGAGAAACAACAGATACACAGAAACAAAACAGTGAAATTCTGGTAACAGACTATACAGCCGCTTTTGAAACAGAGTAGTAAGAGTGTGCACTCTGCACTAACCTGCATGACAGATAATTAGAAATCTCCAGAGTAACAGATTTACTATTGCCGTGACTGCTCGAAACTTTCAGTTTAATGCTCAGATCAGACAGTATAGCTTTCTCATCCCTTGACAACGGCGATACACTAGGCCTTAACGAATTTCTTCACACTTTCCTTAGCCTGCTGCCGCCTGAACTTTAATTTTTTACTACTACCACACTGATGGTATGCCATCGCAAGAAAGTTTGGTAATGTTTGTCTTTAGCGTCCGAAATTATTTACATTGCATGAGCGATGAAAACGTTTCACAGTTAAACTCAAACAAGAAGTTGGAAGATTGATGAAAATATTCACGAAACTAGAGGCTGGATAATTGATTAAAATATAACTGCAACTAGAAGTTGGATGAACGAATAATTTCGGACGCTAAAGACAAACATTACCGAAAGTTTATTGTAAACAATACGCAGTTAGCAATAATCCAACTCACTTTTAAGTTTTAGCTGTAATTTTTTCATCAACAGCAACCATAGATATATAAACCATCCGACACACCATAGAATATTTAACATTGAATATATACCGAAGGTAGAACAGCAACCATAGATTTAATAATATACGCAACATAGGACAGCCTGGACCCAAATATAGACGATTAGACGGCCATGTTAATGTGCCAGCACTCGCTGCTCATTGCACACTAAGTTCAAACTAGCAAGCTAGCGTGGAAACTTTATAATCACAACTGTGTACATGTTCTAGCCGAACTTTTCTCCGGCGGCTAGCCGTGAAATAACTGTCGGCGGTTTTTTGGGTAAGCCGCAAAATTTCCGGCGGTTTTTCGGCTTGCAGACAATATTTCGGCTCGGCGGCTAACGGCGGCGGCTTAGGGGTATAGCCATGGCTGTCCCACCCCTCTGGATCAAACTCCACCAGTACTGCGAGAAATTTCAGATCCATCCTACGAACTCATCAAAACCTCACCACTTGCTGTTTCTCCACAGGTCTTGCACTCAAAACTGAAAACACTGCTCTTTCACAAAAGAATCCCGATTCCCTCCCTCCCGCCCTCCTCCCTCCCTCCCTCCCTCGCCGTTTGTACCCTAAAGGGCCTAAACACCACCCTCCTTAGCCGTCTTACTATTTACCTGACTGACTCCTCTGGATCTTGACCTGGAACCGATTCGACCCCTCCCGCCTATCGATTTTGATTTGACTAAGCGCCTGTGAATAAGCTGGTTCCCGCGACTTCGCCTTTTTTGGGCGCTGTAGAATCTCGAGATTACGATTACGATTACGATTCATTCATATCTGCGCTGTTTTCCTTTATTATGAAAGGTAAAAATGGCTGTTTTTCGTGGAAGAGGATAACTGTTTTATTGGCGTCTTTTGAAAAACCTTTTGACTTGACGCAGCGCTCTTAAAATTATCTGGTGTCCTGCGCCTAGCTTCTATATAGCGCGTTAGCAATTTTGAGTTAACGAATACGAAACAATTTAGAAATATAAAATGATCAACAGATGGCACATCTGTTGATCATTTTATACATCCAGCTTCTTGGTACACTATTTAAATTTTATTTATTTTGAATTTTTTGCAAGTAGAAAGTCATCTGTCTATTTATTTCGTAATGACGCCAGCAATATTTCTGTATAAGCGCACAATGGGAATTGTGACGTGTATAATAAATTTATATACAATTTAAATGACTACTGCGTCAAAATATGAACACATAACCTCTGTGCCTTATTCTTTGCTTTGGACTCTTGTTCAGCAATGTTGATTGGTTTCAAATTGCAGCATATGCATGTTGAGCTGACAGATGCTGCTTGTCACGTAGGCGTTGTTCGCAATTCTGGCATGTCTCTAACTGACCGTGTAAATGGTATTTGTAATTCATCACATATGTACCGGCACACTCATGACATACACAGAATTAGGCCTATGTCTTCAAGGGTATCTCTGGCAGACCCATTCATATCCAGTCACGTAGATTACTATAGCTTACTTTTAACAGTAACAATGAGTCTGTTCTGAACTCTTTGGAGAGAGCCTTGGCTAATACATCAAAATATGAACATATAACCTCTATGCTTAAAGCTTTGCTTTGAACTCTTGTTCAGCAGATGATTGGTTTCAAATTACAAGTCATAGTTGATAAAACTTTGAACTCTGGAGTTTTGTAGACGTGGTCCAGAGGAGCTGAGATTTGACAGGGTTTGACACCTTGACCTAATGCCATCTGAGCACTGTTAAAATCACTTGTTAAATGTCTTGGAATTCATTTGCCAAAGAT
Source organism: Allolobophora icterica (assembly GCA_963556255.1). NCBI lineage: Eukaryota > Metazoa > Annelida > Clitellata > Crassiclitellata > Lumbricidae > Allolobophora > Allolobophora icterica. The sequence continues at coordinate 17,477,969 of OY744603.1, read as the reverse complement.
GCACATAACATTTAGGATCATCAACATAAAGGCGAGTATATATGTGTAAAGTGCATTATGTGCATGTGTTTACGTATTTATAAGTCTATATGCGCATGCCCGAGGGGCTTGGTATTAACTTCGGTAACTTCACCATTCGAGAACTAACTATACTGACTTTTGCTGACTGCACTTGTAGCTGTCAGCATCATATCAACATATGGTGTGGGTCGGTTTACCAGCATTATAGGTTTATGCATATCTAATAGAAGGAATTCCATTGGTTACAGTGTATTAGGTTTACATTCATAATGCTCATTTATAATGGTCTTGCACAATGTGTTCCATCTTATCTCAAAGCACACCTGCCTGAAGATTTCTCCATGGTGCTGCACAAACTGACATACTGTCCTGTTGGCGCAAACTTCCATGATCCAGTTTAGAAGCTTGTTGTGGTTGGTATGTCTAAGATCTTGTTAAAATAGGTGACCATGAAGAGACGAGATCTTGTTGGCTTCCTTTGTTTATTTTCTGTAAACGCTTGAAAACCATTCCATTTGGGTATGTTGTTGTCATGCATTAGAGCTCCAATGATGAGTGTCTGTGAAGTGGCACTATATAAATTTGTGACTGTATTTATAATAAGGATACATATATGATATATACATATGTATGTGCATGTACGCATACATGTATGATTGGGGGTAATTTGAATGCAAATCTGAAAGTTAAAATGTAGCATTTCATGTTTCAGCAGACTGACTTTGTTGTCATTCAGGTCCAAACTAAAAAAAATATAACTTTCTAATCTTATTATCCACCATCATAGTCCAATTTCTGGTTATCCAGAGCCCTGTGGTTTTCTTTTGTGAGATTTGTTTGACAGTCATATTAAGGAAAATAATATAATTGCTGAATTTTTTAAATTTTGAAATTTCTCCAAGAAATTTTTGTTGTGATGGCCCTCATTCTCAAGAGCTGTACACCCAAGCAAAGTATCTCAAACTGTTCATGTCTATTGTTGAAGGCGCTCCATATTGTGATTTACACAGACAGTTGGAAGCAGTCTTTGGCTTGTGTTACTTACCCTTCTCATAATCATTGTGTTCATGTTTGTGCAGAATTGTACCTCAGCCTAATTATTCCTGAGACTCGGTACCACATTCCTTAGGAATTACTATTGATACATGGAAGCAAGTGTATATGCTTCACAATTCCCTCTTTCCATTTTTATCTTTTATATAATCAAAACCAAGGGTGCCTACATGTTCTAATAGTCATAGAACCAGAGTAGTGCTTTTATTTGAGGTAAACTTTTAGGTAAACTTTTATTGTAACCAATTTTTATCCTATTTGAAGACAATGGACTCAAGTTTCATAACTCTTATAAAGAATTCTGAATCATACCAATATGGAGCTCAGCAAATTTATTCTTCATTTTTGATGCAGCTTATTTTAAAATCTATTAATGAATTTCCGTGGTACATCTTTGAGCTCACTCAATTTGGTCCTGGATTCTGCTGCCAGCAATTTTTATATAATTAACAGAAAATCTTATTGATTCTCAGAGAGCGAGTTTAAGTGGCGCATCATCCTCTTGAGTTTTAGTGATTTCAGTGCTGGCACTCAAACATGCCACAGCAATCCAACAGCATGCTATGCTGTTTAGTCTACACTTTACATAGGTGCACTTTGACTGATCTAAAGGGTTGGAGGTTTGAGCTTGCAAATGAGGTGCAAATTAATGTAAAGTTAATGTATAATATTATAATAATCTTGTGTTTTTAGAGTGGACATTAATTGCAGGCCGTATCATAAAAGATGGTCTAATTAAAAATGAAACTCAAGGTTGCAGTATTCAAGACATGAACACATATCCATAGCTACTGAGTTACTTTGGGCAGCACAAATTACCAATACCCTTCCATAATAGCTTAGAATTATCATCTTTCCATGTTAGTCAGCTATTTCCAGTGTTGTATCAATTACATTGGAATGTAAGTCAGTTATAATTATGGAAATCTAAATCAGTTATAATTGCAATTACATGCTTGTAAATGTAATTGAAATACAATTACAAGTACTTGATGTCGAAATAATTGAATTACAATTTACAATTTGATTGTAATTCATTTGCCAATTACTTTATTATTCCAACTCTGACTGCAGGCAGGGGCATCTATCCACCCTAAGTCATTGGAGCAACTTCCCCCATTTCTTGGATGTAGACGCCTCTGGCTGCAGGTTCTTTGGTTCTGGAGCGCAAGGTGATGTGGTTGTCCAGCTGGCTCAAACTTCCACGGACAGTATATAAGCTGTGTTTGGCTTTTCATTTTTTTAAGAAATAAACTGCCAACTGGTCAGATCTTGTTGGCTTTGTTGGCTTTCCTAGCCTCTATTCCATAAGCGCATGACAAACATTCTATTTCATTTTATGGGTTTGTGTAGTCTGGCTTTCAGTGCCTATGAAGTGTTTATCTGAAGTGGCACTATATGAATTTGTGATCACTTTTACATTACAAATATTTACAAATGTTTGCATACATATACATGTGGAGGTAATTTGAATGTAAATTTGAAAGCTAACATGACATAATATATTTTATTGATCCAACTCAAAAGTACATAATTTGTAACAGATTGGTCTGGGTAACAGTTCCCAGATTACTAGAGAAAAAGAAATATATAAAATTAAACAAATGCAGAATACAATACCTGGGTCAAAGTACACATAAGTCCAAAGTTCACGTGAAATCTGACAGGCCCAGGAGTAAACTGCCTATAGTGCCACACTCATAAAGGAGTGCCTTTGAATATAAAGTAATAAAAAAATCAATTCGGATAGAAAGCTAGAAAAGTAACATCTCATGGCTCAGCTGACTGATTTTTGACATTCACCAAACTCCTAAATCCAAATTTTCAAACCTCATGAACCACCATCATAGCTCTCCTTCTGGTCGTTCAGATCCTAGGTTTAACCTTTTTGATTATGATTTTTTTGTCGTATTAAGCAATTAGAAATAGAAAGTAATTATTTAATTATGTTACTTTTGATTGTTTAACAAAGTTATGTTGCAACGACTTACATTCTCAAAAGTTGTAAACTCAAGCAACCAGCTATTTTAGGTTATAGGGAAAGTGTTGAGTCTAGGATGACTATGAAGTTGGATGACACAAGTGTCCAAGACACATTGGGGTAGTGTGGTGTATGACTGTTCTTGGTGGAAGTTTTGTGTAGTTAAGGAGGCGTTAGAGTTGTCTAGTCTTGTCAGAATTATACTAAAGTATAAATGTTTGTAAGAAAACTAAATCCATTTGAGAACAAAGCAAAAAGCCTTTGAGATGAAAGAAAACGTTCAAACATTTGCAGCAATTTTGGACGTTTGGATGAGTACCAAGTCAAGCGTGTGTAATAGTCTGCAGTTTGCCAGCTCGAATGGATGTTAAATGAATATAAATTATACAATTTGAACAAAAGCAGGCAGTGAAGAGGCAGAATTACAGATTGAGAGGTCAGTAAACTTTTGGCATAGATATTTAGAAGGGCTGTAGGACAAAATCCCCTGGACGTAAGACCCGGGACATAATCCCTCAGACATTACCCCCGGGCATATTCCTTAGATTTTGGGTAGGACATAGTCTTGGACAAAAACCCTTCTTTGTACAATTAACCTATTTCTACATTTAGCTGATAAGCTTTACTTTCGCAGTTTTTGTTCATTGAGTCAGCCTGTTAATTTTGTAAAGGTATAGACTAATGACTTTTTAATGTCATTCAGTTATAAAATTAAGACTTCTTGTTAGTGTCATTTAGGTACAAAGTTAAGACTTGTTAATGTCGTTTAGGTCTTAAGACTTCTTAATGTCATTCAGTTCTAAAGTTAAATTTATACTGAATGATCTTGACCGTTCGTAGATTGGTATGCCAATTTTTTTACAGCTTTCAGAAAAACTTGTATAATAAACATTTCCATTGGTTTGTACTCTTAGGCTAATTGTTAGAATTATACATATTGAAAATATATTCTTCTAGAATATGTTACTAGAATTAAACAAATTGAAATTCAATTCCTATAGATGTTATTGGATGTAATGTATAATTTAGCCACCTTACTTGGCTGAGTTTGAGGTGATTACATCCTAGCCCTGGGGAATTATGTCCTATCCTGTGGATTATGTCCAGAGGGATTATGTTCGTACACCACCAGAAGAGCTTAGAATTTGCAGTGTTTGACATCAACATTATGTGCAGTTGTAAAATCACTTGCTATCCTATCTGACCTCATTGAACCAAAAATGAATACAGATTTTCAGCGTAAGAACAAGGATGTGTGTAATGTGCATATTATGCATGGGTGTATGTGTGTGGATAGCTTTGTATGCCTGTATGTATTTGTGAGGGGTAGAATAGCATTCTCTTAACTGTCAACATACAGAAACGCCTCTGATAGGTTACACTGAGAGAGGCGCTTTAGAAATCTTAAAATGCACTACAATATAATAACTGTGTTTAATTCTGCTAATTACATGGTGCCTCTCGGCATCGTATCAGCATAATTTTATGCTGCCACCCGGCTGATCGACAGCATGCCTCGATTTGGGTACAAATCCACTTTTGCATAGAAAGAACTGCTTTGGTTACAATGTATGGAGTTGACTTTTATAATGCTCATGCATAATTGTCTTGCAGGGTGTACTCCAACTTATCTTGAAGAATTATGTCTGTCTGGCCCAATGCCCTATTGGCGCAAGCTTTCACGGTCCAGTGTAGAAGAACCTTGGGTTTACCTTTGTGAAATTGGTTTGATAGTCATATTAGAGGAAAAATAATTGCTTCACTTTTAATTTTTCTACAAGAATTTTTGTTGCAACGACCCTCATTCTCAACGACTGTACCCAAGCAAAGCATCTACCACTGCTAATGTCTACTGTCTAAGGAGCTTCTTAAATGTCCTGCATTCCATAGAACCAGAGTAGTGCTTTTATAGGAGGTAAACTTTGAGGTTGGTCTTTGTTGAAAACACTTTTGATGCTCGTTGAAGATTGTAGACTCAAGTTTCATCACTCTTTTAAGCAAATTTGAAGCATTTGGAGCTCAGATACAGTAATGTATTCTTCATATGTATGCACCTTAGCATTAAATCTAGGAATGAATTTAAGTGGTACATCTTTAAGATCACTCAGCGAGGTCCTGGATTCTGTTGCCAGCAACTTTTATGCATTTGTGGCTCTGAACTTACCAGTGGTAACGTAAGTTCAGCGCCTTGTGACCGGAGAGTTGCAGGTTCGAATACCACCCTAGCCGCTGCGTACGGACCTTGGGCAAGTCCTTCACTCGCAATTGCTCGTGGCGCTTCGGCGTGAAAATTCCGGCACAGTATCAAATGCTGTAGTCTGGAGCGCCTCTGAGTAGTAGTTGACTTCGAGAGGTGCTATAGAAATGGTCGTAGGACACTTACCCCTGGACCTATTCCCCGGACATTTTCTCCCGGAGAGTTACCCTGGACACTATCCTCCCCCCATTCTGAGTAGGTCATTTTTCCCCCGGACAAATTCCCCCTCTGTGGATTTGTGTATGTATGCATGTCTGTATGCATGTATATCTGTTTGTATGTATGTATATATGCATGTATGCATGCATTCTCTGTGTATGTATGCATGTATGTATGTATGTATGTATGTATGCATGTATGTATGTCTTTCTTCTCTGCTCTTAAGACTGTTCTCTTTCGACGAGGTTGGGCTGGGAGCGCCTCTGAATAGTTGCCTTGAAGAGCGCGCTATATAAATGTCTAGTTTATTGATTGATTGATTGATTGATTGCATGCATGTATGTATGCGTGTATGTATGTAATACTATGTATGTATACACGTATGCATGTACGTATGTATGTATATATGTATGGATATATGCATGTTGTATGTATGTTTTGATCATTTAAACAGAGAGCTTTTTGTATGTTTGTATGCATTTTTCTTAGAAACAGGAAACATTTTGTATGTTGCATTGAGGGGGAAATGTCCTAGTAAGGGGGAAAGTGTCCGGAATTAACTGTACGGGGTGAATATGTCCAGGGGGTAAATGTCCGTTCACCTATAGAAATAATATTTATCCGGAATAATAATAAAATAAATTTAACAGAAAATCTGAGTGATTGTGAGAGAGCGAGTATAAGTGTACTGTGCAGGTTTAAGAACTGTGTGTTCTAAGACGTTGTGTAATGTAACTAACATACCTCTCGAAAAGCTCTTTGTAATCGAGCCATCATTATGCCTCGTTTTGCTGGGTAATATTCTTAACGATATACAGTTGAATTTCGTGCAATATAATTGCTTTTGGTGTTTCATGACTGCATTGAAGTGATTTATAAATCATAGATAAGCTATAATTTATTGCAACCACTTCCTTCCAATGAAGGGCATTTAACTTTTGGATTCAATGTGTACTTTTATCCAGTGGCACAGACTTTACTGATCTGGAGCATCACTAGATCAGCAGCAACATAAACAATCTAACCAGACTAAAACTAATTGGAGAGAGGTGTACCAGGGTGTTATATAATATATTTTTGTTACATCACACTTTATATGTTAATTCTAAGTGTTTTAAATGCACAAGGGAACCCTGAGCATTGACGATGTATAGGGCACCTGTAAGAGCTCATGTTAAGTGTTCACAACTTCACACATATATTATACATGTAGGCCGAGGCCTACTCACAGGGCCGCATTAAGAATAGTGTAGGCTCGGGTGCTGTGATTACCTATATAGCCATCAGCGCGGGTACCAATTATAAATACAATAAAAAAATAATGTACCTCGAACATGCGGGGCCCCTCAAAACTGCGGGTCCACTGTGCAGCAGCCCCCCTCTTAATGTGGGCCTCCATACATACCCGAAACAATGCAGTGTAGGAGTCGCTCATGCACCTTGTAATGCATCATGCATGGCAAAGATCTAAAGCAAGAACTAGGCCTAGATAGTTTCTGATTTAAGAACTTTAAAAAAAGAATTCTGAAATATGTATTAAACACCAGTGACAAGTAATTTCAGTCAAGCATAATGAAAGCGGACATTTTTAGAAGAAAACAGCTTCGGGAAGTTCATTAGGCCTATTTCATGCTTCTTTAGTTAAGAGTTTTATGGAAAAGGCAAATTATGTTTTTTAAAACAAGCACTTTCGAACAAACGTGTGTAGGAGCATAATCATACTCAATGTAGCCGATCCATACTGCCAATTTAGTCACCGAGTGAACATATACAAATGCGTGGTAATTATTTTTGAATCTGTATACGGCAATATATAAGGACGTTGAATTGAATGGTTTGCTAGACGCTCATTGAATAAATCAACTATGCATCTATATAGTGCCTCTTCAATGAAACTATTCAGAGGCGCTCCCAGCCCAACGCCGGCGAAAGAGAAGTCTTTAGAGCAGAGAAGAGGAGTTTCGAGGAAGATGGTGAACGGACATTTACCCCATGGACATATTATCCCCGGACATATTTTTTTCCGGACAGTTACCCCCGGACACTTTTCCCCTACTAGGACATCCCCCAATGCAACACAGAATAAAGCTTTCTGTTTCTAAGAAAACTTTAATGAAAACATTGCCAACAGACAACGAAGCTACTCCAAAAATTATGAAACATACAAAAAAATCTCTGTTTAATGATAAAAAACACTTACTAAATTATTGGCTAAAACGAAATACACATACATGCGGTTAGATGTTTGTCTTCTTCATACCAATTTACTTCAGGTCTTTGATCGTTTACTTCAAAGGTAACGCTTTGTAGCGACATTCTAAGTAAACAACTTACTACAGGCCTTAGCCTCTTCTCGTGATCTCTAGTTTATCATTGTCTAATGCGGTTAGATGTTTGTCTTGTTCATGCCGATTTACCAGAGGTTTATTTCAAAGCAATTGTTTTGTAACATGCGGTATGATGATGTAAGTTATTGGCGAAGTATCTGTGATCTTTTACTTAAAAGCATCCGTTTTGAATTGGTACGATTGCTAAATCCACAGAGGGGGAATTTGTCATGGGGTTAATGACCTACTGAGATTCGGGGGGAGTGTCCGGGGTAACTGTCCGGGGAAATATGTCCAGAGGTCAAATGTCCGGCTTTCGAGGAAGAGACCGCAGATCAGGAGGAAACCCATTCCAAATTGTGGGTCCAACGACGGAGAAAGAGCGCTGCTGCATAGTAGCGATGCGTGTGAAAGGAACAGAGAGGTCAACACGGGTGGCAGAACGAAGAGAGCGGTGACCAAGTGGAACAAAGCCATAGAGCTCAGGTAGATAACAGGGAGCACGGCCAAACTGTCATTGCTAGACAATGCGTTGCGAGAGTGGTAACCAGTGGAGGACGGGGAACGAACAGCTTGTTAATGATGTAAACGTATGGACTAAAGACTTGTTAGTGTCATTCAGGTGTAAAATAAGACTTGTTAGTCGCCTAGTTCTTAACTTAAGGCTTGTTAATGTCAGGATTCGCGAGGTCCGCTCCCCAAAAAGCGGGTCAGGCACAGCGCCAAGCAGTTACAAGCCGTCTCCCGCACCCTTGTTAGCGTCATGTTAACGAATGAAAGGAACAAATTTTGGACCATTATAGTCTTATAAACTTTTACGTTGGTCTGTAATCATTCTTCGAATTAAACAAACTGTAAATATATATTTCTTCTTATTAAACAAATTGAAATATATTCCGACTTATGTTGAGGTGTATGTATGTATTTATGTATGTATATATGCATGTATGTATGTAGGTATATATGTATATATGTATATATGTTTGTATGTATATATGTATGTTTGATATATATGTGTGAAATATAGGTTATTATTTCCTAGCCGGGGGGATTTTGTCCTACCCCGGGGGGTTTCTGTCCGGGGGGCTTTTGTCCGGGGGGGCTTTTGTCCGGGGGGGTTAATGTATGTATCGTATGTATTGAGAGCCTTGGCCGAATATATTCATGCGCCCGACCAAGCGCGCAGCGGAACGTAGTACGCGTTCAAGGCAGTTCAGTCGAGTGAGGGGAAGGCCAATAGAGGCCTAGAGCAGTTGTCAAGCCGAATAAGGACAGCGCTGGTTAATTAATATCGAGCAGTTGCCAGAATAGCCTACAGTCAATTGCTTGATTTGCTAAACGCTCAATGGACAGGCACTGAGGCTAATTAATATGCAGCCGTTGCGAGGATACTTTCTTGAATCTTACTTTAATCGTCCTGTTGCCGTATAGTATTTAACTTTCTTAACTGAAACACAGTATTTTGCCATCCACCGTGTTTAACGTGCATCGAGGGCCGCAAGGGTACAGTAGACCCTAAACCAACTGTGTAAAACTATAGTACTGTAGGCCTGCTCTTAATCAGGCTCATATCGGAACGACCAGTAAGTTCTTGCTTTTTCGACAGAGATTCTACAAGCAACGAGATGACCCTTAAGCAATATTATAGCCTACGCTTTCAAATCTTACTGTAAATCGTCCTGTGACGTAGATGAATACTAATGAGATCCCATGCATACTTATGAATGACTAGACATATATGAAACAATGGCCTGGAGAGTTCACGCTCTTCAGTCCTATTGTTAGATTCGAGACACCTCTCTTATGCCAGTTGGGCTATGGTGGACTGACTAGGCCTACTGACTGACTCGTACTGATTCGGGAAAACAAATGATACTAACTCCATCTAAATCCATTACCTGGGCTTGGTCGGCGTATTCTTACCTGTATGCTACCTGAATCTATATTTCTGTATGCAAATAGCATACAATCATACACATGGTGCACATACATGTGTAAGTGTGCACGCAAATATGCAGCCACATGTTCGAACAGATAATTATATATATACAGATAATTATGTATATATATATATATATATATATATTGTATAGAACCCCAAGTTTCTAGTTGATCAAAGGAATTCCTTGGATAACAGTTTCAAAGAATTCGTGGGAAACAGGGCCCCAGCTTATTCACAAGCATGGCGTCGTGTCAGAATGGATGTAGCAGATTCGTCAGATCGCTCACTTTGTATAGACTATCTCAAACTTCTGCTAGATCAAAGACACTTCTTGGGATACAGTTTCAAAGTATTCATGGGACACAGGGCGCCGTTTGTAAAAACAATACACTTTCCCATTCAATTTTTCCTATGAAGAATGAATTCCACAAGTCATTTGGTCCCAGGAAGAATCAATTCCCCCATTCATCTCCCTTCTTTCAATTAGTTCTAAGAAGAATCAACTCCACAAGTCATTTGATTCTAAGAAGAATCAACTCCACCATTAAATTTGTCCTAGGAAGAATCAACTTTACATGGCATTTGGTCCCAGGAAGAATCAACTCCACAAGTCAGTTGGTCCTAGGAATAATCAACTCCAGCAGTCGTAAAAACAATAAACTCCCCCATTCAATTTGTCCTACGAAGAATCAACTCCACGAGTCATTTAGTCTTATGAAGAATCAACTCCAGAAGTCATTTGGTCATAGGACGAATAAACTTGCACAAGTCATTAAGTCCTAGGAAGAAGCAACTCCACGTTTAAGAAATTTGGTCTTAGGAAGAATCAACTTCAAAATTCAATTTGTCCTAGGAAGAATCAACTCCACAAGTCAGTTGGTCCCAGGAAGAGTGAGCCCCAGAAGTCATTTTGGCCTAGGAAGAATTTGAATGCCGGACAGTTTCCCCCCTGGACACTTTCCCCCCGGACACTTTCCCCGCCGGACAGTTTCCTCCCCGGACACTTCCCCCCGAATCTAGGTAGGTCATTTTCCCCCCGGACAAATTTCCCCCTCTGTGGATTTATGTATGTATGTATGTATGTATGTATGTATGTATGTATGTATGTATGTATGTATGTATGTATGTATGTATGTATGTATATGTGTATATATGCATCTATGTATGCATGTATGTATGCATGTATGTATGCATGCATGTAAGTATGTATGTATATATGTATGTATGTATGTATGTATGTATGTACGTATGCATGTAACTATGTATGCATGCATGTATGTATACATGTATACATTTATGCATGTACGTATGTATGTATGTATGCATGTATGTATACATGTATACATTTATGCATGTACGTATGTATGTATGTATGTTTTGATCATTAAAACAGAAAGTTTTGTGTATGTTGCACTGGGGGGGAAAATGTCCTAGTATGGGGGGGAAATTGTCCGGGGGGGAAATTGTCCGGGGGGGAAATTGTCCGGGGGGGAAATGTCCAGGGGGGTAAGTGTCCGTTTACCGAAGAATTTATTCTACCAGTCGTAAAAACAAACTCCCCATTCAATTTGTCATTGGAAGAATCAATTCCACAGGTCATTTAGTCCTATAAAAAATCAAGTCCACAAGTCATTTGGTCATTGGAAGAATCAATCCACCAGTCATGGGCGGCGATCCCGGGGTCGAGGGGGCAAGACCCCACCTTTAAGAGTGGGGGGACACATCATTCATCTGCCCCCACACATTTTCAAGAAACACCAAATAAGGTAAACCAATTTTTTCGCGCAGTGAGCGCAAGAAATTGTTTTGACCTCTTTTTGACCACGACATTAAAGTGTCAAACAAGATCGCCGCCAGTGCCACCAGTCATAAAACAATAAACTCCCCCATTAAATTTGTCCTAGAAAGTATCAACTCCACAAGTCATCTGAGAGGCGCTACATAAACCTATGCTGGTAATAGTCTCATAAGAGGTAAACGAGAGCGGCCAGAGTTGCAAGTAGACGTACGCTATATTCGATTTTCGATAGAGGCTCTTACTAACAAGAGAGGTAATATGTAGCTTTAATGCGAGCCCATGCATACTAATGCATGAATATTAATGACGCTATGACCTGGAAAGTCTGCGCTCTGGATTCCTATTGTTCATAAATAGGCCCTGAACCCATAAATACCATTGTCTGTCTATTCAATTGACAGCAGTCGCATTGTCCAACTGTAGCATTCTTAACCAGACTCATATCGGAATCGCCAATGGATATATGTAGTATAATAAACGCGCTACATAAACCTATGAGGGTAATACAAGGCAGTGGGTTAAACGATTTGCCCTATATGGTCCTCTGTTAGAACAGCCACCGGAATACTTACATGCATGCATACACATATGCATACATACATATATACATACATACTCACATACATGCATACATACATACTTACATGCATACTTACATGCATGCATACATACATACTTACATACATACTTACATGCATGCATACATATATGCATACATACTTACATACATGCTTACATGCATGCATACATGCATGCATACATACTTACATGCATACTTACATGCATACATATATGCATACATACATACATACTTAGATGCATGCATACATATATGCATACATACATACTTACATGCATACTTACATGTATGCATACATACATATATACATACATACTTACATACATACTTACATACATGCATGCATACATACATATATACATACATACTTACATACATAGATGCATATATACACATATACATACTTACATACATAAATCGACAGAGGGGGAATTTGTCCGGGGGAAAATGACCTACCTAGAATCGGGGGGAAGTGTCCGGGATAACTGTCCGGGGATATGTCCGGGAAATATGTCCAGGAGATAACTGTCCGGGGATATGTCCGGGAAATATGTCGAGGGGGTAACTGTCCGGAATTCGATCCATTCATCTGTGTATTGCTATTCTATACAATAGAATAGCTGTCTAAAGCTATTTAGACTTGACTACTGCAATTCCCTCCTCATTGGTCTTCCCAAAGTCCGTCTTGCTCCTCTTTAGTCCGTTCTCAATGCTGCTGCTAGATTAATTGCCCGCATTCCTCGATTCTCTCTTATCACCACCTTTATTGCAGAAGAACTTCACTGGCTCTCGCTTTCTGCCCGCATCCAATTTAAGGTCCTCATCCGCGTCTCTAAGGCTCAACTTGGTTTCACTCCAAAATATTTATGTGACTTAATTCATCGCCCTCACTCTGCTGCTTCTCTTCGTCCTCTTCGTTCATCTGACCGCTTGGACCTCCTCGTTCCCCGTGTCAGGACTTCTCCGGCTCAATCTAGGTCTTTTGCCTCCATTGGCCCTGCTCTTTGGGATGAGCTTCCTCCGTTCGTTCGCTCTTCAATTCTTTCAGGTAACGTCTCTTCCTCTTTTACCTTTCTCAAAACTTGCTTTTTCTCTCGGGGTCTCTCGCACTGGGAGCGCTTCTGAATGGCCCTCCCGCTACAAGCGCTTTATAAATATCTGAATACAATACAATATTTTAAAAACCTGAAAACCTAAAGGCGACTGTGACGTCCTAGTCCATGGAAGGATTCTTCGATGGATATCCTGCCATCGCGCCGATCTTGGCACAGCTGCAGCAGACGGGTCTGTAGCTACTTGGACTTACCCGCTCTTTGGGCAGCTTACTTCGCGAGTCGTGACAGTAATAAGGCTTAAGTTAAGAACTAGGCGACATTTAGAAGTCTTAGCTTTATACCTAAGTGACAGAATGTCACTAAAATGGTAATAAAAAGTTTTAATTTTACACCTGAATGGTACTAACAAGTCTTTAGTCTATACTTTTACGACGTTAACATATGTAGACATTATGCTATTTGCACAGAGGGGGGTTTTGTCAGGGGCATAATTACCGGAAAATAATGTCCGGGTATTATGTCTGTGGGGGGTAATGTGCGTACACCATATTCAATTACATCTATAAGATTACAAAGAATGCAAAAGTTTATTATACTATAGTCGTCCCAAGTTTGTCTCAAAGCTGTAAACAATATCTTAAAGTGAATATTGTGTTCAAGTCCGTGCAGCGTTTCCTCGATGGATTTCCTTCCATCTCGCTGATTTTGGCACAGCTACAGCAAACGGACCTGAAGCTGTTTGGCCTAAATGACACTAAGAAGAACTGTTAACTGTAGAACTGAATGTCATTATCAAGTCTTGTTTACACCCGATTCGCAGTAGCAAGCCTTTAGTCTATATCTGTACAACATTAACAACCTGACACTACAAATAAAGCAAGGCAATTGTTCAAGGGAGTGTTTGAAGTGGAATAGCGCCTCATTTAACGGAGCTGGAGTGAAGTACGATAAGGAAGTAGCTTTACGAGCTTATGCGTCAGTGAACAGTTATGACCCGAATGAGCTCCATATAAGAAGGCCTGCAGTAGGCACTATGCTCGTCACCCTCGCCCACACATGTTCAATACCTCCTTGTTGATGAATTGGGTTGAATTGAAAGCTTGCTGACACAGAACATGATTTTTGGGGGAGGGAGGCGGGGGCGGGGGTTTAAAGCAAGGTTTTTCAAAGAACATACAGAATTGTTGTCATATTTTGCTAGTTGTTCATTCATTCATTCTGGAAATTTATATACCGTTTCTTCAAGAGACCTACTCAGAGGCGCTCCGAGCCCAGCCACGCCTAACAGATAGGACTTGCGTTGTCGTAAGAAAACAGTTGTCAATAATCAGAGCGCAGCAATCCTTCTCACGAGATCCATTACAATCCTTCCACAGCTCTGAAGCTTCCACTGACGAAGTGTACATCGTCTTAGTGGCATTCATTTGCCTTGCATGTATCTAATTAAATCCAATACACATAACGCTTGTAACGTAGCTTCTGGTTTATCAATAGAATATCAAGAAGCGAGTTTTACATTCAGTTGTATAGTTAAATATTGCCTAAGTGTTTTATGGAGAACTGATTAAAAGTACTGAATTTAGGCAATTGAGTTCCATAAATATTTCGTTAGAAATAATAATAATAATAATAATATTTATTCTTTAATTAAGCGCCTGCAAACGCACTGCGCTGTACATGTACATGTTATGCGATAAATCTTAACTACTAACAGAACAGACAGCCTGCAATACACGGCGCAAATTGCAGCCTACAAAGCATGTCCGCCTATGGGACTCGATCTCTGTACCTCTCGCACTCTACGCCAGATGTTATCCAATGCGCTATCGAAAGTGAAATGAATACAATGTGACTGATGTTTCATCATTTTGAAACTTTAATAAATCGCAACAGTGTAACCATACTAATACTGCAATTACAAAAAAGCCAGTAATACGCCATTAGCAGCCTTGTGGGTTTCTATGGCAAGAATCCACAGGACAATAAACCTCGGACAATAACTTTGGACAATAACGCTTGGAAAATAACCTAATGTCAAGACCCATTATAGATAAAAACTTCCAGGAAAATAGCCCCTTCCTAGTCAATACCTGCAATATTAAACTTTATATATATATATATATATATATATATATATATATATATATATATTATTTAAAGCCTACTTAGGCCAAATGAAGTGCCTATTAAAATAGGGCCTACTCATAAAGCATCAAGTTGCAAATAATAGTAGAATTGGTAAGCGTACATCAAAGCAACATAGTATTCGTGGAAATTTCTTGTTTATTGTGTTAAGTAATTATCGAATTTCGTCTACTCTCTATAGTGTACCTGATACCGATCGCTTTTCAAAGATAAACTTGGAGATAAACTTGGATAGTCGAAAGAAACAATGAGGTTGAAGTTGATCAATAGTAAACCAGCAAATAGGTTGAGATTAATCCGGGTTTATTGGAAATCGACGTAGGCCTATACTCCACAAGCTTAATTACCCTTTATTAGCCACTTGTCGAGTTGATTACAACTTGGCTTTGGTGCCCATATCGATATTTTGATTATGTGCACCGTCGATGTACATCTTGCTAAGTAAATATTTGTAATTGGGCCTATGCAGTACGCCTTGTCATAGATTTGTTCAAGCGTGAAAGCCTGCTGGAATATGTAGATTTTATCAATATTCCAAGAATTTTCTAGATTAGCTAGCATATGGAAGCCTGAGTGTTCTCTGTTAGTATAGTTCGCTTGTTGACGGAATACTAGTGTGACATGAGCATTCTTCTGAGTAGGTGTTGTAGTTTTCAAAGTTTATGTTCTGAAATTGCAATTGGGTTTGACATTGATTTTGGTAAGTGTATTAAGTCGTATTAGAATCATATCTGTGTTTCCGATGTCTGCAAATTATTAGTTACATTTACTGTTACTACTGAACACAGGTTGATGCTTCACTGTTGCTTATTACATTGCGCTCGTGAGTGGTATGTTGCCCTGCGCTTGACCTTCGAGTGACGCTTTAGAAGTTTGGAGATTATGCGCATAATAATGAAATTTTAGTATGCCAAACTGAAATTGGGAAACATGAAACAGATTACGTGATGAACTTTTCCCAAGCAAGCTAATGGTATAGTTATAGGCCTATGTTTGTGTGTGCTGCTTTATTCTATAGGGCAGGGGTTTACAGCGTGGCAAAAACTTAGTTAACAAGAAATAAAACATGTTCTTGTTAAGTTTGGGGTTATTGGCATGGGGTTTTTGGACTAGTGGGTTATTTTCAGTGGGGGTATTGACCGGGGGTTATTTTCTTAGGGGATTTTTGCCAAGGGGTTCATGTTTCCATGTTTTGCTATTTCATTTAGACATAATTAAATTTCATTATTTTGCGCAAAATAATAAACAGCATTGAAGGTATGAACCTGTGATCAGTAGTAGCAGTAATTGCAAATATTAATTTTCTAATTTTGCAGTTTTGTCCTATTTGAAAGTCAGACAAATTAAATTTTTTAAACTGCGTTTTGCCAGGGAATAGGATGTCCTTAATAGAAGGCTTTCAGAGAAAGAAAGCCTTTGACGTTAGTTCACGCTGTTTGGCAATCCATGTAAGCTAGATACTAACTCACATGCTTATATTGACTGACTCACACTGATTATCTCACTTTTACTGATTCTCTCACTCACGCTCACTGGCTTACTCACTTATGCAGTTGTTCATTGCGTCGCTCACTGACGCGTTTACTTTAGTAAGACTCGTCGCCCTTAACTACCGTGGTAGCTTAGAGCGTTTCCACCTAATGGAACATTATCATGCGCGCATGCGTGGTGTAGCCCCGCCCCTAAGACCAATAGCCTTCAGGCTTGTTAAACTTGACGACCGTTGCCTTCGAGTACGAGATTAATAACAAACGCAAAAGTAATTTAAGTTTCTCTCTATAATTTCTGCAATCTGCGAAACAAAATGAATACATTTAGATAGGTAATATATCAATAAATCATAAGCGAAGCTTCCCGTACATATGATAATTCCTAGTTTTAAAGATATTTAGCAATTAAGAGCGTGAGGACTTTATGGTGAAAAAAGTAAAGGACATATAATAACAGGTCTGATTTCTAACATAAATTTCTTCTAGATAGAAAACACAAATATAAAACTTTCTTGCAAAGTAACTTATTTTAGTGTGTTTTACCAAAACCAAACATTACTTTTTCTTGGAGTGGCTGGAGGAAAGAGAACTTTGAACTTATATATAATCTACCCACGACGGTGAGGACTTTATCTAAATGTAACCTTTCTCGTGGAGGCATGCAAGTAAGTGGTTACTTTATACATGGGCAATGATAATAATAATAATAATAATAATAATAATAATAATAATAATAATAATAATAATAATAATAATAATAATAATAATAATAATAATAATAATAATAATAATAATAATAATAATAATAATAATAATAATAATTATAATAATAATGACAGGGAGCATGTTTCACAGACCAAAGTTCGTGCTCTCTAAAGCCTTAAGTAAGCAACCTATTAGTGAATTGGCCATGACGGGACCAGTCCCGTCATCAGTCATTTTCTCTCCAGCTATACAAGGACAGGCGTTGAGATTTTCCAGCGGTTGGCTGTAAAGCGACATGACCGCTCTTTGAGACAAAGTGACGCTAACCTGAATAGTTTGATTATTTCTCCGAGGCAACGGGTTGATAGACTTTGAAATAAAAGCCTATGACTGGCATTGACTGAATAGGCTTGTTTTAGAGAAAACTAGACTGCTGACTGCTAGGTTTTCTCAGTGAATCACGGACCTCGGCTTCAGTGACATCTGACCCCCAGGTCAGTTATGTGTGAGAGCGCCGCGACTGTGCCAATGGAAATAATTCATTTTGAAACTGTAATTTTGAACAACTGCTAATGAATGCGAACTTCGCGAAGGCCAACGGACCACAGTCAGCACAGGTGAATGGTACTAAGATTCAGGAGATGCAATTTATAAAACGTCTTTGACATTGCAAAACACGAATTTATATAACGGTCAAGTTTTAACCCCAAAATTGCAAGTTGTTGCCGGTATACCTGTCCCCGCGATGCTTCAACCCGTATTGAATATGTGGGTACGAGTCGTATATGGTAAAAGCTCTGGTAATGGTTTATCTATAGACTTTCATAAGGAAATTAAAGATCAGTATTGTAATGGGCTAAAACGGGCAAGCAGAATCAACAACCAATATGAAGTTGAGCACAAGTTAACTTCACCATGCTTTCTGAGGTCGGCTTTCCAATGAAAGAGACAGAACCCGTTCAACATAATGTAACTCAACACGTCGTACAAAACAGTATATATATATATATATATATACTAGTATATTAACCCGTCATAAATTATGACGTGACGACAGTGTATCATTATAGGCCTATAATGTATCGTTTGTTAAAATGTTCTGATTGCCGTCGTCAAGACGACCGTCGTCAAGACGGCAGTACAAACGGCTTCTGTTTCACAATAGAACAGAAGCCGTTTGTGACGGAGCGTCCTTCGACAGACAAATTTGCATATAAGGAAACTATATTAATAGATATATATATATATATATATCTGAGCATGTATGATGTATTGCTTATGTACGCGTGAATATGTGGTGTTCATTCTTTTCGTCCCTGTTGATTTATAATTTGATGCAACACTCGCATAACGTTATCGCTTCTCAGTGTCACATACATGGTTGTTTTCTGTAGATACACAGATGAGACGACGCTGTTGTCAGCCATTGACAATGTAAAGTACACTGGGGGTGAGGTGACAGATTACCTTTCCTATACAAGTATCATTCTTAGCGTCTTCAACCCAATAGACGGTGACAGAGTGGCCGACCAGAATATTCTAATAGTGATGACGGATGGAACTCTATATTTTCCTGATGAGGCTTGGGCAGCTGCATCCGTTAAAATTCAGGCGATTGGCGTTGGAATATTCGTGGTGTGCATTACTCCAGGATGCACCGACCAACTGGCGAAATGCGGAGCTTCGCTCCCGAAGCGGGTGAGCCATACAATTAACATGGGTCTAAGTTCTGGTGTTCTTTTTACCGGAAGCTCATGTAAGCACACCGGTTGCTTGCACTTGATTTCGTAAAGTTCCCTAAAATTTCGTTTCCTTGAAGGCTGTGTACGATTATGCTTTTCAAACACCTTGCGTTGATATATTGCATTAATTGAGGTCAGGGCTTGCATTCTGTAGTTTTGCGTTGAACATCTTATACCTAGGGTTGCCACCTCTCCCGGATTGGGCGGGAGTCTCCCGTATTTCGATATGATCTCCCGTCTCCAGGAATTAATTTGGAAAACTTTGAAATATCCCGGAATGCTGAAAAGTCCTATTCCCTAGGACAACTGCACAATGCGTCACTGCTTGACATCGAGTCAGAGACTCAGAGTCTGACTGTCTGATCGAGATTGTATTTTTTAACTTTCAGCGGACACTTTTCAAATTCAATTTATATATCTATGTATTTTTCTAACTTTCTGCGGACACTTTTCAATTGAGATATCTTTGTTTATGATTGCGCGTGCAGTGTGCGCGTGAAGTTCGCCATGAACATTGTTAGGCTGTTAGCCCGTTGTTATCGTTATAAGCAAAATAGCGTCGCAATGGCGAATTCAATTCTGACTCTGAGTCTGAGTCTAATCCAGAAAAATGTGTAGTTAAGAAGAAAAGGAAGTATTACTGTTCATTCAACGATGAGTGGCTCAAAGAAGACGATTTTAAGGATTGGTTGGCTAAGAAAAACGAGTTGGAAGCAGAGTGCAAAATTTGCCAGGAAACATTATCAGTAAAATACGAGGGACGCAGATCGGCAGTACAGCACGCCACATCGGAGAAACACACTAAAAATGTGAAGCAGATGAAGAAGAATACAATCGTGACGTGCTTTTTTAGACAACAAAATACCAAAGAAGACGATCTCATAACAGCTGCGATTCTGTTCTATCAGTGCAATTGCAAATGTTACAAAATTTCTTGAATCTCCCGGATTCGTATCCTTAGGAGATGGCAACCCTACTTATACCTGTTGAAATTATTTATACTTCTTTGCATGGGGGTAAGTCCATAGAGTAGTGGTAACATCACTGACGTGAACAGCAGTAGGTAGCGGGATTTCCCGCAACTCTCCCAAATTTAGGTACACTCAGCCCATTCATTCGCGAGATGGCGCGTTGTTAAAATGAGATGTAGGACGTGATGGGCGCCTTGCATGGCTGCCGTATACAGTTAAATTCGACTGCTGTAATAACTTGTGATCATCCGTTCATACTGATTTGTAATCATACTACGTAATTGTCAGTCTGAAAATATTAAACGAAGATTATTATTATTATTATTATTATTATTATTATTATTATTATTATTATTATTATTATTATTATTACTATTATGTTTGCAATTTCTCAACAGGAATTTCTATTGCACATAAAATAAGGAGTCAAATATCAGGGCTGACCCCTGGATTAATTTCGGAAAGTTGCGTTTGTCTTAGGC
The DNA here is from genome assembly GCA_963556255.1 of Allolobophora icterica. NCBI lineage: Eukaryota > Metazoa > Annelida > Clitellata > Crassiclitellata > Lumbricidae > Allolobophora > Allolobophora icterica. The sequence continues at coordinate 17,457,261 of OY744603.1, read as the reverse complement.
TAACGAAACATACTTCCTTGTGGATGGCTATCTTAAGCTCGACCAATTCAGAGACAACGTGGTGAAGAAATTCTGTACCTGGACGGTGAGACTAAAACAAACCTTTATCAACCATCTACTAAACATAATATTATATCAACTCGTCCCCAGTAATCACGCCCTTGTAAACGGCTGAAAGCAGCTCAATCTTATCTGTGTAATTGCAGAGAAACGCTTCGTGTAATCGTTAAGCTGTTCTCTTGCATAGTCGATTAAATTGAAGCCACATGTTACGTAGAAACTGCAATATTATTTCTTAATAGTATTGTAATCGCAAACTGTCCAATAGTAATCGACAGGCTTGAATCCTACCGTTTTATATTGTATTCTCATGTCTGTACAACATTAATTTTGTTGTATAGCCTAACTCGTATTGATAACCTGGATTTTGTAACCTTTTGAGTTTGATTTCTAGATCTGTTGCTTTAAAATTATAGGAGTGTACGTTACAATGCCGCTTATTTCTAGGTAGTAATAATAATCCGAGAACTCTTGTAAAGGCACTGAATTCCATTGGAAGGAATGCATGAGTATGATTGCCGTTGTCAGATATGAGCCTGGTGGAATCCATGAAAGAATTAATGAAAAAGAAACTTCTGGGAATATGACTGCAGTATCATCATCCAATACAACATCGATATGTTTTATATTGACCATGCTGGCAGGCACAAAAATTAATAGAACTGCAATTTTGTAAATTTAAGTTCCTGGATACCAAGTCATCTGGGTCAGCTGAACACAAGATCTCATTGAGAAATATTAATGTTTGAAGGATTGTTGTATTTCGTTGCAGCTGGTTGAGGCATTGAAAAAGTGGGTTGAAAAACCAAACCTAGTACTCGTCTAACAGTCATGAGCACTGAAGATGTTTGCTGAATTTTCGATTCTCCAGATATAAGTACATTTACTTCTTTAATTTAACTGAGATTTCTGCAATTGCTAGCTTGAACTTAAACTGCAATTCTGTATTATCTGCTTTCCGAAGATACTATCTAGAATGTAAACTGTGCGATATGTGGTTACCACCTGAACTCATGCGCAATCTTTCTATATATACAGGAGAATTCTTGTTAAAGAGAAAATGTGCTTTGAAAGCTTAAGCGTTTATGATACTTTCCAAGAGTTTGATTTTCAAAAACATTTTCGTATTGAAATTAAATTTTCATGCAGTGAAGTGTTTTTTTTATTTCAATAGTCTATCGGTATATTTTAATTGGTATATGCCTTACCATAGAAAACAACGTAGTTTATAAGCCTGGAATTATATGACCGTAACGGAAACATACCCAAAGGAAAAAAAGAGAAATAGAGAAAGAGAGAGGGAGTCCGAAAACATAGGAGTTGAGATAGTCAAACATTTCCTCGGTCAGTAGTCAAAACTATGCAATATGTGGTTACCACCTGAACTCATGCGCGATCTTTATATATATATATATATATATATATATATATATATATATATATATTGTTGCGTGTAGGCACATGACCTCTTACGTAGATGCAGGTGCTAGGCTAAGTCCGTAGGTTGGCGGGAATCTGTTGCCTTAGAAGGAGTGGCCTTGTCTATAAATAGGACTGCCGTCTTGGTTCGTGAGCTCTTTGTCGTGTAGTGGTCAGACATGCTGGTCTGAGGTTAGCAGAGCTCAGTTTGTTCTTAGGCTTGACCAGTAGTTGTAAATTGCGGCACCCAGCACAACCACCCAATAACTAGGTTCATAATGCAATAACCACCCAATAACCACGCAATAACCACATGACGTCACGACCATCGTATGAGTCATCGAAACTATTGGAAATCCCCGCAGTTTTGATGACTCGCCTATGAGTCATGAGGCGATTACGCTGGTTGGGAATTTCCTATAGTTTCTATCAATCTAGTTTTATGAAAGGGTTTAAAGGCATGAATGTCCATAATAAAATGGATACACGAACTGATTTCAAGAAATCGCTTAAAGGAATAAATGTCTATAATAAAATGGACTATTCGTCAAAAACCGTTAAAGAACTACAAAATATCGCTCGAGAGAGAGGTATGGTTGGTTATTCGAGACTGCGAAAAGCGGAACTCGTAGCATTAATGTCGCCTAGGCCTGCGATCAATCCGTTAGACGCTCCGGTTCCGGACATTAAAGTTCCAACGCTTGTTCCAGGTAAGTATACGCCTCCGTCTGACATTTGGAAATCTTCTGTTAGTAATGTTTGGAATGAGATGAAGACTAAGGTTAGGTCTGTTATTAATTCTTTTGCGGATCAGTGGGTTAGTTCCATTCCTCCAAAGGAAAAGAAACCCGTGAATGAAAGATTGGAATCGTTGAAGTCGAGGGTTTCGAGTATTTTTAGTAAAATCAATAAAAACAAGTTCGAAATCCGAGAGACTGCGAAGGCTATTAAAGGATTTACTAAGCGATACACGATCGATTCCACCAGTTCCAACGATGTCACATCTTTTCTCAACGCCGTAAGACCGCAGGTAGTCAGTCTGTTAGCGAAAAATCGTGGGGTAAAATTCAATCTTAATTGCGTAATGAAGAAAGTAGATATTAAATCTGGGGAAGAAGTCGAAGCCGAACCTAATTTTAAATCAAAGACCGATATCATTTTAGACGCAACCGACGTGTGTGAAATATATAGCAACGCAGTGGATAAAATTAAGGAGAGCATGGCAAGTTTTCAGATGAGAGGTAGTAATTGGCGGTTTAAAACCGTTATGAAGTTGGATATCGATACAGTGGTATATAAGCCATTGAAAGGTAGTTCTTATATTCCTCTTCCCGAGTATTTAGCTAATAAAACGGCTATTATTAACCTGAAAAACGACGACGAAGAATGTTTTAAATGGTGTATTACTAGAGCGCTGAATCCAACGGATAAAAACCCTCAAAGAATCACAAAAGATCTAAAAGAACAGTCTAAGAAACTCGATTGGAAAGGTATTGAATTCCCTGTTGCTGCTAACGCTAATATTATAAATAAGTTTGAGCATAACAATAACATTAGCGTTAACGTATTCGGCTACGAAAAGGATGTATACCCATTGTATATATCGAAGCATGAAAGCGATATCTACGTAGATCTACTGCTTATTTCCGACGGTGAAAAGAAGCATTATTGTTGGATAAAGAACTTCAACAAATTGTTGAATCCGCGAACAGAAACATCTCATATTTCGATGCACTATTGTAAAAGATGTTTGCTTGGTTATAGAAGCGTAGAATCGTTGAATAAGCATACCGAGTACTGTTCGAGGCAAGACGCCCAACGAATAGTTCTTCCCGAACCAGGAACCATGCTAAGTTTTAAACATTATTTTAAATCGATGAGAGTGCCTTTTATCGTTTACGCGGATTTTGAATCTTTTATTAAACCGATCGATACGTGTCAACCCGATCCTAGCATGTCTTACACCAATAAATATCAGAAGCATACACCTAGCTCGTTTTGTTATCATATAAAATGCTACGATGACGGCGTTTATTCCCAAGAGCCAGTGAGGTTTACGGCTGAAAACGAAGACGACGATGTCGCTCAGATATTCGTAGATTCTCTTGTAGAAAATATAAAAGAAATATATAACCAGTTTAAATTCCCTAAGAATATGATATTCGGTAAAACTGAGAAGAAATGTTTCGATGAAGCTACTAGCTGCCATATATGCGGAGGAGAGTTAGGTAAAGATCGAGTTAGAGATCACTGTCATTTAAACGGTAAATTCAGAGGCGCCGCCCATAACATTTGTAATATGAACTACAAAGTCCCCAAGTTTTTCCCTGTAGTATTCCATAATCTATCCGGATACGACAGCCATCTATTCGTGAAGAAATTGCGAGGCGAGAATGGTGAGAAAATTAACTGTATTCCTAATAACGAAGAAAAGTATATATCGTTTAGCCGAGAGGTCGTAGTCGGTAACTTTGTAAATAAAGAGGGAAAAGAGATAACGGTCAAGCGCGAATTACGCTTCATCGATAGTTTTAGATTCATGCCTTCGAGTCTCGATGCGTTATCGAAGAACCTTCGTAAAGAACAGTGTAAGAATTTAGGCGATTTTTTTAAAGGTGAGAAGTTAGATCTTTTACTCAGAAAAGGTGTTTACGCGTACGATTACGTTGACGGCATTGAACGATTAAACGAGACCGAATTGCCTCCGAAGCATAAATTCTATTCTAAACTGAACGATTCAGACATCAGCGATGAAGATTACGAGCACGCCAAAAATGTATGGAAAGTATTTCGTTGTAAAACTTTAAGAGAATATCACGACTTGTATAATCTTTCGGATGTTTTATTATTAGCCGATGTATTCGAAAACTTTAGAAAACTTTAGAGACGTGTGCATCCAACATTATAGGCTCGATCCCGCGTGGTATTACACTTCACCCGGACTAGCTTGGGACGCGGCGTTAAAGTTGACCGATGTAGAGTTGGAGTTCTTGAGCGACTACGATATGTTACTGATGATCAAGCAAGGAATAAGAGGGGGAGTCAGCACGATTTCGAAACGATACGCGAAAGCGAACAACGAGTACATGGGAGAAGCTTTTGATCGCAGCCAGCCTTCGGTATTCATTCCTTACTTAGACGCGAATAACTTGTACGGATGGGCGATGAGCAAAGCTCTACCGACTCATGGGTTTAAATGGATGAACGACGATGAATTGAATGATTGGAGAAGCATTACCGAACGAGATGGGGTGGGATGCGTGCTAGAAGTCGATTTACACTATCCTAAGGAATTACACCACCTGCATAACGATTACCCTCTAGCTCCAGAGAGTATAAAACCTGCAGGATCGGATGTAACGAAACTAATTCCGAGTTTAAACGATAAAAAGAAGTACGTTGTTCATTATGGTAATTTAAAGTTGTACGAAAGTCTCGGTTTGAAGATAATGAAAATACATCGCGGGTTAATATTCGAAGAAAGCGCTTGGCTGAAAAAGTATATCGACTTGAATACAGAATTGCGAACGAGAGCTACTAACGATTTCGAGAAGGACTTTTTCAAGCTGATGAATAATAGCGTCTTCGGTAAGACTATGGAATGTATCGAGAATCGAGTTGACGTACGATTGGTGTGCGATGAGAAGGAAGCTACGAAGCTCGCGTCGAAACCTAATTACGACGGTCGAACCATTTTCGATGAAAATCTAATCGCCGTTCACATGAAAAAGACCAAGCTGTTCTATAACAAGCCGATATATCTAGGTATGTGTATTTTAGACTCGAGTAAGACTTTAATTTACGACTTTCATTATAATTACATCAAGGCCAAGTACGGAGATAGAGCAAAGTTACTTTTTACGGATACAGAAGAGAACAGTTAAGAAAAATGAACGTTATAAGATCGTATCATCACGACATGTATACTGAAGAAGTAAATAAGGTCGCTCTTTCAGCCGACGACGACAAACGAGTGATATTGAAAGATGGTATACATACTTTAGCTTACGGACACTACGCGCTTCGTCAATAAGAGTATTAGTCGAATATTAAAATGAGTTATGCAACTGTGAAAAACATAGATGTTGAAGGTGTAGTTCTTCCAAATCAACCGCTAACGAATTTTGAATTATTGGATGCCGCGAAGAAGCTGAATATTCTGAATTTTAGAGGAGTTTTCTTACGAGACACCCTACCGAAGAAACCTAAACGGAATGAGTGTGGGGTATTAAACCTAGACGGTTCTAATGGGGTCGGTTCTCACTGGTGCAGTTTTTTAAAGAACGGCAACGAGAAAATATATTTTGATAGTTACGGTCTTCCTCCTCCAACAGAATTGATAAAATATCTCCAAAGACCGCTGCTTTACAACAGCGAGCGAATACAGCCGGATAATGAAGTGTTTTGCGGACATTTGTGTTTGTACGTGTTAAAGAAGGCGATGAACGACGATTGTGAATTTCAAGAAATCATAAACGACTTGCATTAAACTAATAAATAATCTTATTAAAAAACAATGCCAGTAGATAAATTTGGACATTCAGATTCAGGATCTACGCAAAGAATAATTGCCGGTGGTGTTACTCTTAGTCAAGTAAATGCTAGTTTCCTTCGAATGGATGGAGCAAACCCGGCGACTGGAGATCTAAAAATGAGCGGCTACACGATAAAAGGTTTACCTACAACGAATATTTCAGAAGCAGGAATGGATGAGGCTCTAAGTCGAGGACAAGCCATAGATTTGTTAACGAATCGCGGCGATTTACCGTCCAACGATAATCTAAAAGTGTCTAAAACCGGTGATACCATGACTGGCGACTTACTCTTAAGCATCGGTAGAGCGCTTACGCGGAGGATTGGATGTAAGGATTTGGCTGGAAATAAAGCTTTTATTATATTTTTAGGAAATACAACGAATAAAATAGAAGGTCGATTAAACCAGCCAATTATATCGCAATCGACGGATGGATTTAGTTATAGAATAAATAATGAAACCATCATAGAGATGGTTAAGTCAATGGATGGCACTCCTCCTTCTAAAATAAATGTGCATAAGCCCATCTTTATGCATGGCGCGCACATTACAGGCCTACGCGATCCCAGCGGTGATGGCGATGCAGCGACTAAAAAATATGTCGATACGACTGCTACCGGACCCGCGTTTAGCGTTTACACTATATCTCAACAAGCCATACTCGCTGCAACTCACACAATAGTTTCTTTCGATAGTGTAAGATTCAATACCGATAGTAGTGATAACAGTACAGGACCGACTCGTTTCACTCCTGGTAAAGCCGGATACTATATCGTTACGACGTACATAGAATTTTGTAGCGCGAGTAATACCGCTTTTGCTAACGTCTTCCTATATAAAAACGGGGTGTCGCACATGCAAATTGCGGGTGGAGGGGGTACGGGAATTGCGCATAACAATTCAACCGGTAGTACTATAGTTTTTCTAACCGGTACCGATTACCTCGAGATATTCGTTTATTCGTCCATCGCCACACCCATAATAGCTAGAGACTTTTCAGCGGCATTCTTGCGACCTTAAACTAAGTCTGTAATTTTAACTGTAGAAACCTATCGCGTGTATACAAACGATAGGTTTCTAAAAATGTAGAAATCTTATCATTGAGAAGACTCTTCGCTTGGGTGTGCAACTGCATCGATAGTTTCATCGTATGCTCTCAAAGTCTCTTTATCGATCTCACAGATTCCATCGTACACCGTAATTTCGTATCTGTTTCTCCATACTTTTCCGTTATAATACGATATTAGTCGAGCGTTTTCTCTGTGAGCTTTAGCCGCTTTATGCATCGACGAATACTCGATGGTCTCACCCGTTTCCAAGTCAAAAATAACGACTCGTTTCGGGTTGTTTCTGATACCATTCAATCTATCGTATCTACCATCGTCATTATATTCTTTTCGACGATCTTTCCAATATTCTTTTTGATATTCTTTTAGATATTCTTTTCTCGTTAATTTCGGTTTACCTAACAGGGAGTTGTCCGCGGGAATCAATCCTTTCTCGATCAGCAGCTCTACCAATTCCGGTTTGTTGAGATGAGTGACACCTTTAATCTTATTCTCTTTCGCTAACTTGTGTAATTCTGGCAGTTTCATTTTATATACTACAAGTTTTTCTTTAAACAAGAAACTTATTTTCATACAGATGACTAATAGACTACGCTCATTTTCTGTCCATCTGACTGGAATTTTAGCAACTTATCCGAAATTATAACCGCGTAACCTTGCGTATCGGCGGGGACTGCGGCGTTAAAAGTAGCTTTGATTTGGATATCGACGACCGACGATTTCAGTCTTTCCGATTGTTTACTAACATCGAAAACTATGAGCGGATATAGCTCTTTGTAATCGGCTGGAGTGATGTTGCTTTGCGTAATCAACGGATCCATTCCGTAGAACTTTTCGCTGAACGACGCCGCGTCTCTATAAGCTCTCGAAAATTTCTGGTTGGGAAACGATAGGTCGTAGTCGACCGCCGGATATCTCTCTTGATTCATCATCACGTACATGTTTTTGAGGTTGCAATGATCGAAAATCTTGTTCTTGGTTGCCGTCGCTTCGAGCGGTTTGAAATCCAACGACTATCCACCTAGGTTTTTCAGGAGCCGTCTTGACGCTAAGACGCCAACTAAAAGTAGACGATTCTGGAACCGATATAGTATCGCATTGACGCGCTCGATATGCAACGGGTACCAATGCTTTCGATTCGATAGTTTTGTACAATTGCATCTTCTCCATATCCGCAGGAATAACGTGCGGCATAAACCACGAGATTTTCACGACGTCGACTTTTCCAGCATCCGCGGTAGCGTGTCTAAAAATAGCGTCGTCGTCCGATTTGCGAACCAGCGTTAGCGTGTGCTTTAAACCGTACACTATTTTATCGTAATCCTCGCAGAATCCGAAAATATGTTTGAGGGGTACGACGAAACTAAACGTTCCCTTAGTCGTTGGTTTTCGAATAAGATACGCCTGTCTGATCGCGAAACCTGCATTATCCGCTATAACCGCGGTTGCATCAGTATCTTTGCACCATAATTGATTAAGACCTTGCGCTTTAGCGAAGTCGTCCGGATATTTAAGCAAACCCAACATCGTAGTCGCTTGTCCTGGGTGAAATACCGTTTCGATATCTTGATTCGATAGGGAATACGCGATTTGGCTGAAAAGATGCAAGAGTCCGTTGTTTGCGAGGGTCGCGGCGTCACCGTTAGCGTACGCGGTATTCATTCCATCTCCTTTGACTAACCTACCTTCGAATAGCAAGTAAGATTCGGCGGGATGGCAAAATAGATCTTGAGTTTCGATATTTATGCGAATCTCGCCGGGCGTGTTAAAATCCGATCTCGCTGCCGGTTCGTATTCGTGCCATTCGTATCTTTCGATTCCTTCGTCGACCTCTGTGGGTGCTGTAAAGTTTAGAATATTCGATTGCATTTTAATTACTAAAGATTATTTATTTAAACTCACGCGAGTTTTAATCCCGCTCCGTTTTTGTTGAGACCACACACGAGATCTCGAATGGACACGGCATTCGAAGAAGGTCTGTTAAGTCCGTGACCGGCTAGTATCTTATTAATATCAGGTCCTGCCGCATCGTTATCGATTAGCCGTGCTAAGATAGCCGCATTCGATTGCGTAAGCGCTGGTATCGTTTCAACCTTTTGGTTTTCGACTGCGTGCGGCGTCAGAACCGACGCTGCTAAGAGTTTAGTCGCGGCTTTATCCATCAAGCGTTTACCAACTTCTACGGTGGTATTCTTTCCAACTTCTAGCGCCTTTTTAGCCAACTCTCTCGCGGCGTCTTTACCCGCGCTAAGGGCGGACGATGCGGCTCGTTTACCGACATCCGAAGTGAAGAGCTTCTTGAAAACTCCCGTAATAGAATCCATTATTCCCGCTCCTCCTATAACGTGTTTTCTCTTAATTCTTCTATTAGCGATGACGAGCATGTTTTATAATCGCAATATTAAGTTTTTATATCCAGAACTGGATTGTTCGATGTTAGAATTACGAATGTTTATTTATATTCTCCCGTTAATATAAAAACAACACGAGAATATAAAATGGATTCCTACTCAGAACACGTTGAAAAATCGACCGGCTCATTTTTAACTCTGGCTTCTAATAACGTAAAGATTATATCCCTTTTTATTTCCGAAGTGAAAGACGCTTGTAGTGAATTCGTAACCGACGTTTTCAACCTAGTCGGAGACGCTTCAGAATGTAGCGAGTGTAGCGACAGCGAGTGTAGCGACAGCGAGTGTAGCGACAGCGAGTGTAGCGACAGCGAGTGTAGCGATTGCCACTACATTAAAGTAGCCTCTAACGTGGAGAATAATACTGAAGAGACTACGAGTTTGTTCTCGGATTATGGCTCGGATGAGCTTACTAAAAAGATCGTTGCTAATGAATTCGAGTCGATCATTCACGACCTTAAGAACAAGCTAAATAGCTTGGAAAAGAGGTATCTCACGGCGAAGGTTGCGTTCCATAACCGTATGAATGATGAAATGGAGATATTTACGACAACGACATTTATGTAAACGATATTCTGTAACTAAAGCGAGTTACAGAATCTTCAAAGTTTTTTTTTATAATCGCAACATTAAGTTTTTATACTGTTCTTTACCGATCTCTTTTTGTTGTAATATTTCATCGCATATACCAACGATCTCGTTTCTCACTCCCGTATTACCCGCGTCGTAGCTAGCGAATCGTAGACTCAACATTTCTACTAAAACATTCGGATCTTGCGGAATTACGACGACTACTTTACCCATCTTCATCGCTTGTTTTCCAGACCATATCGGTTTAACGATATTTCTGTACTTTTCGCTTCTAGACGATTTCGGTTTACTCGGATTGTTAGGTTGCCTCATCGCATTCGTCGCGTCTAGAATCTCGGCGTAATCGGACAGATCGTTAGCGTCGTAAATCGAACTGTTCGGTTTAGCCATAGTCACTAGCTCCCAAAGTCCTGGAGTACCTGTATAAGTCTTCTCTCCGACTATTATATCGTCGTTCTGGAACGATACGCGTGCGTCTCCGATATAAAATTTCCCGTCTTTTGAATTTAGACCGAACGTCGTATCGGTAGACTTTTTATTAGAAGCGTATTGGGACAAGTATTTCGTTGCCACGTCTCCTAATTCTAACATTCTAACGTCTTCTACAGGATCCTCGTAAGCCTCTATCGAGGGATACTGTGGAAGCTGTATGGCTTTTAACGACGACGATATAGATGCGGGAAGCGCTTTTAGAGCGGCTGCTGAGTTTTCACTAATAGTAGATAACAAAGCGTTTTGTTCTTTCGATAAGGTCGATTGCGAGTCGACGATCGGCTTGTACAACTTTACCAAATCTCGCTGCAATCCTATATCGCCTAGTTTCTCGGATAGATAGTTCTGTTGAATTCTTTTCTTCGTCTTGAGAAACTCTTCGACGATAAAGTCTCTTTTGGCTGGATCGTTAATCTTTAGAAATGACATTGTTTTTAAATGAATAGTATAATGGTTTTAACCTACTTACGTTTCAAAGTATGTTAAAAGGTAAAATTTACGTTTTACGTTCCACGTTTTACGTTTCATGTTTTACGTTTTATGTTTCACGTTCTACGTTTTCCTTCGATTTCGCAAACGCGTCCTTCAACGACTCGGCAATAGTTTCTCCGCTATTTCTCGATTTTCTGATTTCTTCTTTCATTTCGTTAAATTTCACGCGTTCGTTTAGAATTAACGAGTGTTCCTCGTCCGAAATATCATCGTCTTCCAAAGCTCTCGAGATGAGGTCGCTGATCGTGTTGAGTTTCGCTTCGGCTAACGTTTTAATAGTTTCATGCTTCTCCGCCTTTAGCGCGAGCTTTCTGTTGATCACACGCCCGATCGTGCTGAAAACACCCACTCCAACCGCCAGTCCTTGTAGACCCACCGCGATAGGTGCCGCGACTATCGTAGACAGAACCGCGATCGATGAAGCGCTTAAGCCCAACGCGACTAGAGCTGATATACCGTCTACTACGTTGATAATCCTAATGCCTTTACGATACTTTTCACCCAGAATCTCTCTTTTTTTCACGTTCCAACTCGATCTCTTCTCGAATTTCAATGATTTCTGAATATCGGAAAGCACGACCGATTCTCTCACACCTCGGTATGATCTTTCGCTGCGTGTATTCGTTATACATTCTTTTTATAATTATAGGATATTATTTTTAAACTGCGATTATTTTAGGTAATTAACGAAACATAACGAATCGCCTTCGATTATACTAACTACGGAATCGGAGTCGTTTTGAATAGTAATTTCGATGTCTTCTACTTGTCCGGTAACGACTCCATCTCGTAGACTCGCTTCGATTTCCTGTCTAAGCGAAACTAGACACGATCCTTTTGTCATTCGAACACCTAGTCCTAACGCTACTGTAGCTGTTTCTCTAGGTTGAATCGTTATCAGTTCTTGCGTAAAAATCTCCCATCTTAGTCCACCTAGTTGCCTGCAGGGTGTATGCGTCACTCTTTTCAACGTCCAACGCACCTCTTTCGGTTGGGTTCTAACTTCGACTCGACGAGCGGGTTTCGTTATAAATTTATGGATAGGTCTGTTGAATCCCGACATTTTATTTATACGAGGATTATTTTTAAAGCAACATACCGAGAATCGGAATATTTTGGAATGGCGAATTAGGACCTAGTAAAAACCCGCTACCCGTTTTCATATACAACCCGCTACCCGTTTTCATATACAACCCAGCTCCAATCGAACCACCTTTCGGCCACGGAGACAGATACAACCCATTTCCTTCCTGTCTTACTTTACAAGCTATACCATCTCTGTTAACGTAACATACTCCCGATCCACTTATTTTATCTACAACTTTCGATGCAGCTGCGGAACCTATACCCGTTAAAGCGCCTTGTGCTAAACTAGGTAGTACGCTTGTAAGAAGAAATTTTCCGGCAGTAGCTAGAAATGGTAATATAGCTCCGATAAAACCGCCTTCGACTTTAGCGTTATATATTAATTGCGTTTTACTCATTTTGATCGTCGTGCCCTTTCCGTTCTGACAAGCATTCTTCATTTTATTAATTTGCGCTTTCGTAAAAGCTAACATATGGTCTCCATCCATATCATCGTGAGATAGTCTAATACTAACACCGTCGGCTCCCGCTTCGAGCGCTCGTTTAATCTTGTCTTTTTGCCCATCTGAAATATTAACATAGAATTTTGCGTACTGAGTCATTTTATATATAACTAAGATAAACTTTTAATAATCTTCACACTTCTCTAATATGAAACTTGATCGACATCGCTTCCCCTCTAATGTTAATTAGTTTTCCATTTTGGTCGGTAAGTCTCGTTTCCATCGATGAAATCGTATTCATCGTAATGGGGAGATAAATTAAGTTAGCTGGGATTTGGATGATCTTATAACCAGGTCCAACGGTAGGAAAAAACGAATATATCACGTTCGTCGTCGATCCATTCGAGTACGAACCCCCGATTATATCGCTAGTTACTCGAAAGCTGTCTATATTCATTATGTTCACAATATTCTCCGATTCGTTATACCCAGCTATGTATAGACGACTTTCGAAACCTAGAACGGTTCTAATCGAGTTCGCGGTTCTAAAATCGACCTCATAATTCTGCGCGATAGTCAACACCGCCTTCAACGTGTTGGTGTTTGCTTCTAACGTAATGTAATATTCTTCGTTTCCGGCATCGTAATGGCCGTTCTCTTTCATGATTTTCTTCACGTAGTCGTTTATATCCTCGAGCTCATAGGACCCTTCCGGAATATCTACGTCGAACCACGTCACGCCATGATCCGGCGAATACCGGAAGTTGTTGTTGCTCGCGTCTATGTTAGGAAACACGTAGTAAGTATACAAATCGACTAGAGCCATTTCATACTTTTTGGTTTTATCTAGTTCGATTACAGGATTGTTCCTCGTTATTATTCGTGCGGTTCTGTCCTTTTCGTTACCCACTAAAATGTAAAACGACGATTTAGGATTCGTGTTAGTCGCAGTCTGTGCTGTGTTCACCTGTATCTTCACGAGGAGTTCTTCCATTTTTACTAGTATATTTTATTTTAATTCAGGGATGTAAAATTCATCTAATCCACAACGGTATTTACCGCTGCTCCTTTCACTCGTTAAGTCGATAACTACGAATTGATGCGGTTGTTTCCACGACTCCACGCATAGTTTTTTAAATTCCTCTATAGACATGTCCGTACTTACATGATCGTTGTAGATATGGGAAACGTTCTTCATGTCTTGGGGAAATAAACAAATAAAGTTTTCGTTCTCTCTGATAGTCTGCCTAGGCAATTTAAAATAATTCTGGGCGAGGTACAAACAGTCGACGTTACTATGCCTGCCCCTAATATAATACGTTTCGCATTTGTTCTGCTTTTCTAATTGTAAATCATCAAAAATCATCAAGTTCTTCTTGTCACGGCTCAACTCTCTCGGATCCGGTACATCTTCCGCGGATTCGTAAAATCTGCATTCGATATCCGACTTGTCTCTTAAATTTTTCGCTATCTCTTCAACAACGCATGCTGGAGAAATATTAGACCTCATTATCTCATCTCGAATGTTAAACAGCTTGATGATCGTTTCTTTTGGTAGTTTTTCTTCGAATGCCTTCTTAAGAATTTTGTACTCCGGTTGAAATAGAGATTTTCCGAATACTTGCAAATTGTCATAGTCGAGCCATCCGGGTCTCAAAAGTAAGTTTAACAATAACGTCGTCTTACCACATCCCGATTTTCCTACTATTACACCCCTTATACTTTTAGGTAATAGGTTGATATTAAATCTTTTCAACGATAAATCGTTCCACGTTAAGTCTTTCACCTCCATTTTAAATATATAAAACTTCTATATTAAAACTGAAATGTATTGCGTAAAGTGTAAAAGACAGACTGAAACAAAAGATATACAAGATGTCGTGGCTAAGAATGGGAGACCCATGCAACGAGGTGTATGCGTTGTATGTGGGAAAACAAAAACTCAATTCGTAAAAGGAACCACTGCGAAAGGCGGAGATGTAGTTGGTTCGTTGAATGCAGCCACTAGTAAGATAAAGTTACCTTGGGCTAAATATCCAGGTGAGATGCATCTTCCAGGTCACTCGTTTACAGGACCCGGGACAAGACTAGATTTGAGACTGAATCCCGACGGCACTCCTAAAGATTGGAGTAACCCCATCAACAGAGTAGATAACGCGGCTTACCATCATGATTTGGCTTACGATCGACACCCCGATACGGCTTCTAGGAATGTTGCCGATAGAGCAATGATTAATGATTTGAATAATATTCCTAATCCTACTATCCGAGAGCGTATGGAGAGAGCGGTAGTTAAACCTATATTGTCTGTTAAATCGAGTCTCGGGTTAGGTTTAAAAAAAGCCCCGATCCGAAATGGACTGATCAATTAGCGGATGAATTGCATAAACCGGTAGTAAAACATTTTAGAAAGAGAAAAGTGTACGTTAGTGGGATAGATGAGATATGGGCTGCTGATTTAGTTGATATGCAAGCCTTCGCTAAAGAAAACGATGGTGCGAAATACCTATTAACCGTTATAGATGTGTTTTCAAAGTACGGATGGATCGTGCCATTGAATGATAAGAGTGGGAAATCTACAGCAAGCGGCTTCTTGAAGATACTCGAGAGTGGACGAAAGCCTGTTAAATTATGGGTAGATACGGGGAAAGAGTTTTATAACAAAGACGTTAAGAATTTGCTCGAGGTGTACTCTACGGAGAATGAAGAAAAATCTTGCGTTGTCGAGAGGTGGAACAGGACGATGAAAGATAAAATGTTTAAGTACTTTACAGCTAATTCGACGAGAAGATATATCGACGTTTTAGACGGAATGGTTAGTAATTACAACAATACAAGACATTCTTCCATTAAAATGACTCCCGCTAAGGCTAGTATGAAAACGAATGAAAAGACTGTATTTATGAATTTATACGGCGAAGAGGTCTCACAGCCTATTACACCTAGATTCTCGGTTGGAGATAAAGTCAGAATAACGAAGAAGAAAAACATATTTGAAAAAGGATATACACCTAGATGGACTGAGGAAATGTTCACAATTGCGCAAGTTCAGTATACAAATCCAGCAACTTATAAGATTACTGATTCTAACGGTGAGGAGATACAAGGCTCATTCTATGAACAGGAGCTACAGAAGACGACTCAAGAAATATTTAGGATCGAAAAAGTGATTAGAAAACGTGGGAAGAAATCACTCGTTAAATGGTTAGGATATTCAGACTCGTTCAATTCTTGGGTCGATAACGATAACTTGATGACGTTGTGAAACGATTATTCAAAATGCTATTTCGACTTAAAGAAAATAATTTTCATATAATAAAGAGATACTATGGCAATCACATGGAAAAACTTTGATATTAATAATGTTATTTTCGAAGACGTTACAAAAAGGTCTACTCCCGCTGAAACTAAATTTCAACGCATATTTCTAAAGTACAAATACGACGATGGGACAATCGACAAAATATCTATAAAAACTCCTCCGCTGTATTCTTATGGGATTCAAGAAAATCAAGCTTCGCAAACGGGTCTGTTAGACTCGTGTTCTTTACCATTAAACATGTACGATAGAATGGTTGGTGAAACCGAAGACGAAGCGAAAACGATTGAAATTTTTGAATCGTGTTTAAAACTAGTAAAAGAACATCTTAAAAAATCTGATGTGAAAGACGCGCTTAATAAATACGAAATGAATGCGGATGTTGATCAAATGGATATGTTTTACATAAAGAAAGAGAAAGGTAAAATCCTTCCCGATATACCCCCTACTCTATATCCGAAACTTTTAACTTCCTATGAAAAATCACGAAATCCGGATGTACCACCTAATATAACTACAGGATTTTACGATTTAAACAATGAACCGATAGATCCTAAAACTCTCATAAATACGCGTTGTAAGGTTGTTTGCGATATTCGCATCGATAATATCTATATCAGGGCTAAACCGTCTATTCAAGTAAAAGTAAACGACGTCATAGTCCTCGATCGATTCGTTAGACAAAGGCGTCTTTTCTACGCACATGAATAAGATGAATAGCTTTTATAACTGCTGGTTATAAAAACCAACGTAATCACCTGATGACTCATAGGCGAGTCATCAAAACTGCGGGAATTTCCAATAGTTTCGATGACTCATACGATGGTCGTGACGTCACATGGTTATTGCGTGGTTATTGGGTGGTTATTGCATTATGAACCTAGTTATTGGGTGGTTGTGCTGGGTGCCGCAATTTACAACTACTTTGACCGACTGTGGTGTAGATTAAGATTGTGATTCGTAGATGTTCTGACGAGTGTCTTCGTTGATGTTCTACTCCGTGTCTGACGGGGTGGTCGAGTGTCCGTTGCTGAATGCCTGACGAACGGTGCTCTGACCTTCTGTTCGTTTGTATTTTCCTTGTTCTTCGTTGTGGTAAATATATCGCATGTTCATTTCTATTAAATTATATTTTTGTTTGAACCTCGGGCGTGCATTCCTTAGTTAGCGAGTTCATACCTTAGCGATACGCCACAAAATGGGGGCTCGAGCCGGTCGTAAATTCTAAATAGGGTTTCCGTTAATTATTCGCAGTAGTCCGAAAATTTTGATACCATAGTTTTCTAGCAAAATTTCGGGGTGTGTAGTGTTACATTTCGGGTCAGGAAATGGAGTCTTCCGTCGCAGGGAAGGCGATAGTTTTTGACGATGTTTTTGAGATGTCGGTTGACGAATTAAGACAGGAGATGGAGCGGTTAGGCCATGAGACTAAGGGAGTGCCTAAGTCGCAATTGCAGTTGTCGTTAGCAAATTTGTTAAGGCCAGGGACAACAGTTGGGTCGCCAGTTCCTGAGTTGGAAATTAAAGGGAAAGCTGTCGAGCTCACGGAAGAAAGAGAAAAGGAACGAGCATTTGAATTGGCAAAGCTTAAACTTCAGGCAGAAGCACTGGAACGGAAAGAAAAATTAGAAGCAGAAGCACTGGAGCGGAAAGAAAAATTAGAAGCACTGGAACGGAAAGAAAAATTAGAAGCACTGGAACGGAAAGAAAAATTAGAAGTAGAAGCACTGGAACGGAAAGAAAGATTAGAAGCACAGGAGCGGAAAGAAAGAGTAGAAGCACAGGAACGGAAAGAAAGAGTAGAAGCACAGGAGCGGAAAGAACGCTTAGAATTACAAGCAGAAGCAGAAGCACTGGAGCGGAAAGACAGAGTAGAAGCGAAGGAGCGGAAAGAACGTTTAGAAATAGAAGCAGAGGCTAGAAAAGTTGAAGCGCTAGCAGAGGCTAAGAAAGTAGAGGTGCAGCTGGAAGCGAGGAAATTAGAGGCACAAATAGCGGCACAGGCGGAGCAGAGACGATTAGACGCAGAGGAGAAACAGCGACAACATGAGTTGGATTTGAGACGGTTAGAAAGGGGTGAATTAGAGGATAGGCCTGCACGTGGTGGTGACACGTACAAGTTTGCAGCGGCAATGAAATTTGTGCCTAAGTTTGAGAATACCGATATGGAACAATACTTGATAGCATTCGAAACGGCGATGTCCCTACATACTGTTCCCCGTAATAAATGGACCGCTATGTTGCATCCGCAGTTAACTGGCAAGGCGCAGAAGTTGTTTTCCGAGTTGGACTTAGTAGCACGTGTGGACTATGATATAGTCAAACAAGCTTTGTTGCTAGCATACGAACGCGTGCCTGAATTTTACCGACAACGATTCCGTAACATGCAAAAAGAGAAATTCGAGACGTATTCTAGTTTCGCATTCAGATCACAAATCCCTTTTCAAAGATGGCTAGAGGGTGAAGATGCAGTCCAGGACATTAAGCGCACGTGGGAAGTATTGAAATTGGAACAATTTGTTAATTGTTTGCCAACAGAGTTACATACATGGCTCCTTGACAAAAAGCCACAGACGCTAATGAGTGCAGCGAAGTCGGCCGACGAATATGCAGTAACTCATAAGCAGGCTGTGGTGGGGTCGCCTGTTAGTCCGAGAAGGGGTGCTGCTGGGTGGAGTAACAGGGGACAACCCCAGAGTAAGGTGGCAGGGAAGCAGTTTTCTCCAGGGCGTGGACCTTATGGGAAACAGGTACAGGAGGGTTGTTGGCGGTGCGGGGAAAGGGTCATTTTCAGGCGACGTGTGGAAAATTGTCACTGAAAGATGATAAGGAGTATACAGAAACTCAGAAGCACACTCCGAATACGGTAGGATTAGTGGGTCCTGTTACGACTCAAGTTTTGAGTTGTACTCCAGCCACTGTGGACATGCGATATAAACCGTTTTGTGTTAAAGGTGTGTTGTACACGAGCGTTGATAAGCAACGTGATGTTATGTTTTTACGTGATTCTGGTTCACTTCAGACTCTTGTGAGTCGTGAATGTGTGGATAGTTCTGAATATCTGCAGACCGGTGAGGTGCGTTTAATCAGAGGAATCACTGGGCAGACCATTGAATTACCGTTAGTCGAAATTAGGGTCGATAGCGTATTTGCAAGGGGAACTATTTTGGCAGGCCTTATTGATTCTTTACCTCAGGGTGTTACAATCTTGGTCGGTAATGATGTTGATGTACAGGGAACGTATGTCGATGTGGGAGTTGTCACGCGAGCTCAGTCACGCTTGAATGAGGACGCGTGTACATCGGCTGTGCAGACAGAAACTGTGGATATTCAGAATGAAGCCGAGTTAACTGAGGACGAGGTGCATGTTAATGAGGTGGACCAAGATTCACCTTTGGTTAAATTGTTTGATAATGATTCTGTTGCGATGAATGAGGTTTCGAATGTTGGATCGAGAGTCGAGTTAATGTTGTTACAGCGAACGGATAAATCGCTGTCAAATTTGTTTGTACTTGAGAATACAGGGATGGTCGAGGACAGCCGGAGTGACTCGGAGGTAACGAAAGGTGTGTTGGTTCGTGAGGAGTCGTCGCTGAAGTTATTTCGGGGTGATGAGACCAGAGCGTCTCCTTTAAGTCAATTGTGCTTTCTAGATGGAACGAGTGAATTGTCTGAGGAGTTGAATGAGGTTAGTTCGAATGTACATAGACAGACTAATGTTTCTGAAAGAGTGAATGTGGATACTCCTATAATTGCCGTTGTGAATGAGGATGATTTGGACAGAAATGTTTGTGACTTGTATGCTAGTCAGACAGTTGTTTATGAAAGTGACTCTAGTGATGTGTTTGATAATGATTTGGTTGCACGAGTTGACTTGCAATGTGAAGATGATAAGGTGACGCCTTTACTTGACTGTGTGGTGGTCGAGGGTGATTATGTTGAAGAGTCGAGTGATGTTCTTTCGAATAATGATGAGCTTGTTCTGATAACTGCTGTGCGAAGTGTAGAAACTGTGGAGTTGTCATGTTGCGATGTGGTGAAACGGGTGTGTTGTTCGAATGTTTATAGTTTGGAACGTGAATCTGTGCAGAGCGTTGAGAATAATGTGGTATCATCATTTGTCATTGATGAGCCTAGAGTAATGGCTGCAGTTGACAGGACTGCATGTGATCTGTCCAGGGGAGTCTGGATTGAGTCTATGAATGTTGTTTCTGATGGTTTGTTGGTTGGCCTGGGCGGGGTAGCGGCAACGGTGGATGCTTTGGAGGGTGTTTATGATGGTTGTCCTACAGGAGTGGCTGATGTGGAGGTAGGTGAGAATTGGACTGTGTGGCATGACATTGGTCTATTGTGTCTTGTGATTTGTCTTGGACACTGGTTGTATGGTTGCACGTATACTGGACTTATGTTGTCTTGCTTTGGAGTAATTGTGTCAACGAAAGTGTTGGGTGTTGATTCATTGATGTGTTTCGTGTCCAGTATGACTACTGTTGTGAAGAGTTATAATGACTCTAAGGCTGCTGTAAGAGTTTACTTGCAGAGATGTTCTGTTGGGAATCGCGTTGGTGGATGTCGACGGAGGAAGCGACTACGAGTTGCGGAGCGATCTACTGGTTCTTCGACCAAGTTCGTGGCAATGGTGTTGATTCTGACGACGCTATGCTGCTACGATGGTGATACGTCGCGTCCGGACGATTTTGTCACTTCAGCAGTGCTGCACGAGGGCGTGTGTTGGCACTTCGCATACGGTACACGACCGAGGAATGGTGTGGTCGCGACGGACTACGCTTCTCGACGGTTCCTTGGACCGTTGGTCTTTTCAACTGCCTATGTTGGTGTTGGGCAATCGCGTTCCATTCTGGGAATTGGACTCTGTTCGTCGAAGGAGATTGCTGCACGTCGCTCAGGATCTTGGAGTCGACCGACGAGTGATGCGCCAAAGTGGTTTCTCTTCAAGTTGGGGGTTATTGCTTTGTAGGTTTTTGTGGTTGTTTTGCTCTCTTCTTTTGTTTCGTGAAGTTTTCTGTTTTCTGTGTATGGACATTTGCATTTGGAAAGTGTCTAGTTAAGTAAATAATGTACTGACTGTTGATTAGAATTGCAGTTCGTATGCTTTCGGTTAGGTCGTCAACCTGTAGTTGACTCTCGTTCAGGTGGGGGGATATGTTGCGTGTAGGCACATGACCTCTTACGTAGATGCAGGTGCTAGGCTAAGTCCGTAGGTTGGCGGGAATCTGTTGCCTTAGAAGGAGTGGCCTTGTCTATAAATAGGACTGCCGTCTTTGTTCGTGAGCTCTTTGTCGTGTAGTGGTCAGACATGCTGGTCTGAGGTTAGCAGAGCTCAGTTTGTTCTTAGGCTTGACCGACTGTGGTCTAGATTAAGATTGTGATTCGTCGATGTTCTGACGAGTGTCTTCGTTGATGTTCTACTCCGTGTCTGACGGGGTGGTCGAGTGTCCGTTGCTGAATGCCTGACGAACGGTGCTCTGACCTTCTGTTCGTTTGTATTTTCCTTGTTCTTCGTTGTGGTAAATATATCGCATGTTCATTTCTATTAAATTATATTTTTGTTTGAACCTCGGGCGTGCATTCCTTAGTTAGCGAGTTCATACCTTAGCGATACGCCACAATATATATATATATATATATATATATATATATATATATATATATATATATATATATATATATATATATATATATATATATATATATATATATATATATATATATATATATATATATATATATATATATATATATATATAGATACAGTGCTTTTTTTCAGCCGGAACGCGCCGGAACGGCGTTCCGGCACCTTTTTTCAGGTACTAAAAACTAATTTATTTATTTTAATGATAAAAACAATAATTTATTTATTTTAATTGACTTTCAGTGTTTTGAACTGTTTTCAGTGTTTATTGAGACCCCCAACCCCCAATCCCGTTTTTCTCGGGATTTTAGTCCGCTCATATTTATTCCGTTCCGGAACCTATTGTTCCGTTCCGGAACCTTTTTTTCCAGAAAAAAGCACTGTATATATATATATATATATTTATATAGGCCTATATATATTTATATATATATGTATATTTAGGAGAATTCTTGTTAGAGAAATTGTGCTTTGAGAGCGTGAGACAGTGCTTTATGATACTTTCAAGAGTTTGATTTTCAAAAACGTTATCGTATTGGAATTAAATTTTCATGCAGTGAAGGTTTTTTTTTTTATTTCAATAGTCTATAGGTATATTTTAATTGGTGTATGCCTTACCATAGAAAACATCGCAAAAGGAAAAAAAGAAACAGAGAAAGAGAGAGGGGAGTCCGAAAAACTTAGGAGTTGAGGTGGTCAAATATTTCCTCGGTCAGTAGTCAAAACCTGCAATCCTGGAGTAGACTAAAAGTATTCACTTACCGTATTGTGTTTATATTTGAATGGGATGACATTTGCGGCAGAAATAATATTTTATATAGCGTCGAGAAGGCTGCATGCTTGCAAGATTCTCCGGAAGTTATTTTAATGCTTGTCTGTTATGTAGCTTCGTTAATTATAGATTGTTTACGGAGCGTTCACTCGATTAGACCGAAGAAAGAAAACAAACACTCTGAACAACTATTTCCAAATGTCAAGTCTCAAATATTTCGTGCAACGCATTTTCTAATTATCATACTCCTTGGTTCAAATACAGCAAAGGCGACATTACATTAATCGATCGGATAGCCGTGGTTGGACTAGGAGCGCTCCTGAGTAGATAACCTTGAAGGGGCGCTATATAAAAGCTCATTAATAATAATAATAATAAAAGTGACACGAACCTAACTGCTATTACGAAAAATTGACATTCTTGTGACATTCATTCCCAGTAAAGAGAATAATATACGAGGATGAGGTCATTTTTAAACGGCTAATTGGAGGAGACCAGTGGCCAATCCAGAAGTTGAGATAGGATATGTTTTACCGTATTCTAGGCTACGTAAGGCGGAACAGGTTACGCCCGTGTAGGACATGAAGAGGGCGCGCCATAGTCTAGTTATTACCTGATGGAGTGTCAGCCGAGAGATTGGGAGTTCAATTCCCAGTCAGGACAGAAATTTCTTTTGAGAATTGCACTGCTTTGCCAAAAAAGGCCACGTGTCTCTGTTTCAAGCGATGACCATCCTGGACAATGGTCCTTTAGTGCCTCAGGATGCTTACGCATTTAAGCATTGCAAGTTCTGACGCGATACTGGGCGAGTGGTTTTGGTATTTAGGAGTACTAACGTTGCTTGGGCCCCATTGTCCTGCCCTAGGAGCAGACGGGGAGAGAGAGACAGATAGACAAACAGTCAGACAGACAGAGACAGAGGGAGAGACGCGTTGATCCTAATCATGTGACGACTAGTCGTCGTCTAGTGAACGTGCAGAGAAGCTGGAGATTCGTCGTCGTGAGAAGTGACTTATGCAGATTACACCACTTACATTTGATAATACGATACGCCCTTTCTCGTGTAATTAGGTCAAAAAGCGCCAGCTAGCTGCGCAGGGGGTAGAAACCTCGCGTGTATAGGGTTACTGAAGCTGCCGCTAAGACAGTTCTAGGATAACGCCTTCAATTACATTTTAATCCTGTTTTGTCGTCTTCCAGCTTTCTGTCCTCCTATTTCTCCTCCAAATCCTCCTCATCTTCCTCTTCCTTATTCCTCTCCTCGCGATCACAACACATAAATAGTAAAGACATATTTTATGAAAGAATAGAACATAATAAAATGATATCACTCACCTAAAACACATTAAAATCCTCCCAGTGCTATCTCCGTCAGTTGTCCACCGCACAGCCACTTCACTCAGCCCGCTCTTCTTCCGCCTTAACACTTCTCCGTTCTTCGGTCACCTTATCACAAAAGTTGGTAATCCTTCCATAGCCACGGCTGTTCCGTATTTCGAGAAATATCTGATCCATCGTATACGAACTCACCAACACCTCACCTCTTGCTATTTATCCACAAGTCTTGGACTCAAAACTGAAACAATTGCTCTTTCACAAATCCCATCCCGGTTCTTTCTCTTCGCCTTACCTCCCTCGCCGTTTCAACTCTAGACACCACCAGCTTCAGGCGTCTGACACTCTGCCGGTCTGACCCCTTTGGACCTTGACGTGGAACCGATCTCAGCCCCCACCCATCGATGATGTTTTGAATGAGCGCGTGTAAATAAGCTGGTTCCCACGACCTTTTCCGCCTTTTGGTGCGCTGTAGTAATCTCAGGATAACGGTTAAAATTACGTAAATACATACATTGATACATACATATGTAATACATAGGCCTACATGAAGCAAGAGCAAAGACAACAGATCACAAATGTCGACATACACCTTAAATTACTGGATCAAATACTGGCAATACATCGGTTGCAGTATATCAAATTCGTATGATTCAATTGTTGTTTGCAAAATAGGACGGTTTTATTACATCCATGCTGTTCACGTGTCGTTTGTTGACGATTAGGAAGGAGCAACGCAATTGAACCCTTAGATGCGCCTGTTTGAAAGATAGCCATTGATGCACCGGTTGTTATGTTGCTTTGTTGAACTCAGCACAACTTTGTACCATACAGTATAATATATGACGCAGTGAGTGTGCAATTCTGCACGTCAACCATACATACACGCTTGCCTACCCACGTAAATACATACATACATATATATATATATATATATAAAGAATAAGATATATATATATATGTATATATATATATATCCTCTGCGGACGAAGTACTTAACTTCTCACCTCGATTTACAAGTGCGACGCACTGGGTCTGTCGAAACGCCCAATATCAAATAGACATGCATGTATTTAAAAGATATCGTATGCAAATTGTATGCAACTGGGGCTGCGCTGAGAACACCGCTGAGACGCGGCTAGGTCTTAACTCAACAAGCGTTTGAATTTTGGTGCATGAGCAGGTATAGAGAGGTCAAGAAAATTCGAAACCACTTGGATAATAAACTGTGATGATTCACGGTCTGTGGCCACACGCCTGGCCTCCATTTAAGCCATCCATCATTTCTACTCTGTAAAATTCTATGCAGCTGTAAATATACAGAAAAAGTCAATAGGTATTCAACAGAAATTCTGTAAAATTTACAGAATAGTTCAGTAGTAATTTTACAGAGATTCTGTAAATTTTACTGAAAAGGTATGTAAAGGTTTTACAGAAAATTTGTAAATTTTACAGAGAAAGTCTGTAAGGTTTTTACAGAAAATCTGTAGATTTTACAGACAAAGTCGGTAAAGTTTTACAGAAAAAGTCGGTAAAGCTTTTACAGAAAATCTGTAGATTTTACAGAAAAAGTCGGTAAATTTTTACAGAAAAAGTCTGTAAAGCTTTTACAGAAATCTGTAGATTTTACAGAAAAAGTCGGTAAAGTTTTTACAGAAAATCTGTAAATTAACAGTAAAAGTACTGGCAACACTGCTGCCAGTACTTTCTACTGTAAATTTACAGAAACCGTTTTTACAGTGTGGCGTTATATACAAAACACCGATGGGGGAGGCATTAAAGCGATAAGCGCTTGAATATTTGTTTACGACGAGGCAGGCGTAGAGAAGTTTAAAAATATCGATCCAACCATGTCACGATGTCCCATACTACACGAGTCCTTTCATCAATGTAAATAGTGTTAACTTGATTTGTGTTGGTCAATGGGTTATTTAAACACAGGCTCAATGTATTAATTTTAATAATTAAAACAGCACCTGGAGATCAGCACTATAAGGACCATAAAATTAGCGTAAGTTTCTGGGCCGTGTTGTGACTTCGAGGCTATGCAGAGAGACGTAGATACGCCTCATAGGATAAATCAAATAATAACAGTCTACCGGGATGGACGTGTGTAAAAATTGATGACGGTTATCCGTTGAAAAGGAGATAGCAGTTCTTTCATCAATGTAAATAGTGTTAACTTGATTTGTGTTGGTCAATGGGTTATTTAAACACAGGCTCAATGTATTAATTTTAATAATTAAAACAGCACCTGGAGATCAGCACTATAAGGACCATAAAATTAGCGTAAGTTTCTGGGCCGTGTTGTGACTTCGAGGCTATGCAGAGAGACGTAGAAACGCCTCATAGGATAAATCAAATAATAACAGTCTACCGGGATGGACGTGTGTAAAAATTGATGACGGTTATCCGTTGAAAAGGAGATAACAGTGTTGCCGAAGACTATGAAGCGGATGGTCGCATTCTAAATATTCCGTCGCTAATTCTCGAAATGATCGAAAGGAAGAGTCGATGTTCTGACTTTGCGATCGAGTAATGAAGTTGTGAGGTTGTGCTTCTTTAAAAACCTCTGTGAACGACTGCTAGTGACAGTCCATGCGATTAATCATCGAACGAATCGATGCGTAGAGATCACTTCTGACATAGGAGTGATTGTGAGTTCGAACTGTACGAGGCGAACTGAAATCGAAGAGTTGAATTTGCGGTTTGACAAGTACTTTGCGAAATGCATCGTATTTGGTACGTCGAACTACCCTCTTCAAGAGGAGGACCATTTGAGCACAAAGTCTGAAAGAATATCTTCAACGGTGAAGAGATCGAACGAGGAAGAAAGGAGCCACATCAGCCAAGCGATCTACATGGAAACTTGGTTGGGCCTGTTCCATTGAAGGACACATTGGTTGCGTGAGAAACTTTCTTTGATCAGTTTCAACGTGGGTGGTTAGCTAGGCGATTTAAAATAATAAACTTAAGTTAAACTTAAGTTAATCAAATGTTGTTTAAGTAAGAATAGGGACAGGCAAGCATACATTTATGAATACATCTAGACGTCATTCAGAAATCATTATCAGTTAACTGTTGTTACATGAATGCTTTGTCTATCCTGAACTGTTGACGCAGAACTATATGTATATATATAAATATATATGCATGTATATATATATATATATATATATATATATATAACTTCAATACCACAATGAGATGTTTCTCTCTCAATGCAGTTACTTAACAATGCCTGTTGATATCTAACGTGCATGGGGCATAAGGGTTGATTAAAACAAGTGATCGTGGGTACAGATCTGTACTAAGCGCTTCTTTATAATAGAGAGGTGTGACATATACTGGGTGCTCGTCCGGGATTAAGGAAACAGTTAATTGTAGGATCATATCCGTAGTAACGAGCTAGTTGGGATAGAATAGAATCAGGGATACCGTGCTAAACAAAAAAGAACCGGAACGCCGGCGCCAGGCGCCATAGGCGCAACCACGTTCTAGAAGTTGGGGATCTACTAGAACGTCTGAGTGGAGGGAATTCTGAGCGCCGAAACCGCGAAGCTGCGATTGCCGAAGGCAAGAAGCCCCTAACGACCATTGGGTCTGGGGGAGCGTCGTAAGCTCTCCTATAGCGGGGTCTGGGGCCCCAGAAGCCGACGCAATATGGAGGAAGCTGAGAATTTAGGCGCTAGAAGAACACCGCTCGCAGTCGCAACATTAAAAATTGAAATGTCCTTCTAGGCTTCCACTGCGAGCCATAGTCGGATTTTAAAATGCGAGATGACATGGTGTTTTAGAGTTAAATTATACATCAACATTTTGTATTGAATTTTTGTAGACTTGAGTTTACCCTGAACATTCATTTTTTTAATTCCAGCAGCCTGCAGGACCAGCGATTTTTAATTGCTGAGCAAAATTCTATGCCTCTGGAGATCGCCATATAATAGTAATAATAATAATAATAATAATAAATATAATAATAATAATAATAATAATAATAATAATAATAATAATAATAATAATAATAATAACACGGACAATTTCTATAGCGCCGTAACGCTATAGCGTGCAAGGGCGCTCTACAGACACAATGTAAAGGTCCTCTGAAGACTACTGCTTCGCATCACGCACACCCTGTGGTAAAATCCTAGCTATGCCAATGTCTGAGTTCATAATAATTAACGAGAAAATTATAGGAAGTAACGAAAAGGCGCTCTTGATGTTAGAAATTTTTTCAATGAAAGAACTGGTACGGCGTTCCGGTCCCAACCAATCCCTGAATAGAACAGACTAACAATGTGTGTACAAACTGAACATACGCGTCAGGCTTAGTGTGCTGATTTGTCTGCTTGGTTCATTAGCTAGGCGTTACGTCAAAACCTAAGAATAGGTATAGGGGTCAAAACCATAGGTCAGCAAACTTTATGATTCACCGGCTGCTTTCATTTCATCCCTCCATCATTTCTAAATGGATGCAAGCAGCAACTTAAAGTTCTTCATTCCTGCGATGCTAATCTATCATCTGATTTGCGACCCATATTAAATGATATAGACGCCACTTGTCAAATAAATCGACTGAAATAATTTTAGCTCTGTCCAATAACATAGGTGTAGTACAATTTAATACTTCTTCTA
Source organism: Allolobophora icterica (assembly GCA_963556255.1). NCBI lineage: Eukaryota > Metazoa > Annelida > Clitellata > Crassiclitellata > Lumbricidae > Allolobophora > Allolobophora icterica. The sequence continues at coordinate 17,428,952 of OY744603.1, read as the reverse complement.
GTAATGATTGAATTAATGAATTATGCACATCTGATAAACTGCGATCGATGCATTTGACAGCGTTGGTCGGATAATTTAATGTAGGCCTACATGTCGACTTTAAATTTGTCATTTGTTTACTTCAGCCTTGCATCATGTAATATAAATATGATACCTGAATACTTGTATTTACGTAATATGTATATCTAATTTCGGTACTATTTATATATGTTAGATGTTCGATGTAAATCTGTATTTATGAAATAAATAATAATAAGGAAGAAAATGAGGTTTACGTACCGGACTCAGTAGTTGAATCACAGGCATAAATATGTATGTATGTACGTATTTTTTACGCATGTGGGTATCCACGTGTGTATGTATGTGTAGCGATGTCCCATTCCCACTTATCTCTGCCTATAGCACAGTAAAGTTATAAGGCTGAAATAGGTGGGTGAAGAGTAAGTGTTGATTACATGATGGTTATCATCATTTATAATTGTTCGTAAATGACCAGCATCTAAGACCAGCCAAATTGATTATAAAATTAGATTAAGTTCGGGGAGATTTACGGTGTTTCGAGATTAAAAGCCACGAGGTGTCGTTTACTGATTGGAACACCAACATGGTGTTGCTCGCAGCACAAAACGTTCAACAAGAAACGCCATTATTTCGATTATTATTATTATTATTATTATTATTATTATTATTATTATTATTATCATCATCATCATCATCATCATCATCATCATCATCATCATTATCATTATTACTATTAAGGAGCTTTGACATAGCGCCCCTTCAACGTGATCTACTCAGGAGCGCTCTCAGTCCAACCACGGCTAAAGAGAGCAGTCTTTAAGTTAGTAAGGAACAAGGTAGAGTGACTCACAGGGACCAAGCGGAACGCAACAGGAAGGCCATTCCAGGTTGCAGGGTCAGCAACCGAAAACAGAACGGCGCTGTATAACCACTGGGCGCGTGCGGAGGACCAAGAGCTCGTCCTGATCAGCCGAGCGAAAAGCAGATCTCCACAGGACCCCTGAGGTAGGGCGAAAAAGTTCCGGCCGGTAGAGGGGGACAAGTCCCTCCAGACAATACCTGACCAGTGCAGAGACCCTACAGGCGATCCGCAGCAAGAATCGGAGCCAGTGCAGAATATCGCGCCTTTAAAGAAAAACCTGGCCGATTCTGGAGATGATATTAATGAGGCGTGCAGCTGCACGCAAAACCCGGTCGAAGCATCGAAGGCGGGCAACTGGGAGGCCAGCGTAGATGGCGCTACAGTAGTCGAGACGGGAAAACACAAAGGCATGGACAAGGTTGGAAGCAGCAGCCTGTGTCAGAGTATTCATTTTATTTAAATAGTCATTTACATGAGATTAAATAAACATGTCTCGCGATTGAGAAACACTTTAGCTAATAGACCAGGAACTGCGAAGAAGAATAGGAAACAAGGTGCTTATTCGTAGCCATACGTCGGGAGTGATGATGGGATAATTCTGCGTGAGTTCAAACGTTTCGCTCTCTTCTGCGTCTAAGAGACTTGCTTCATTAACAGAGGCAATGATGTACAGAACAATACACTGTGCTATGGAATTCAAGACAATAAGCTGTGGACGGCTTCCCAACAAGAAAAATCACAATGGGTTTAGGCCTACTCAATTCCCTCTCTTGGTAACATATCACAGGGATAAATAACCTTGAGGAAACTGAATTTAAAATGCCCTATTCCATAGATGTTCTTCTGTATTTGACATTCTCTTCTTTTGTCTTCTTCCTTCCTTCTTCGTTATCTTTCACTTTCTTCCTTGTTACTTCCGGCTTCATCTTTCACCAATATGTCTAGAGAACTGGCCTTCCATAGCGATCCTATGGGGCTCAACATCTCTTGCTTGTGGCATGAGGGCCGCCAGAGTAATCCAGAGTAACCTTCCTTATTAACTAGATTGACCTCCCTTGTTTCACCGCACAAGGGCCGCCATGCCGTTTTGACCAGATCGGTGGCGTGGCGCCCTCAGCACGAGAATTGTCCCGATTGGGAAGTCGCAGTTCAGATGTCAATGCCTATTGCCGATTCTTCTCCAGTATAAAAGTGAAGATGTTAGGCATCTATGGTAGAGTCCGCTACACCCCGTACTCTCGTGGTGACAGTCCCAAGCCTGTGAAAGAGAGGATGGCGACGCTGTTGATCATTTTGTTCGGTCATTAAACAGCAAATAACCAGTGTCTAAGGTAGTCGATATATGATGATCATCTCTTGTATACTACATCGTTACTCGAATAAGTGTATGAAGTTCAGAGCCCGCGTGTATAAGCAGGTCGCAAGTTTTAGTCTGGACTAGATTTGGCTCTAAGCCCGACTAGCGGATAGGATCCATGTGCATGTCGACGGCCTAGTGCTCTTGGTCCACACCAAGGCTACGCCACCAGACAGCCAGGCGTAGATTGACCAGTCCTGCCTAGTGTGGGCAGGAAAATGGCGGCGGCTATGTTGTTCGTTGGTTTAGAAGGTGTTTAAGACGCCAAAGAGAATGGATTTTGAGTGGATTTCGGCGATTTCTGTTTAGGGATCGCCAAAATCCACTCGACTCGTTCTCAGATAATGAACTTTATGATGCTTTTCGCTTTCGTCGTCACGAATTGTTAATAGTTTGTGACGAATTGGCCGAATGTGTGGAATCGACGCGTCGTGTAAGGGCTTTGACTAGCCAAGAAGCTGTCTGTGCCCTTAAATGTAAGAAATAGGCATGGTAATTTACATTCAACGTTATACAAGATCAAAGTTTCCCATGGCTCTTTCGTGTACAAATCACAACACAAATCACAACTTTTGTGTACAGTCTTTCAGTGCGAGATATTGCCGTATATATTTAGTGCGCTTACTTTAGTTTCACGTGTATATATAATATATATGATAGATGTATCACGTTTAGTTGTACTGTCTTAGTGACACGCGTGGCCGGCATGAATCGGTGTTTGGAGGACATTTAGGAGAAGAGAAAACAAGAGAACGAATAAAGTTGTCTTTTGTATGGCCAAAGATGAGAAGAGATCTCGGCAGCGGCGCGCTATATGTATATAATTAGATTTCGCTTACGCGCACAGCACAGGTGTCTAAGAAGGGCGCGAAGATTTTATGCTGACTGTAGAAGTTTGAATTTGGTGTTCTCTGTAGAAGTGTTGCTGACTAGTTGAAATTGAATTCATTTCTTTTTAAATAAGAAAAGATATTAAAACTGTGTTGGTGTTTAATGAAGGCTATGCTACACAGTAGAAATTAAGCTACTTATACGTAGATTATCTAAGATGGAACTTGGCTGATCAATTAAAATGTTTTAGAGTCATTAAGAACGGGCATAAAAGCCTATAAATAAATTTGCGCATGGGCGACCATCTATAACGGCATATAACTATAGACGCTGGGTTTAACCACATTTGACCACGCCCATTTTGGTATCCGCCTAGCTAGGCGCAGTGTTAAACTAAGTATATGCACACGGCTTGTCGATGGCCTCTAGTCAGAGTAGCTGGTCCGGACTAAGCGGTTTAAGACCGACTAGGTTGCGACCGGTCCATACACGCGGGCCCCGATCATACTCAGTCAATGATACCAACCTAATCAGACTTTTATTGTCTCTGTAGAAATGTCTTTATTATCATTCACTACGAATGTCTCTTCACGTATACAGCGTACAATAGCAGACGAATGTTCAGTTGCTGATATTGTTCAGTTACACAGACGATGAGACGGCTATAGTATACGAGACTGCGATAACTCGTGAACTTCTATTAGCCTATAAACTCTGAACGCTTAGTATCTATTTGGTGTTAGACATGATTATTCTACACGTCTACTGCCAGAACTCGACTCTCCAACTCAACTCTCAAACTGCACTCTCAAACTGCTCGAACAACGTTCTCTTTGTCTGCCACATCGGCCCATCGCTTCCACTAACCAGCCTGACCAATCGTATACTTTTGCCTTGCCTTGTGCTGTCAGCTCGTGGAGCTCTAGCGATCGTCGTGGTGAACACTCTCCATCGTATACTACCCTGTAACAATTCACCCTATATGTGTTACGATCTGATTGGACAGAAAGTCCTGAGCCGAGTTAACGTCTTTTCCAGTCCCCCCAGTTCTATCTCCTCTTCGTATTCGCGATCTATCTTAGCGGCTGATTCCGACATTCCCTGTCAAATTTTCCGAAATTTCTTTTCTGCAACATGAATCTTTAGCTGCTTAATTTACATGTCTAAAATCAGCATAGCATAAGTATAATAGGTTTTCACTTCTGGTGTTCATCGATTATGACAGATGCACGGGTTTAGTAAAAATTTCAAGCATTTGTCTGAAATTGCCATTTGTTGCATTGTTCATACTTCATGCAAACATTGTTCACTTTCCTATATTATATATGAATGCGCGTAAGTATTGATCCATGTAGGTCTATGTATGTATGTGTGCATGCATGCATGTATGTATATTTGTATTTATTTATCCATGTACATATAACAGTATGAATTCTTATGTAAAGGCTTTTCAGAACCTCACGAAACCTCAACTCGAACACAATGCTCTCACGGATTATCGATACTACTACACCTGTCATTACTATACTACTGCTGCTGCTGCTCCCACCACCACCACCACCACCACCACCACCACCACCACCACCACCACCACCACCACCACCACCACCACCACCACCACCACCACCACCACCACCACCACCACCACCACCACCACCACCACCACCACCACCACCACCACCACCACCACCACCACCACCACCACCACCACCACCACCACCACCACCACCACCACCACCACCACCACCACCACCACCACCACCACCACCACCACCACCACCACCACCACCACCACCACCACCACCACCACCACCACCACCACCACCACCACCACCACCACCACCACCACCACCACTGCAATATCCCTCAGATCTGTAAGGCCCGTTATTATTATTATTTTTGTTAATATTAAAGGTAAATTACTGACACGAACGTGAGATCATCTGATATTACTGCAGAAATAAATGTTGATAAATATCAAATTTACCCTCAATTTCGTTTCACTTCACGAGATAACGTATTCATATATCTAATAAATGTTGATAAATATCAAATATACTCTCAATTTTGTCTCACTTCACGAGATAACGTATTCATATATCTAATAAATGTTGATAAATATCAAATATACTCTCAATTTTGTCTCACTTCACGAGATAACGTATTCATATCTCTAATTAATTCTGATAAATATAAAATATACCCTCAATTTCGTCTCATTTCACGAGATAACGAATTCATATCCTTTATCAGTCAAATCTACCTCCTTGCAACGAAAATGTGTCAGCAAAGACTATGGATGTCCTATATTTGATTTACCGTTGAATAAGGTTTATGAATCCAGGTGCGTTTATTAATATATTTTAAATTAAAACATTTTCAGCTATATAAGCCTGAGGAATTTGTGGCATAGTCACAGAATTTCCTCCAACTTCTTGCAGCTCGTAACAGCAGAATTCAAAGGTAAGAATAATTACTTTTCACAAGTGGACGTGAAGATGGTGATAGATTAATCTTGGTAAGAATTCTTCAAAGACTTCACGCAAAAACAATTTTTCTTTTGGTCTCTTTAGTAAAAATCATTTTTTGGGCTTTACATGTCTTGATAACTCGCATTGATTCGAAATCGCGTTATTTGTGTAACTGTCATGGAGTCCTATTTTTCAGATCATGTTTCCTTTTCTCAGAATTTGACATTCCATTTAAACCGACACCCCAATTAGAAAATCTTTGCCTGTCGCCTTGGCATACATTCTGTCTTTCAAAACGCACACATACACTCAATCAAAAATAAAGCATAAAATTAGTACTAATTCACTGTATATACCGAACTGCAATTCCAATATTACTTTGGTAACTCTTGACAGTCGAACAATGTCAGCCATTCTCTTGCTGATTGCCCTATTGGCAGGGACGAACGTTGAAGCTTTCGAAAGTAAGTATTCATAATCATTCTCTAATAACTAATAAGAAGAAAATGAAGCAGCAATTTCTTAAGAGAAATAGATGTAGGTGGAAGATGAAGAATAGGAAAGCCAAAAGAAAAGGGAAAAAGAGAAAAATTTATTAATTAAAAATAGAGGAAGCAGAGATGCGATTAGGATAAAAGACAGAAGAAGGTGAATAAAAATAGACACAATTTAAATAGGAAAACAGATGGAACAAGAAAAATAAGATAAAATTGGAGAGGAAGAAAACTAAGTGAAAGCAAATTACAATAGGAAACCAGGAGGAAGAAACAGCAACAGAGGAAGAAGTATGTTCTGGATGAAACTGGTTATTGCGGTTCTTACGTTCCTCCTACGCCTACCAAAGGGTCTAACGAAGAGAATCTTCTTCATGTATCTTGATGGTGCGCGGTGCTAAAAATTCACCGACCCACTGTTCGGGAGACAGTGCGCGAGGGACGCGTATCGTTCCTAAGATAACGAAAGAGACTTTCTTTTTGTATATGGATAAAATATATAAATTAACCTATTTTCGATGACTTTAACAAGCAACTGCAAGAGTTTGGAAATACGTGGATGTTATGAGATGTACGTGTGAAATTAATCTCTGTCTTATGTCCTTTGTGTCTTCCTCTCTCCATCAACAGCCCGCTGTACGCGGTACGGTCTTCTCTTCTCATTTTAGGATAGGCGGGAACACTGACGGCGATCTTGTTTCACAGGTGGGGTAACAAGGCACATTTTTAAACTGGTCTGGTGAAAATAAGGTCAAAAATTCATGCGCGAAAAAATTCATTGATCCTTTTTTTGGTGTTTCTTCAAATTTCGATGGGCAACTGTATAGTGTGTTCCCCGACTGTTAAAGGTGGGGGTCCTGTCTTCCTCAATCCCCTCCCAGATCGCGGCCCGTGGGCGTGAGGAATCCATCTATGCCATAATTAAATGCAGTCTAGCTTTTCATAATAAAGATAAACACATTTCAAATAGGAGCTCAAGATTAACATCTAAGCTTATGACAACGAATACCATCCTCGTCTTGCCCATTCCTAACTACAAAAACGACCGATGGTTTCTAGTCCAGCACAGTGAAGTCTAGTCATTTATAGCCTACTGCAGTAGACTATCAAACAATCCAAATAAGCGCAAACAGATGTCAATCTTGGTGATTCCGTTTTCGCAGTATATTTATTCACTGATTTTTAGGAGAGCCACTGTGAATCAAGCTTAGAAGTTTTCATTCATCGCCGCTATTTTGTTCAAGCAGAATTTAGCCAGAACGAGGCATATACTGAATGCCCGGTGCAAAGTCTAGTTTGCTCAATTATTTCATTTCATTAGCCTGTGGAAAAAAGCTGGATGTTGCCTTTCTTGTCGACGGTTCTACAAGTGTCTGTGGTGGTGCTGCATCATGTCCAGAGTGGAACGCCGCTCTTCAGTTCTGCAAAGACATAGTCAACGGCCTGACCATTGGACCAGACCAGTCAAGGGTCGCTTTTATGACTACTAATAATGAGCTTGAGGTCGAATGGGACTTGACACGGTAAGACGAACACTACAGTTGATGTTTTTAAGCTCTGTCAGGAACCACAAATAAAGTTTAGCATTACTACTACTATACCGCAATGCATGATTGTTGTTCAGCCTGGATGTATGTATGCATTTATGTGTGTCATTGGCTGTAAGTTAATATATCCTTTATTGAACCAACTGCTAACCGCACTTTCGTATACATGAAAGTTTCATGGTGAGTGAATCATACGTATGTTATGGGTTTCACGTACTATATTGTCTGCGGGTGGGATATTTCGATTGTGTGTGCGAGGTCGCAAGGTGTATGCAGTAAACAGGTAACATATCGCGCAAAACATGCACTGAGTGTGCGATTACGCTTGCGAACAGTTGGGACACGATACCCAAACCGAACTGTTCGAAGCTTTGGTGGGAGACAGGAAGACATCGCGCTCTCCACAACACAGCTTGGACTCACTTCCGTTCCTCCCGCCCAACGAAACCCACCAAATGGGGGCCAAGTGTAGCATTCTTAATATCGTTGTTGTCCGGGTGTCGCGAACTAGATTCGAGATTGTGATTATGAAGTTTACTGGACCTAGGGCTGAACATTGTATTTGTCTGTATATGTATATGTGTGTATATATGCGTTTAAACTTCTAGGTTGATATTGTTTCAGATTGCCAAGAGATATATTGTAGAACACGGGTTCCAGAATGGCATACGGTTTTATCTCCTAAGCCAATTGCATGCGAAATTCAAATGTAACACCTCGCCGACAACACGCGGCCAAACACCAGCGAGGAACCCCAGGAAGAGAACCACAATATCCACTAGGTGACGGAAGAAAACGACTCGCAAAAGAACCAAATATTTTGCTTATCCACACAGGGAACAGAGGTCTGCGGTTAGGACATTTTTGCTACCCGACCCGTATCCGCAACACTGGACCGTTATCCGAAGCCGTATCGGACCTGTACCTCAAAAATAAAAGTGTTGGTGTTGGTGGGGTGATGACGATGAAGATGATAGTGATAATAATAATAAAAATAACAATAATACTTCTTTCAATCATTCGTTTCGTCTGAGCTTCATATGCTTGCTTGTTTTCTCTAGATACACAGATAAGACGACGCTGTTGTCAGCCATTGGCAATGTCAAGTACACAGGCGGTGAGTTGACGGATTACCTTTCACTAGCAGATATCGTCCTTGACGTCTTTAACCCATTGGAAGGGGACAGATTGTGCGACCAGAGTATACTGATAATCGTAACGGACACTGCTCCAAATTATCCTTCTGTGACCTGGGCAGCTGCATCCACTGCATTTCAGGCTGAACTTGTTGCTGTGTTCATGGTGTGCATTACACCAGGATGCTACGAAAGCTGTGCGCGAGGTGTAGCTTCGCCCCCAAAGCAGGTGAGCAATACAATTAATGTTAGATTTCAATCCAGGATATACTTGATGGAGTTGTATACAGGTTCAAATTCATCCCTCACCCGGATGTATTTGAGGGAGTAGTTGTCTGGTTCAGCCTCTCTAGGGTGATCCTTACCAACATGAAATGTTTTTCTCTTTTAATGTTCTCGCGCGTCTAGGGTATGCTCAGTCCTCTTTCCTTGGAGCTATAAAAATACAAAAATACGATATTGAGAATGGTTAAAAAGTTTTTATACCAAGAAGTACCAGGGCTAAGATATATACTCAGATGTAAAGTGGGTCCATAGAGTATGGTAACATCACTGGCGTGAAGAGCAGTAGGTAGCGGGATCGCTTGCCGAAGCCAACCCAAGGTCCACTCAGTCTATCATTCGCGAGATGGCGCGTTGTGAAAATGAGATGTAGGACGTGAGGGCGCCTTACATGGCTGCCGTATACAGTTAAATTCGACTGCTGTAATAACTTGTGATCATCCGTTCATACTGATTTGTAATCATACTACGTAATTGCCAGTCTGAAAATATTAAACGAAGATTATTATTATTATTATTATTATTTTTTTATACCCGAGGTATTTATGATCCCTCAGGTGCAAGATACTAATCAATGGTGTTGACTCTGGAGTGGCCGTCCTGGTCAAGATCCGGGAGAACAAAAGTGCTGTGGAAGGCGACTGCGTTGAAACGTTGAATTACAACGGACAGGCGCTGGAAGAGATAGCTGGTTTCCCTTGGGTCTCCCGAGATTTGGCTAAGGAGACGTCCAAGGTCAAAGAGGAATGCCTGTCCCGCGGCGTTAGCTGGTCCCAAGGTTTCAAAAGCCAATGGGACAAAATGGTAGAATTGCATCAATTCGGTGTACTTAGCGTTTTTCCTGGACTCAGCCAGTTCCGCTGCACCTCCCGCCCGAGTGGAGGTTGTAGGCAGATAAGAGGGGGCTACTGTGTCTGCCACTGTGACGTCCCATTATTATTATTATTATTATTATTATTATTATTATTATTATTATTATTATTATTATTATTATTATTATTATTATTATTATTATTATTATTATTATTATTATTATTATTATTATTATTATTACTATTATGTTTGCCAATTTCTCAACAGGAATTTCTATTGCACATAAAATAATGAGTCAAACATCAGGGCTGACCCCTGGATTAATTTCGGAAAGTTGTGTTTGTCTTAGGCTAACGAAACATACTTCCTTGTGGATGGCTATCTTAAGCTCGACCAATTCAGAGACAACGTGGTGAAGAAATTCTGCACCTGGACGGTGAGACTAAAACAAACCTCTATCAACCATCTACTAAACATAATTATATCAACTGGTCCCCAGTAATCACGCACTTGTATACGGCTGAAAGCAGCTCAATCTTATCTGTGTAATTGCAAAGAAACTCTTCGTGTAATCGTTAAGATGTTCTCTTGCATTTTATAGTCAACTAAATTGAAGCCACATGTTACGTAAAAACTGCAATATTATTTGTTTAGTAGGGCCTAGTATTGTAATTTCAAACTGTCCAGTGGTAATTGACAGGCTTGAATCCTACCCTTTTATGTTGTATTCTCATGTCTGGACAACATTAATTTTGTTGTATAGCCTAACTCATATTGATAACCTGGCTTTTGTAACCTTTTGAGTTTGATTTCTAGATCTGTTGCTTTAAAATTATAGGAGTGTACGTTACAATGCCGCTTATTTCTAGGTAGTAATAATAATCCAAGAACTCTTGTAAAGGCACTGAATTCCTTTGGAAGGAATGCATGAGTATGATTGCCGTTGTCAGATATGAGCCTGGTGGAATCCATGAAAGAATTAATTCAATGAAAAAGAAACTTCTGGGAATATGACTGCAGTATCATCATCCAATACAACATCGATATGTGTTGTATTCACCATGCTGGCAGGCACAAAAATTAATAAAACTGCAATTTTGTAAATTTAAGTTCCTGGATACCAGGTCATCTGGGTCAGCTGAACACAAGATCTCATTGAGAAATATTAATGTTTGAAGGATTGTTGTATTTCGTTGCAGCTGGTTGAGGCATTGAAAAAGTGGGTTGAAAAACCAAACCTAGTACTCGTCTAACGGAAAGACAATCATGAGCACTGAAGATGTTTGCTGAATTTTAGATTTTCCAGATATAAGTACATTTTACTTCTTTAATTTAACTGAGATTTCTGCAATTTCTAGCTTGAACTTAAACTGCAATTCTGTATTATCTGCTTTCCGAAGATACTATCTAGAATGTAAACTGTGCGATATGTGGTTACCACCTGAACTCATGCGCAATCTTTCTATATATACAGGAGAATTCTTGTTAAAGAGAAAATGTGCTTTGAAAGCTTAAGCGTTTATGATACTTTCCAAGAGTTTGATTTTCAAAAACATTTTCGTATTGAAATTAAATTTTCATGCAGTGAAGTTTTTTTTATTTCAATAGTCTATCGGTATATTTTAATTGGTATATGCCTTACCATAGAAAACAACGTAGTTAATAAGCCTGGAATTATATGACCGTAACGGAAACATACCCAAAGGAAAAAAAAGAGAAATAGAGAAAGTGAGAGGGAGTCAGAAATATAGGAGTTGAGGTGGTCAAACATTTCCTCGGTCAGTAGTCAAAACCTAGAATCCTGAAGTAGACTTAAAGCATTCACTTACCGTATTGTGTTTAGATTTGAATGGGATTACATTTGCGGCAGAAATAATAGCGTCGAGAAGGCTGTATGCTTGCAAGATACTCCCAAAGTTATTTTAATGCTTGTCTGTTATGTAGCTTCGTTAGTTATAGATTGTTTACGGAGAGTTCACTCGAATAGACCCAAGAAAGAAAACAAATACTCTGAACAACTATTTCCAACTTCCAACTTCCAAGTCCCAAATATTTCGTGCAACGCATATTATAATTTCCATACTCCTTGGTTCAAATCCAGCAAAGGCGGCATTGCATTAATCGATTCGGATCAGCAATAAAAGACACACCAGCCTAACTGCTGTAACGAAAAATTGACATTCCGGTGACGCTCATTATCAGCGGAGAGAATAATACACGAGGATGAGGTCATTGTTAAACGGCTATATGGAGGAGACCAATGGCCAATCCGGAAGTTGAGAAAGCATATGTTTTACCGTATTCTAGGCTACGTAAGGCGGAACAGATTACGCCCGTGTAGGCCGTGAAGAAGGTGCGCCATAGTCTAGTTATTACCTGATGAAATGTCAACCGAGAGATTAGGAGTTCAATTCCCCAGCAGGGCAGAAATTTCTTTTGAGAATTGCGCTCCTTTGCCCAAAAAAGGCCACGTGTCTGTTTCAAAGCGATGACCATCCTGGCCAATGGTCCTTTAGTGCCTCAGGATGCTTACGCCTTTAAGCATTGCAAGTTCTGACGCGATACTGGGCGAGTGGTTTGGTATTTAGGACTACTTACGTTGCTTGGGCCCCATTGTCCTGCCCTAGGAGCAGACGGAGAGAGACAGACAGACAGACAGACAGACAGAGGGAGAGAGAGACGCGTTGATCATAATCATGTGACGACTAGTCGTCGTCTAGTGAACGTGCAGAGAAGCTGGATATTCGTCGTCGTGAGAAGTGACTTATGCAGATTGCACCACCTATCTCGTGTAATTGGGTCAAAAAGGGCCAGCTAGCTGCGCAGGGGGTAGAAACCTCGCGTGTATAGGGTTACTGAAGCTGCCGCTAAGACTGTTCTAGGGTAGCTCCTTCAAGTACAGTTTAAGCCTGTTTTGTCGTCCTCCTGCATTCCTTGACCTCCTCCTACTCCTCCCTCTTCTTCCTATTCCCTCTCCCTTGCATATTTTGACATCCTCTTCCATCCTGTTGTAAGTCTTTAATTCTTCCTCCTCTACATCCTCCCTCATATTCTACCAATTCTCCATCTCCTATCTCACATCCTCCACTCCTCCGTCCTCTTTCTGTCCTCCTATTTCTCTTCCAATTCCTCCTCATCTTCCTCTTTGGTCTCCTCTTGCTTCTTCCTCTCCTCGCGATCACAACCCATAAATAATAAAGGCATACGGTTTACATATTTCATGAAGAATAGAACATAATAAAATCATATCACTCACCTACAACACATTTAAATCCTCCCAGTCCTATCTCCGTCAGTTGTCCACCGCACAGCCACTTCACTCAACCCGCTCTTCTTCCGCTTTAACACTTCTCCGTTCTTCGGTCACCTCATTACAAATGTTGGAAATCCTTCCATACCCACAGCCGTTCCGCCTCTCCGGAGCAAATTCCGTATTTCGACAAATATCTGATCCATCGTATACGAACTCACCAAAACCTCACCTCTTGCTATTTATCCACAAGTCTTGAACTCAACACTGAAACAACTGCTCTTTCACAAATCCCATCCCGGTTCTTTCACTTACCCTTACCTCCCTCGCCGTTTCAACTGTAGACACCATCAGCTTCAGGCGTCTGACTCTCGGCCGGCCTGACCCCTTTGGACCTTGACCTGGAACCGATCTCAGTCCTCACCCATCGATGATGTTTTGAATGAGCGCGTGTAAATAAGCTGGTTCCCGCGACCTTTTCCGCCTTTTGGTGCGCTGTAGTAATCTCAGGATAACGGTTACAATTACGTAAATACATACATTGATACATACATATGTAATACATACATGAAGCAAGAGCCACGACAGCAAAACACAAATGTCGACATACACCTTAAATTACTGGATCAAATACTGTCAATGCATCGACTGCAGTATATCAAATTCGAATGTTTGCAAAATAGGACGGTTTTATTACACTCATGCTGTTCACGTGTCGTTTGTTGACAATTATGAGGGTGCAACGCAATTGAACCTCTGGATGCGCCTGTTTGAAAGATAGCCATTGATGCATCGGTTGCTATGTTGTTTTGTTGAACTCAGCATATCTTTGTACCATACAGTATGACTCAGTGAATGTGCAATTCTGCACGTCAACCATATATACACGCTTGCCTACCCACGTAAATACATTCCTAATTTCCTACATATATAAAGAATAAGATATATATATACATATATATGTATATATGTATATCCTCTGCGGACGAAGTACTTAACTTCTCATCTCGATTTGTGCGACGCACTGGGTCTGTAGAAACGCCCAATGTCAAATAGACATACATGTATTTAATAGATATCGTATACAAATTGTATGCAACTGGGGCTGCGCTGAGAACACCGCTGACACCCGGTTTGGTCAAAGCTCAACAAGCGTTTGAATTTTGGTGCACGAGCGGGTGTAGAGAGTCAAGAAAATTAGAAACCACTTGGATAATAAACTGTGATGATCCACGGTCTGTGGCCACACGCCTGGCGTCCATTTAAGCCATCCATAATTTCTACCCTGTAAAATTCTTTGCAGCTGGTGTTATATACAAAACACCGATGGGGAGCATTAAAACAACAAGCGCTTGAATTTTTGTTTACGACGAGGCAGGCTTAGAGAAGTTTACAAATATCGATCCAACCATGTAACGATGTCCCCATACTATACGAGTTTTTTTTATCAACGTAGGCCCTAAATAGTGTTAACTTGAATTGTGTTGGTCAGTGGGTTATTTAAACACAGGCTCAATGTATTAAACTGAGTTATTAATGTTAATTAATTAAAACAGCATCTGGAGATCAGCACTATAATGACCATAAAATTAGCGTAGGTTTCTGGGCCGTGCTGTGACTTCGAGGCTATGAGGAGAGACGTACACGCCTCATAGGATAAATCAAATAATAACAGTTTACCGGGAAGGACGTGTGTAAAAACTGAAGACGTGGTAATTGATGACGGTTACCCGTTGAAAAGGAGGTAACAGTTATGCCGACGACTGTGAAGTGGATGGTCGCATTCGTAAAGTATTCCGTCGCTAATTCTCGAAATGATCGAAAGGAAGAGTCGATGTTCTGACTTTGCGATCGAGTAATGAAGTTGTGAGGTTGTGCTTCTTTAAAAAACCTTTGTGAACGACTGACAGTGACAGTCCATGCGATTAATCATCGAACGAATCGATGCGTAGAGATCACTTCTGACATAGGAGTGATTGTGAGTTCGAACTGTACGAGGCGAACTGAAATCGAAGAGTTGAATTTGCGGTTTGACAAGTACTTTGCAAAATGCATCGTATTTGGTACGTCGAACTATCCTCTTCAAGAGGAGGACCATTTTGAGCACAAAGTCTGAAAGAATATCTTCAACGGTGAGGAGATCGAATGAGGAAGAAAGGAGCCACATTTCTACATGCGATCTACATGGAAACTTGGTTGGGCCTGTTCCATTGAAGGACACATTGGTTGCGTGAGAAACTTTCTTTGATCAGATTCAACGTGGTGGTTAGCAAGGCGATTTAAAATAATAAACTTAAGTTAATCAGATGCTGTTTAAGTAAGATTATGGACAGGCATACATCATTGAATACATCTAGACGCTATTCAGAAATCATTATCAATTAACTGTTGTTACGGGAATGCTTTGTCTATCCTGAACTGTTGACACAGAACTATAATATATATATATATATATATATATATATATATATATATATATATATATATATATATATATATATATTGTTGGGTGTAGGCGCCTATAGCTGACCGGATGGCACGTGTAGTACACCTATGGAAGGATGGGTCTTGCTCCGGAAATAGACTGGCGCCAAAACTAGCTATATAAACGTATGCGAAGTCAGGTGCATTAGTCTGCATTAGGATTTTTGTTAGTGGCAGGCTGGTGCTATTGTTTGAGCCGACGTTGGCTTTAGTCGCCCTTGTGGCTGACACTTGTAATTTCGGACGGTCGACGCTGAAGGTCTTATTTATACTTGTTGACTCGTGTTTGATGTCGGACGTGGGTCTGTGCTTCGAGACTGTTCTGATGTCGTTTATGCTGTCGCTCGTGCTGTCGTTTGCTTCGTCTTCTAGTTAAGGTATTATAATTCTCGCTTGTATTATTGCTTATTAAATTGGTAAATCTTAAAACCCGGGACGCATTATCTTTGTCCCATTAGACAACTTCCAACAATATATATATATATAGTTATAACTTCAAAAACCACAATGGGATGTTTCTCTTTCAATGCAGTTACATGCCTGTTGATATCTAAAGTGGGGCATAAGGGTTGATTAAACAGGTGATCGTGGGTACAGATCTGTACTAATCTCTTCTTTATAATAGAGAGGCGTCACATGTAGGGGTGCTCGTCCGGGATAAAGGAAACAGTTAATTGTAGGATCATATCTGTAGTTACGATCTATTTGAGATAGAATAGACTAACATTGTGTGTACACAAGTGTCCGGCTTAGTGTTCTGATTTGTCTGCTTGGCTCATTAGCTAGGCGTTACGTCAAAACCATAGGTCAGTAAACTTTATGATTCACGAATTCACGGTCTGCGGCCGACTTGCGTTCATTTCATCCCTCCATCATTTCTAAGGCAGATGCAAGCAGCAACTCCAAGTTCTTCATTCCTGCGATGCTAATCTATCATCTGATTCGCGATCCATTTTCAATAATAGAGACGCCACTTGTCAAATAAATCCTCTGAAATAATGTTAGTTCTGTCCAATAACATAGGTGTAGTACAATTTAATACTTCTTCGACTAATGATTGAATTATGCACATCTGATAAACTGCGATCGATGCATTTGACAGCGTTGGTCGAATAATTTAAGGTAGGCTTACATGTCGACTTTTCTCATTTGTTTACTTCAGCCTTGCATCATGTAATATAAATATGATACCTGAATACTTGTATTTACCCAGGGCCACCGACAGAAACTCCGGGCCCCTAGGCAGAGCAGTCACGGGCCCCTAAAGTATAGTTAGGCTTTATGAGAAAAGTTGATTGCGGGCCCGGTCCGGGCCCCTAAAATCGCCGGAAAATCGACGGGCCCCTGGGCATTTGCCCCCCTGCCCCTCCCTCTCGGCGGGCCTGTATTTACGTAATATGTATATCTTATTTCGGTACTATTTATACATGTTGGATGTTCGATGTAAATCTGTATTTATGAAATAAATAATAATAAGGAAGAAAATGAGGTTTACGTACCGGACTCAGTAGTTGAATCACAGGCATAAATATGTATGCATGTACGTATTGTTTTACGTATGTGTGTATCCACGTGTGTATGTATGTGTAGCGATGTCCCATTCACACTTATCTCTGCCTATAGCATAGTAAAGTTATAAGGCTGAAATAGGTGGGTGAAGATTATGTGTTGATTACATGATGGTTATCATCATTTATAATTGTTCGTAAATGACCAGCATCTAAGACCAGCCAAATTGATTATAAAATTAGATTAAGTTCGGGGAGATTTACGGTGTTTCGAGATTAAAAGCCACGAGGTGTCGTTTGCTGATTGGAACAACAACATGGTGTTGCTCGCAGCACAAAACATTCAACAAGAAACGCCATTACTTCGATTATTATTATTATTATTTTTGTTGTTGTTGTTGTTGTTATCATTATTATTATTTTTTGCACCCGAGGTAGTTCTGTTCCCTCGGGCTAAGAAACTATGTCCGAAGACTGTGCGGTGGGTGTCTGGAACGAATCACTCGACACGTGAGCTCTTGATTATTATTATTATTATAATTATAATTATTATTATTATTATTATCATTATTATTATCATTATTACTATTAAGGAGCTTTGACATAGCGCCCCTTCAACGTGATCTACTCAGGAGCGCTCTCAGTCCAACCACGGCTAAAGAGAGCAGTCTTTAAGTTAGTAAGGAACAAGGTAGAGTGACTCACAGGGACCAAGCGGAACGCAACAGGAAGGCCATTCCAAGTTGCAGGGTCAGCAACCGAAAACAGAATGGCGCTGTATAACCACTGGGCGCGTGCGGGGGACCAAGAGCTCGTCCTGTTCAGCCGAGCGAAGAGCAGATCTCCGCAGGACCCCTGAGGTAGGGCGACAAAGTTCCGGCCGGTAGAGGGGAGGCAAGTCCCTCCAGACAATACCTGACCAGTGCAGAGACCCTACAGGCGATCCGCAGCAAGAATCGGAGCCAGTGCAGAATATCGCGCCTTTAAAGAAAAACCTGGCCGATTCTGGAGATGATATTAATGAGGCGTGCAGCTGCACGCAAAACCCGGTCGAAGCATCGAAGGCGGGCAACTGGGAGGCCAGCGTAGATGGCGCTACAGTAGTCGAGACGGGAAAACACAAAGGCATGGACAAGGTTGGAAGCAGCAGCCTGTGTCAGAGTATTCATTTTATTTAAATAGTCATTTACATGAGATTAAATAAACATGTCTCGCGATTGAGAAACACTTTAGCTAATAGACCAGGAACTGCGAAGAAGAATAGGAAACAAGGTGCTTATTCGTAGCCATACGTCGGGAGTGATGATGGGATAATTCTGCGTGAGTTCAAACGTTTCGCTCTCTTCTGCGTCTAAGAGACTTGCTTCATTAACAGAGGCAATGATGTACAGAACAATACACTGTGCTATGGAATTCAAGACAATAAGCTGTGGACGGCTTCCCAACAAGAAAAATCACAATGGGTTTAGGCCTACTCAATTCCCTCTCTTGGTAACATATCACAGGGATAAATAACCTTGAGGAAACTGAATTTAAAATGCCCTATTCCATAGATGTTCTTCTGTATTTGACATTCTCTTCTTTTGTCTTCTTCCTTCCTTCTTCGTTATCTTTCACTTTCTTCCTTGTTACTTCCGGCTTCATCTTTCACCAATATGTCTAGAGAACTGGCCTTCCATAGCGATCCTATGGGGCTCAACATCTCTTGCTTGTGGCATGAGGGCCGCCAGAGTAATCCAGAGTAACCTTCCTTATTAACTAGATTGACCTCCCTTGTTTCACCGCACAAGGGCCGCCATGCCGTTTTGACCAGATCGGTGGCGTGGCGCCCTCAGCACGAGAATTGTCCCGATTGGGAAGTCGCAGTTCAGATGTCAATGCCTATTGCCGATTCTTCTCCAGTATAAAAGTGAAGATGTTAGGCATCTATGGTAGAGTCCGCTACACCCCGTACTCTCGTGGTGACAGTCCCAAGCCTGTGAAAGAGAGGATGGCGACGCTGTTGATCATTTTGTTCGGTCATTAACCTTTATTTTACCACTATGCTTTTTAGGTGGAATTTTCGGATGCAACTTAAATATGTGTTATATATTAATGGTATTTAAGCATAAATGAAAAGCTTTTATTAATATTTCAACTTTAAGGTCATTTTTGAGGATGTTCCAAAAATGGAACGTTGGGTCATTCCCACTAGCATTTGTTACAATGGCAGCGGAACATGACTAGACGACACAAAAGCTACTGAAAACCAATTTTCTTTAAAGTATGAACACATTCAAAACAGTTCACAGTTCTTGAGACATTTGGCACATTATTCGGTAGTGTTTTTTTCTGCATAAAATGCAACGACCCTGACTTGCAAGACGAATGTTATGCCGTCATAGCATAGGCATGACTGCACTGGAGCAGTGGGTCTCCGTAAACGACAACGCCATGAGCTTTTGACCAAGCCCTCCAAATAGGTCGTAGCTGTTGAGCTTCCGAGACACGATAGTGTAGTCGCTATGCAGCAACTACCACCATGGTGATGGCACTGCTGAAAAAGTTCAACTACCACTTGATTCCCTTGATTCTTGGTCGTTGCGCTGACAGAAGCCGATCCATTAGATCAACCCCTCCCATACTGCTGTATAGTTGTTTATCATGATTCACTGAGATACCAATTCTTTGTCCTTGCAACCCCAGATACTGACCACTTATTCCAAAGGATTTGCCCTATCAAAGTTACTGAGACATGTTACTACATTGTTGTCTGACACCTAACAACACAAATTCTGCCATCACAAGTGTACTCAAAAGCACCTCTTTCTTCCTTTGCAAACATTTTCTTATCTGTCAGAAGTGCTGTCCCAGTTTGACCATCACGGACAGTACCTGTTGCCCTTATCCCCATATCTCAGCTTAGACAGAAGGTTGTAAGTACTAGTTACTAACTAGTAAAAAGATTTCACAGTATCGCAGGTGATTTAGTTTTCCCATAATAAGTTCGGCAAAATTCATGACAACGTGCTCACCAAGGGGGTTTCTGCGGGTCAACTACTTCTGCCACAATAAATTGTTGCTCGATTTGGAAAAACCATCCGATGAACAAAACATCCAGATCTTATAGCCGAATCTGATTGGTGTTCCACTTGTGAACATGTTTGTCCCATGGTGTCCATAATAAGGCACCACGGACTGATCAATGCTAAGTTTTTCATGAAAAATTCCACACTGCTTCATGGATTTGTTTAGCTGATCATATATAGTGGAGCAAATTTTGCCACTCTAGAATCACCAAGAGATCTATTGTCAGCTAGATTACAGAAGATGAACCTTTCTTTGTTTCTCTAGCTTTGTAACTCTTGAACTATTACAGCTGTTGTTCCAATTTTTCTTCTTTTGATAAGAAGGACCATCACCTTCCATTTCAGAGGATGACACTTTTTTGTGGAAAGCCGGCGGTTCCTGCTGGTGTGATCTCCTGTTCTCTTTGGATTTGATCGATTATCTTGGTGTGCCTCCAGTAGCGTTGTTGGTGTATCTTTTGGAAAACCATTCATATGTGATTATTTTCTTGCCTCTCGCTTTCTGTGTCTGTTCTCCCATTTAAGATTTTGGTTTCTGTTGCCATGGCGGCTACTGGTTGCTCATCATCGCTTCTGCCACAGAATACATCTAATTCACAACAAATATCCACAGGCTCTACTTATGCTAGATCATTTTTTCATCTATTTGCTGACATTCAATTTCGTTGCCATCAGCTGGTGGAAGGATGCAAATAATATCGGCCTCATCATCGTAGCAACTATGTGCCGTCACCTTTTCCCACTTCTTGCTGATGTGTAGTCGCGTCGTTGTCTAAATTTCCAATTTAAATATTTCAATTTATAATAAAATCAATGTCAAAAATGAATGAATGAAAGAGAATGTGAAGAAATAATGATGCATGCAAAAATCAAACAATATCCAGTGGCAAACTAGTAACAAGGAAACACAATCAGTTTCAAAGCATGTTCCATTTTTGGAACGTTGGTGCATTCTCATTAGTATTACCATATATGGTAATACTAATGAGAATGCACCAACGTTCCAAAAATGGAACATGCTTTGAAACTGGATTTTATCTTCTAGAGTTGGGCCCAATATTAGGTAATTGCTATTGTCATAACTGATTATAGATATCAATTCAACAAATACAATATGTCTCACCTGTTAAATGATTACGCAAATATTTTTTTTAACTTTATAAATTTTTTGGCTAATAAATCTCAAAATTCGTCAAAATTACGCAACGCTAGCACAAAAATAATTTAAGTTAATCAGAAAACAGACGCTGTTTTATATTCTCCGTTCCTAGTTCTTTCATTTGCAGACCAAAGATAATAAATTTACAAAGGCAATATATATTTTTATAGCACTACAATTTATGTTCCAAAAATGGAACGTTGGTAAAATAAAAGGTTAACACAGCAAATAACCAGTGTCTAAGGTAGTCGATATATGATGATCATCTCTTGTATACTACATCGTTACTCGAATAAGCGTATGAAGTTCAGAGCCCGCGTGTATAAGCAGGTCGCAAGTTTTAGTCTGGACTAGATTTGGCTCTAAGCCCGACTAGCGGATAGGATCCATGTGCATGTCGACGGCCTAGTGCGCTTGGTCCACACCAAGGCTACGCCACCAGACAGCCAGGCGTAGATTGACCAGTCCTGCCTAGTGTGGGCAGGAAAATGGCGGCGGCTATGTTGTTCGTTGGTTTAGAAGGTGTTTAAGACGCCAAAGAGAATGGATTTTGAGTGGATTTCGGCGATTTCTGTTTAGGGATCGCCAAAATCCACTCGACTCGTTCTCAGACAATGAACTTTATGATGCTTTTCGCTTTCGTCGTCACGAATTGTTAATAGTTTGTGACGAATTGGCCGAATGTGTGGAATCGACGCGTCGTGTAAGGGCTTTGACTAGCCAAGAAGCTGTCTGTGCCCTTAAATGTAAGAAATAGGCATGGTAATTTACATTCAACGTTATACAAGATCAAAGTTTTCCATGGCTCTTTCGTGTACAAATCACAACACAAATCACAACTTTTGTGTACAGTCTTTCAGTGCGAGATATTGCCGCATATATTTAGTGCGCTTACTTTAGTTTCACGTGTATATATATATGATAGATGTATCACGTTTAGTTGTACTGTCTTAGTGACACGCGTGGCCGGCATGAATCGGTGTTTGGAGGACATATAGGAGAAGAGAAAACAAGAGAACGAATAAAGTTGTCTTTTGTATGGCCAAAGATGAGAAGAGATCTCGGCAGCGGCGCGCTATATGTATATAATTAGATTTCGCTTACGCGCACAGCACAGGTGTCTAAGAAGGGCGCGAAGAATTATGCTGACTGTAGAAGTTTGAATTTGGTGTTCTCGGTAGAAGTGTTGCTGACTAGTTGAAATTGAATTCATTTCTTTTTAAATAAGAAAAGATATTAAAACTGTGTTGGTGTTTAATGAAGGCTATGCTACACAGTAGAAATTAAGCTACTTATACGTAGATTTAGTGTGAATCAGTGAACATTAAATAGGCGTAAGTACGAAGTGAACAAAGAAACAATTAGAAGGATTGTCAACGTAAGGAAAGGGTTGACAACTTAATTTAATTAACCTGCTTTATTACTGGCCAGTCGGTGGCTATCCACGTTAACATGTTTTCACAATTTTCATTCCCTTCAATTTACTGCAGAAAAAGCAATCATGGAAGAAAATCAAGCAATAACACAATATGCAATAAAGGGTCCAATGTTCCGCCCGCTTAATAAGGGACGCCCATTTATAGATAATCATAGATTATCTAAGATGGAACTTGGCTGATCAATTAAAATGTTTGAGAGTCATTAAGAACGGGCATAAAAGCCTATAAATAAATTTGCGCATGGGCGACCATCTATAACGTCATATAACTATAGACGCTGGGTTTAACCACATTTGACCACGCCCATTTTGGTCTCCGCCTAGCTAGGAGCAGTGTTAAACTAAGTATATGCACACGGCTTGTCGATGGCCTCTAGTCAGAGTAGCTGGTCCGGACTAAGCGGTTTAAGACCGACTAGGTTGCGACCGGTCCATACACGCGGGCCCCGATCATACTCAGTCAATGATACCAACCTAATCAGACTTTTATTGTCTCTGTAGAAATGTCTTTATTATCATTCACTACGAATGTCTCTTCACGTATACAGCGTACAATAGCAGACGAATGTTCAGTTGCTGATTATTGTTCAGTTACACAGACGATGAGACGGCTATAGTATACGAGACTGCGATAACTCGTGAACTTCTATTAGCCTATAAACTCTGAACGCTTAGTATCTATTTGGTATTAGACATGATTATTCTACACGTCTACTGCCAGAACTCGACTCTACAACTCAACTCTCAAACTGCACTCTCAAACTGCTCGAACAACGTTCTCTTTGTCTGCCACATCGGCCCATCGCTTCCACTAACCAGCCTGACCAATCGTATACTTTTGCCTTGCCTTGTGCTGTCAGCTCGTGGAGCTCTAGCGATCGTCGTGGTGAACACTCTCCATCGTATACTACCCTGTAACAATTCACACTATATGTGTTACGATCTGATTGGACAGAAAGTCCTGAGCCGAGTTAACGTCTTTTCCAGTCCCCCCAGTTCTATCTCCTCTTCGTATTCGCGATCTATCTTAGCGGCTGATTCCGACATTCCCTGTCAAATTTTCCGAAATTTCTTTTCTGCAACATGAATCTTTAGCTGCTTAATTAACATGTCTAAAATCAGCATAGCATAAGTATAATAGGTTTTCACTTCTGGTGTTCATCGATTATGACAGATGCACGGGTTTAGTAAAAATTTCAAGCATTTGTCTGAAATTGCCATTTGTTGCATTGTTCATACTTCATGCATACATTGTTCACTTTCCTATATTATATATGAATGCGCGTAAGTATTGATCCATGTAGGTCTATGTATGTATGTGTGCATGCATGCATGTATGTATTTTTGTATTTATTTATCCATGTACTTATAAAAGTATGAATTCTTATGTAAAGGCTTTTCAGAACCTCACGAAACCTCAACTCGAACACAATGCTCTCACGGATTATCGATACTACTACATCTGTCATTACTATACTACTGCTGCTGCTGCTGCTGCTGCTGCTGCTGCTGCTTCTGCTTCTGCTTCTGCTACTGCTACTGCTACTGCTACTGCTACTGCTACTGCTACTGCTACTGCTACTGCTACTGCTACTGCTACTGCTGCTACTACTACTACTACTACTACTACTACTACTACTACCAGGCCCGCCGAGAGGGGGCAGGGGGGCAAATGCCCAGGGGCCCAGCGACTTTTAGGGGCCCGGGCCCGCAATCAACTTATGAAAAATATTATTATTAAGTTATACAAAGTTTATGATTTATGCCTTTTAAAATATATTATCTGACGCTTAACTACAATCAGTTTAAACTTCAAGCATCTGAATAAAATTATAGTTGTATATAATATATAGAAATATAATATTGTACGGTTGTACACGCACTTTTATTACTTCAATTTGTGTTTTTTTTCGAACGACCGAACGATATTATATTTATATGAAGCCTAAAGAGAATTTAGAGGCCCATAACTGCTCTGCCTTAGGGCCCGTGAATGTTCTGCCTAGGGGCCCACGACTGCTCTGCCTAGGGGCCCGTTACTGCTCTGCCTAGGGGCCCGGAATTTCTGTCGGCGGCCCTGACCACCACCACCACCACCACCACCACCACCACCACCACCACCACCACCACCACCACCACCACCACCACCACCACCACCACCACCACCACCACCACCACCACCACCACCACCACCACCACCACCACCACCACCACCACCACCACCACCACCACCACCACCACCACCACCACCACCACCACCACCACCACCACCACCACCACCACCACCACCACCACCACCACCACCACCACCACCACCACCACCACCACCACCACCACCACCACCACCACCACCACCACCACCACCACCACCACCACCACCACCACCACCACCACCACCACCACCACCACCACCACCACCACCACCACCACCACCACCACCACCACCACCACCACCACCACCACCACCACCACCACCACCACCACCACCACCACCACCACCACCACCACCACCACCACCACCACCACTGCAATATCCCTCAGATCTGTAAGGCCCGTTATTATTATTATTTTTGTTAATATTAAAGGTAAATTACTGACACGAACATCTGATATTACTGCAGAAATAAATGTTGATAAATATCAAATTTACCCTCAATTTCGTTTCACTTCACGAGATAACGTATTCATATATCTAATAAATGTTGATAAATATCAAATATACTCTCAATTTTGTCTCACTTCACGAGATAACGTATTCATATATCTAATAAATGTTGATAAATATCAAATATACTCTCAATTTTGTCTCACTTCACGAGATAACGTATTCATATCTCTAATTAATTCTGATAAATATAAAATATACCCTCAATTTCGTCTCATTTCACGAGATAACGAATTCATATCCTTTATCAGTCAAATCTACCTCCTTGCAACGAAAATGTGTCAGCAAAGACTATGGATGTCCTATATTTGATTTACCGTTGATTAGATCCTATGCAATGAGGTTTATGAATCCAGGTGCGTTTATTAATATATTTTAAATTAAAACATGATGCGTTTTGGGAAAAGGGACCATAAGTATCTCCACAGTTACTGAGAAAACTGGCTTTAAAGCAAGTGTAGGTCAGTTTGGGTGAAAATGAGTTCTGAGCGATTTCGGATACATTGATGTTGCTAGTAAACATTGACAAAGGAAAGTTTTCAAAAATCTCAAGTTTTTTTCTTCAAATGATGACTTTTGTGTGAGGCTTAAAAATTGAATATAAGTTTCGTGTTATTCGTTCTGACTTTTATAATAGTTTTAAGCACATAATATTTTTTTAAATGTACAATAATTTGTACCCAAGAATAATGTACACGTATACAACACATAACACTGTGATTGAACAGCACTATGAGCTGTGTTTAGTTAGTGTTTCACAACGAATTCTGTGGTAAGGTTTTGTCAAAATTTCGCATTTTCTTCAGTGAAGGTTTACACTGAAATGTCCGAAAACTTTCATTTGCGCAAATTCAATTCTCAATAAGTTTCAAAAATACTTAGGATCAAGATATTAAGTTCATTTTTCTACATTTTAATCAGAAATTATCCAGGATTATGAATCAATCCTTAACTCCATTTGAGACTTATGGTCCCTTTTCTCAAAACGCATCACAAATATCAAATATACCCTCAATTTCGTCTCATTTCACGAGATAACGAATTCATATCCTTTATCAGTCAAATCTACCTCCTTGCGGCGAAAATGTGTCAGCAAAGACTATGGATGTCCTATATTTGATTTACCGTTGAATAAGGTTTATGAATCCAGGTGCGTTTATTAATATATTTTAAATTAAAACATTTTCAGCTATATAAGCCTGAGGAATTTGTGGCATAGTCACAGAATTTCCTCCAACTTCTTGCAGCTCGTAACAGCAGAATTCAAAGGTAAGAATAATTACTTTTCAGAAGTGGACGTGAAGATGGTGATAGATTAATCTTGGTAAGAATTCTTCAAAGACTTCACGCAAGAACAATTTTTCTTTTGGTCTCTTTAGTAAAAATCATTTTTTGGGCTTTACATGTCTTGATAACTCGCATTGATTCGAAATCGCGTTATTTGTGTAACTGTCATGGAGTCCTATTTTTCAGATCATGTTTCCTTTTCTCAGAATTTGACATTCCATTTAAACCGACACCCCAATTAGAAAATCTTTGACTGTCGCCTTGGCATACATTCTGTTTTTCAAAACGCACACATACACTCAATCAAAAATAAAGCATAAAATTAGTACTAATTCACTGTATATACCGAACTGCAATTCCAATATTACTTTGGTAACTCTTGACAGTCGAACAATGTCAGCCATTCTCTTGCTGATTGCCCTATTGGCAGGGACGAACGTTGAAGCTATCGAAAGTAAGTATTCATAATCATTCTCTAATAACTAATAAGAAGAAAATGAAGCAGCAATTTCTTAAGAGAAATGGATGCAGGTGGAAGATGAAAGTCAAAAGAAAAGGAAAAGAGAAGAATTTATTTATTAAACATAGAGGAAACAGAGATGCGATTAGGATAAAAGACAGAAGAAGGTGAATAAAAATAGACACAATTTAAATAGGAAAACAGATGGAAGATGAAAAATAAGATAAAGTTGGAGAGGAAGAAAACTAAGTGAATGAAAATTACAATAGGAAACCAGGAGGAAGAAACAGCAACAGAGGAAGAAGTATGTTCTGGATGAAACTGGTTATTGCGGTTCTTACGTTCCTCCTACGCCTACCAAAGGGTCTAACGAAGAGAATCTTCTTCATGTATCTTGATGGTGCGCGGTGCTAAAAATTCACCGACCCACTGTTCGGGAGACAGTGCGCGAGGGACGCGTATCGTTCCTAAGATAACGAAAGAGACTTTCTTTTTTGTATATGGATAAAATATATAAATTAACCTATTTTCGATGACTTTAACAAACAACTGCAAGAGTTTGGAAATACGTGGATGTTATGAGATGTACGTGTGAAATCAATCTCTGTCTTATGTCCTTTGTGTCTTCCTCTCTCCATCAACTTAAAAGCCCGCTGTACGCGGTACGGTCTTCTCTTCTCATTTTAGGATGGGCGGGAACACTGACGGCGATCTTGTTTCACAGGTGGGGTAACAACGCACATTTTTTAACTGGTCTGGTGAAAATAAGGTCAAAAATTCATGCGCGAAAAAATTCATTGATCCTTTTATTGGTGTTTCTTCAAATTTCGATGGGCAACTGTATAGTGTGTTCCCCGACTGTTAAAGGTGGGGTCCTGTCTTCTTCAACTCCTCCCAGATCGCCGCCCGTGGGCGTGAGGAATCCATCTATGCCATAATTAAATGCAGTCTAGCTTTTCATAATAAAGATAAACACATTTCAAATAGGAGCTCAAGATTAACATCTAAGATTATGACAACGAATACCATCCTCGTCTTGCCCATTCCTAACTATAAAAACGACCGATGGTTTCTAGTCCAGCACAGTGAAGTCTAGTCATTTATAGCCTACTGCAGTAGACTATCAAACAATCCAAATAAGCGCAAACAGATGTCAATCTTGGTGATTCCGTTTTCGCAGTATATTTATTCACTGATTTTTAGGAGAGCCACTGTGAATCAAGCTTAGAAGTTTTCATTCATCGCCGCTATTTTGTTCAAGCAGAATTTAGCCAGAACGAGGCATATACTGAATGCCCGGTGCAAAGTCTAGTTTGCTCAATTATTTCATTTCATTAGCCTGTGGAAAAAAGCTGGATGTTGCCTTTCTTGTCGACGGTTCTACAAGTGTCTGTGGTGGTGCTGCATCGTGTCCAGAGTGGAACGCCGCTCTTCAGTTCTGCAAAGACATAGTCAACGGCCTGACCATTGGACCAGACCAGTCAAGGGTCGCTTTTATGACTACTAATAATGAGCTTGAGGTCGAATGGGACTTGACACGGTAAGACGAACACTACAGTTGATGTTTTTAAGCTCTGTCAGGAACCACAAATAAAGTTTAGCATTATACCGCAATGCATGATTGTTGTTCAGCCTGGATGTATGTATGCATTTATGTGTGTGCATGGCTGTAAGTTAATATATCCTTTATTGAACCAACTGCTAACCGCACTTTCGTATACATGAAAGTTTCATGGTGAGTGAATCATACGTACATGTTATGGGTTTCACGTACTATATTGTCTGCGGGTGGGATATTTCGATTGTGTGTGCGAGGTCGCAAGGTGTATGCAGTAAACAGGTAACATGAGTGTGCGATTACGCTTGCGAACAGTTGGGACACGATACCCAAACCGAACTGTTCGAAGCTTTGGTGGGAGACAGGAAGACATCGCGCTCTCCTCAACACAGCCAGGACTCACTTCCGTTCCTCCCGCCCAACGAAACCCACCAAATGGGGGCAAAGTGTAGCATTCTTAATATCGTTGTTGTCCGGGTGTCGCGAACTAGATTCGAGATTGTGATTATGAAGTTTACTGGACCTAGGGCTGAACCTTGTATTTGTCTGTATATGTATATGTGTGTATATATGCGTTTAAAGTTCAAGGTTGATATTGTTTCAGATTGCCAAGAGATATATTGTAAAACACGGGTTCCAGAATGGCATACGGTTTTATCTCCTAAGCCAATTGCATGCGAAATTCAAATGTAACACCTCGCCGACAACACGCGGCCAAACACCAGCGAGGAACCCCAGGAAGAGAACCACAATTTCCACTAGGTGACGGAAGAAAACGACTCACAAAAGAACCAAATATTTTGCTTATCCACACAGGGAACAGAGGTCTGCGGTTAGGACATTTTTTCTACCCGACCCGTATCCGCAACACTGGACCGTTATCCGAAGCCGTATCGGACCTGTACCTCAAAAATAAAAGTGTTGGTGTTGGTGGGGTGATGACGATGAAGATGATAGTGATAATAATAATAAAAATAACAATAATACTTCTTTCAATCATTCGTTTCGTCTGAGCTTCATATGCTTGCTTGTTTTCTCTAGATACACAGATAAGACGACGCTGTTGTCAGCCATTGACAATGTCAAGTACACAGGCGGTGAGTTGACGGATTACCTTTCACTAGCAGATATCGTCCTTGACGTCTTTAACCCATTGGAAGGGGACAGATTGTGCGACCAGAGTATACTGATAATCGTAACGGACACTGCTCCAAATTATCCTTCTGTGACCTGGGCAGCTGCATCCACTGCATTTCAGGCTGAACTTGTTGCTGTGTTCATGGTGTGCATTACACCAGGATGCTACGAAAGCTGTGCGCGAGGTGTAGCTTCGCCCCCCAAAGCAGGTGAGCAATACAATTAATGTTAGATTTCAATCCAGGATATACTTGATGGAGTTGTATACAGGTTCAAATTCATCCCTCACCCGGCTGTATTTGAGGGAGTAGTTGCCTGGTTCAGCCTCTCTAGGGTGATCCTTACCAACATAAAATGTTTTTCTCTTTTAATGTTCTCGCGCGTCTAGGGTATGCTCAGTCCTCTTTCCTTTGAGCTATAAAAAAATACAAAAATACGATATTGAGAATGGTTAAGAAGTTTTTATACCAAGAAGTACCAGGGCTGAGATATATACTCAGATGTAAAGTGGGTCCATAGAGTAGTGGCAACATCACTGGCGTGAAGAGCAGTAGGTAGCGGGATCGCTTGCCGAAGCCATCCCAAGGTCCACTCAGTCTATCATTCGCGAGATGGCGCGTTGTGAAAATGAGATGTAGGACGTGATGGGCGCCTTGCATGGCTGCCGTATACAGCTATATTCGACTCATGTAATAACTTGTGATCATCCGTTCATATTGATTTGTGATCATGCTGCGTAATTGTCAGTTTGAAAGTATTAAATGAAGATTATTATTATTATTATTTGATTTAATTTATCATATCTTTGTCTTTTATCTGTTTCAATAGATTAACAATTGATAATTAGAACTTTTAAGATAATGAATAACTAGTGATTAACTACTGTATTCAATCAGAAATGCATTGCACTTGCAACTTTTCAGAAATTTTAATCACTGCAATGCAACTGATTGTAGGTATGTATTGGTGACTATTACGCAGTGAGAATGCCTAATACCAATTGCCCATAAATAATTTCCTCACGTATTTACTAGCATAGGCCTACTCAATACACATTACAGATTACACAAGACTTTCACGTGGTCTCCTGTTGCAATTTTGTTTACTTCCGGTGTCTTTGTATTACTCTAATTTTGGTTAAACACCTGAGGACTCAGGTTTTTAAATCTGTCAACCATGAGATGCTAACGTCAGGTTTATCGCACTGAAGTGGCTGCCAGGTTGAAGGGTGAGTTTAACCACCAGAAGCCATTATGGTACTTCACTGGGTTGGGAAGCACATGAAAGATCTCACAGGAGGCGAGAAAGTAGATCGATTACCAGTCACTGTTTCAGAGCCTGGCATCGAACAACTCCTCTCTGTTCGGAAGCTGTCTTCCGGAACTGGTCAGGAAATGGCATATGCAATGATTGAGGTTCTTTCTGACTGACCCGTTAAGGATTGCATCAAAGAACTCAGCTTTGACACACCAGGTGTTCTGAGATCATCCGGTTCAAGAGGTTCAAGGCATTATGCCCCAATATTCTTGTCGCAGATTAGAAGTCTGGATTGGAAGTTCCGGTCATTACAGCTGTATTCTGTGATATTTCGGCTGCGGTCATGGACTTCGCGATGAATCAGCTTGAACTAATACATCAGCGTGATGACTATGATGAACTCCTGGAGCCTGCTGTCATCTTCTTATGAGTTTTCATCATGAAACCAGGTGCCACACACCTTGCCAGATTCATGGCAAGATAAAAATATTTACTTAAGATCTTCCAGTTCAGAGGTTCGGACTTTAAACCGACGAAACGAGAAGCATAAGGTCTTGAACATTTGTGCCTCTTTGGTGTCGGGGTATAGGCTGCTTAAAGCTATGGATCTACACTGACTACCAATTGCAGCCCCTACCAGTGACTTGAAACTATTAAAACTACTCACGACATTTGACTCACTAACATTCAATGGTATTCTGAAGAAGTTGTGTGGGCAGCTTTGATATCTGAATGAAGAGCTGACAACATCAGCCTTCTTTGACCGAGGTGTCGATGTAGTCGAGAAAAGAGCAATGGCGGAAGAACTCAGTCAGAAAGCAAAGGAAGATCCCCCGAAGCGTATTTCTCTGGACCAGTCCCAGATTCTAGAATTATGACTACGTGATTTCGTGACCGCTAACACACGCAATTTCTTCCAGAATGTTGACATGCCAGATTCCTTCCTGTAAGTCAACCCGTAGGTCAGGCTGACAACTCCTGACTATCTTCAAGCAGAAGATGTTGTTCGAGATCTTCGTGCTGTCAACGAAACTGCAGAACGAGGGGTGGTACTGATGAAAGAATATGGTGCATTGCTAACAAAAGACGAGGAGCAGACTGAATTTGCTCTTCTTCTCATCAAGGAACACCGCAAGCTCTACCCCGATGGAAAGAAGGCTACTGTCCTCCAAGGGTCTCGCTTCTGCTTTGTACCAAACTCCCGGGCCTAGACTCAAATATTGGAATGCGCTAATAGTTCTATGAGTAGTTGAATGCGCTTGTCCGTTGTACCACTGCAGTGCATTCGACTGATTGATCATATCATATCGGAAGATGACATAAAATCCTGGCAGAAATATTTCGCTGATTATGACACGTGTTTTGTAAAGGATTCATGTTTAGTCAAGCACGATTGACATGCAGTAACAGATCATGTGTTACACATAAAATTAACCGCATGGCCCTATTATTAACATGGGTCTAAGTTCTGGTCAGTGCTTTTTTCTAGAAAAAAGGTTCCGCAAGTGAACAACAGGTTTCGGAACTGAACAATTATGAAAGGACTAAAATCCCGAGAAAAACGGGACTGGGGGTTGGGAGGTGTCTCAGCAAACACTGAAAACAGTTCACAACACTGTAATTAAATTAAAATAACTAAATTATTGTTTTTATAATTAAAATAAAGAAATCATTTTTTAGTGGCTGAAAAAAGGTGCCGGAACGCCGTTCCGGCGCGTTCCGGCTGAAAAAAGCACTGGTTCTTGTATTCTTTTCACCAGAAGCTCATGTAACTGCAGCAATTGCATGCACTGGTTTTGAAAGATTATGGTTAAAAACCTTACGTTATATTAGAAAACTGAGGTCAGGGTTTGTATCTTTTAATTTTACATTGAACTTTTTTGAACATTGATACTTTTTTGCCTATTGAAATTTTTTTATACTTATTCGAATGTCTGCCAATTTCTCAACAGGAGTTTCCATTGCACATAAAATAATACGTCAAATATGAAGCCTGACACCTGAATTTATTTGGAATGTTGTGTTTGTCTTAGGCTAACGAAACATACTTCCTTTTGGATAGCTTTCTTAAGCTCGAAAAAATCAGAGATAACGTGGTGAAGAAATTCTGTGATTGGACGGTGAGATTCAAACAGACCTGTATTAACCATATACTAATTATCTCTGAACTAACCCCCAAGGTTCAAAACTTTGTCAACGGGTGAAAATAGCGTAGTCTTGTCTGTGTATCTAGAACAAAACGTTTCTTTTTACGGTTAAGCCTTTCTCTTGCAAAATCGATTTAAAGTGAAACCTCATTTCGCTTAGAAATTTCAATATTATTTTTAATAGTATTGAAATCGCAAACTTTCCAGCAGTTATAGGCAGGTTCTCATCCTACCGTTTTATGTTGTACCCCTCTGGCTGTACAGCATGCATTATGGTGTATGGCCTAACTCATATTGATTGCTTTGCTTTGCAAAAACTTTCAAGTTTTATTTCTAGAGCGCTTGCTTTAAAATAATTTTACACAATCTCAACAGATTTCTTGAATTTTCTCAAGTAAGCCGTAAATGTGACATCAACATACATTTCAATGCCACCGATCTCTAGGAAATAATAATAATTAAACCAGAAAACTCTTATAAGCCACTGCATTCATGAACAAGATTGCCGATGTCCCACATGAGCCTTGTGAATCCCACAACGCATTCAGTCAAAGAAAGAAACAATATACAAGAGAATTCTTTTTGAACAGAAAATGTGCTTTGAGATCGTGAGATAGTGCTTTGTAATACTTTCCAAGATTATAATTCTCATGTTACTTCTCATGATACAATCGTAGTGTCGTCATCCAATACAACATAACATAACATAACCAGGGTTTTAAGTAGTTCAGAAGACGTGTAGTCTGTGCTAGAACCACTGCAAATTAACCTCGAACGCTTACTAGCCCAATTTTCCTAGCTTCTTCTTCTTCTTAAAGGCTGTGATATCATCCAAACCATTCCACAGGTCTATAACTCTTGCACTGAGGAATTTCTGCCGATATGTTCCTTTCGGCCTCTTAAATAATTTATACCTGTGCCCCCATGTTGCCTTGTTTGGTGCTAATTAAAAGAACGTCTTACTTTCCAGTGATAATCTAGTAAGCTTCGATTAGATCTTCTCTGCTCCTCCTTCTCTCCAGTGTTGTTAGTCCACTCCTTTTCAACGTTTTATTCATAACTCAAATCCCTGTAGCCCAAATCATTTTGTAGCTCTTCTTTGCACTTTCTCCAGCTTTTCAATGTCCTGTTTCAGGTATGGATTCCATATCTGGATACAGTATTCAAACTGCGGCCTTACCGGTGATTTGTACATCTTTATTATTATATCCTTGTCTCCGGTGAATATTGTCCCTCGTATCATACCTAAAGTCAAGTTAACCTTTTTCGAAGCTTCAGCACATTGCCTTGAAGGTTTTGCACTCTTGTGCATAATCACTCCCAAGTCCCCTTTTCCTCACTCACTTTCAATACCTTACCTTCCATTTCATATGAAAACTCGCTGTTTCTCTTTCCCATATACATCACTGAGCATTTTTCAAATTAAAGAACATTTGCCATTCCTGTGATCATCTGAACATTCTTCTTAGATCTTCCCGCAGTATCTCCGCTTCTTCTTCATCATCTACCGATCTACATAGTTTTGTGTCATCTGCAAACTTAGAAATTTTTGATAAAATCCCATCATCTATGTCATTTGTAAAAAGTACGAACAGCAGTGGCCCAAGCACTGATCCTTCTGGCACCCCGCTTAGCACTATCGTCCAGCAAGAGTGTTTATCTCCTACGCCCACCTTTTGTCTTCTACCTGATACTAGCTTTGAATTCATGTTAGTACTTGCCCTCTAATCCCACTTGCTCGCAACTTTTTGGCCAGTCTTACATTAGGTACTTTGTCAAATGCCTTGGCAAAGTCCAAGTAAATTATTTCAGTGTTATAACAGTGACATAGTGTTGTATTCACCATGCTGGCAGGCAAAAAAATTAGTAAACCTGACAGTTTTGTAAATTTCAGTGACTGGATACCAGGTCATCTGGGTCAGCTGAACACGAGATCACATTGAGAAATATTAATGTATGAAGGATTGTTGTATTTCGTTGCAGCTGGTTGAGGCATTGAAAAAGTGGGTTGAAAAACCAAACCTAGTACTCGTCTAACGGAACGACAGTCATGAGCGCTGAAGATGTTTGCTGAATTTTCGATTCTTCCAGATAGAAGTACATTTATGTCTTTAATTTAACTGAGATTTCTGCAACTGCTAGCTTGAGCTAACACTGCGATTCTGTATTATCTGCTTTGGCGAAGATGCTATCTACACTGTGTCCCGATGAAAAGTAGACCCGAAGAAAAAGTTTCAGAACTCGGTCAAAACGTTCAGCATTTGCGTGAAATTTTAAAAACGACAACAGTATCCAGAGTACCACCAAATCGTAACGCAGTTTGGAAATGTTAGTGAGTTTGTCAAGTTTATGAACACTTGAGATGCAGGACTGAAGAGGGAAAATTTCTAACATACAAGAGCCATAAGGAAGTGAAGTTAAGCTACAGCTGGTGTTTAAAATGTCCTCCTTGTTCACGGACACGCGACCGTAGACGTGGACGCCACTGTTTGAAGGCCCGGTCGATGATCACGTGGTCAAACAACTGCCACTCTTCAATCAGGTGATCAACGTCACGAATGAGGGAACGATAAACTCGCTCCTCCAATACACTCCAGATTTGATAGTCAACTGGATTGAGGTCGGGACTGTTGGGCGGCCACAGCTGCGGGGATATGAAATCGGGTGTCTCCCGGGACAGCAGAGCAATGGTCTCACGTGCTCGGTGCGCAGAAGCACAGTCTTGTTGAATGTGAAGTAGCCGCCTGATGAAAAGTGGACCCCTAAACGTTTGTCAAAGATTTGTATGTTGGAAATTTCTCCTTTTCGGTACTGCATCTCAAACGTTGATAAACTTGACAAACTCACCAACATTTCTAAACGACGTTGCGATTTGGTGGTAATATGGCTAGTGTTATTGTTTTTAAAATTTCAGGCAAATGCTAAACGTTTTTACCGAGTTATGACACTTTTTCTTGGGGTCTACTTTTCATCGGGACACAGTGTATATGTAAACTGTGCGATATGTTGTCATCATCAGAACTCATGTATGATCTTTCTATATATACAGTAGAATTCTTGTATAAATACAGAAAATGTGCTTTGAGATAGTGAGATAATGCCTTACGATACTTTCCAAGATTTTATTTGTTAATAACTTCTTCGTATTGAAATTAAATTTTGATGCATTGAATGTTGTTTTTATTTGAATACTCCATAATAACTGGTTAAATGAATATGCCTCACCGTAGAAAAACAACGTGGCAAATACTGTAGCGTATACTCACCTCTAATTTGTTTCGGAAAACTAACCGGTAGCGTGTACTCACCTCTAATTTTACCACTACACCCCTGGTTTTAATATTAGATAATCGATCTTTTGTTGTTTGTCACTTTGGTAGATTTGTTGAGTTTTAACATCTTTGAGTTTTATCCTCTGACGAATAGTCCTGTGACGAATCGTCCTGGGACGAAACGTCCTCGTGACGAATCGTCCTGGGACGAATCGTCCGGAGACGAAACGTCCGCATACCGATACAGCGAACCTTAGGCGCCTCACAGAGGCGCTATGCACGCTCCATTGGTAACTGAACAGTGAACACGCGCTATCAGCCAAAGATTTAAGTAAAGAACGAACGGACACCATCGAGCGGTGTTTACACGCCAATGGCATCACCTAAGTTATTCCCAAAATCCCATTCAGAAATCCACCTGAGATTCCAGACCGCGCTGATCGATTGACCGAGCGCCAACAAAGAGAGCGAAAGAGAAAGAGATAAACCTAGAGAAACAAAGAGATTAAAGCAGACACAGATGCATTGAATAGAGACAAACAGAGCTAGATTAATGTCTGCCTTGGCAAACAATTTCTTGTTGACTGAATCACCAAGTAAGATTCTGCTACACACACCCACTCACACGCACACGCATAGACACAAACATATAATGTATATATATGTATGTATGTATATATGTATGTATGTATATATAATATATGTATATATATATATATAGAGAGAGAGAGAGGTGGAGACAGGAAGGAACGCTGTTCGTCAACTTTTAACGACTAGTCGTTGTCCATGAGAACGAGTTAGAACGAGTAGAGAAACTGGAGATTTGTCGTCGTAGGAAGTGACTGCATCACGAGTATCTAATAGACTTTACCCACCATTTTTTTCGTGTAATTAGGTGCAGAAGCGCCATCTGGCTGCTCCGGTGTTAGAAACTTCGTATGCGTAGGGTTATTGATGAGACCGCTATGTTTGAATAAGTATTGCACCTAAAGCCATGTTTCTCGTCCTCCTGCACTCCTTGTCCTTATCCGCCTTACCCTTCTTCCTATTTCCATTGATCCTGCAAGTTTTGTATCCTTCTCCTTTCCATTCTAATTCTCCACCTTCTCCTATTCTGCCTCCTTTACCTCCTCTACCTTCCTATTCTCCACCTCTTATTTCCCCTACTGTTGTCCTCCTTCTTTTTCTTCCCGTCCTCGCATTTTTCCTACTACAATTGCTCCTCGTCTCCTCTTCCAGTTTCCTCTTCTTCCTATTCTCATCCTACTTCTCATTCTATTTCTGCTCCTCGGCCTCCCCGACCTCCTGATCCGTCTTCTTCCTTTTCTTCATAATTTTGCTAATCCTATTTCTACTCCTCCTTTCATTCATGCTCTTCTTCCTCCTTGTCCTCCTCCACCCCCTTCCTCGTCCTAAATTTCTTCCAACTCTTTTTCCTCCTCCTGCTCCTTATATTTCTTCTCCTCCTATTTCTCCTTCCCTTCCTCTACCTCATACTCTTGCCCCCCACCTGCAATTCTTCCTATTTCCTTTTCTATTTCCATTCAAGAAATTCCCTTAAAAATCAGAGGCTCATTACTTTCTGAAGTGATGAATACGGATGTGAAGCAAGAAATTCAGCAGGTAGACTAGTAGTTAACGAATTGAGGTTGACTGGACAGTTCATAATGTCCTACTGAGGTTGACTGGACAGTCCATAACGTCCTACTGAGGTTGACCGGACAGTCCATAACGTCCTACTGAGGTTGACCGGACAGGCCATAACGTCCTACTGAGGTTGACCGGACAGTCCATCAAACATTTCTACCGTTTGAGTATAATATGTTCTGGCGAAATTTCTACCGTTTGAGTATATGTTCTGGCGAAATTTTTACCGTTTGAGTATATGTTCTGGCGAAATTTCTACCGTTTCAGTATATGTTCTGGCGAAATTTCTACCGTTTCAGTATATGTTCTGGCGAAATTTCTACCGTTTGAGTATATGTTCTGGCGAAATTTTTACCGTTTGAGTATATGTTCTGGCGAAATTTCTACCGTTTGAGTATATGTTCTGGCGAAATTTCTACCGTTTGAGTATATGTTCTGGCGAAATTTCTACCGTTTGAGTGATTGTTCTTGCTACAGACAGAGGTTCTGGCGAAATTAATTCTTTTAATTATATTTAATATAGTTTAATTATATTTATTATATTTTAATTATATGTGAAGTCTAATTTGTACTCTTGCACGATTTATTATAATTATGTTATTGGAGCAGCATATTTCAGAGGTATATGTTAAATAAACTTATTTCTTGAAGCAATTTTTAAAATATGTATTTTATTATTTGAAGTATATTTAAATATATTTTAGGTATTTCAAACGTCAACGATTTGCATAGCGCCATAGCACAGCGAGACTTATTTGAATATGGGATAGCTGTAGCCTATTTGGTTGGGTATTTTAAATATATTATGTCATAATCTAATGTATATTAAAAGTTGTACTCTTGCGCGATATATTTGACAAGTCTATGCATTAGTTGAATAAAAATTCAAAAATTAGCGTCTTATTTGAAATATAATTAAATCTAATTTAATTTTAAAATAATTATATTTCTAATAGGTATTACAAGCTATATTCTTACAAGCATGTTATTTGGACAACATATTTTGACATCTTAATAATATGGAAGCGTTTAAAGCAAGAAGAGAGAGAGGACCCATGAGCTAACCCTGAGGTAGCCATGGATATGAAGTGTTAGCAACCTCAGTTTCTTAGACTCGGCATATGAGGGTTACGTAAATGGACCGTCTTTAAAAGAGGTCTCTGTAAAGAAGTACCGTAATTTGATTGCGAGAGTTAGGCGTGCGGTTCAGGGCTATAACAGAACAGATGTTCTTACATACAGTATCTTCGTGCAAAAGCCCATCTCTCTCACAACTAGTAGAACTTTTACACAATCGATCTTTTGTTAGAATTTTTGAGTTTTAATCAGGGCTGTAGCCGAGGGTATACGCAGGTATACAGCATGTATACCTCTAGAGACCGTATACTCACCTCACAAAATATTTATATTTATTTATGTTAAAATACTGTAGCGTATAGGCCTACTCACAAAATACTGTAGCGTATACTCACCTCTAATTTGTTTCGGAAAACTAACCGGTAGCGTGTACTCACCTCTAATTTTACCACTACACCCCTGGTTTTAATATTAGATAATCGATCTTTTGTCATACATACACAATTGCCCATGCATGTAAATATATATGTATATCATTCTTTATATATGTATGTATGTATTTATTTATCCACCTCCCTAACGCGTCCCCACTCCCCACTCATGTACTTAATCCTCTTTGCCGACGGCACAAATATCTTTTATTCCCATAAATCCCTTACCTCTCTATATCAAACAGTAAATGAACTTAGTCGGATTGCCAATTGGTTTCGTGACAACAAATTGTCCCTCAATCTAGATAAGACTAATTATATTCTATTTAAATCTCATAGGAAAATCTGTGACAGAGAGAGAGAGACAGACAGACAGACAGACAGACAGACAGACAGACAGACAGAGATATCTCCTGCGGACAAAGTACTTTGCTTCTCACATCAATTTGTGTGACGCGTTTTTTTCTGATGAAACGCCCGATTTCAAAATAGACATAATTTATGCAGCTGGGACTGCACTGAACTGAGAACAGCGCTGAGAAGCGGCTAGGTCAAACTCAACAGTCGTTTGAATTTTTGTATACGAGCGGGGGTAGAGTAGTCAAGAAAAATCGATACAGCTGTGCTAATGAACTTTGATGATTCACAGTCTGTGGCCACCCATCTGGCGTCCACTTAAGCCATCCATCATTTCTACCCTGTAGAGTTCTACGCAGCTGGGGTTATATCCAAAACACCGATGGTGAGCATAATATTATAGTTACGTTAAAACAACAAGCGCGTGAATTTTTGTTTAAGACGCGGGCAGGCGTGGAAAAGTTTTAAAATATCGATCCAACTATTATAGGTCAGTGAACTCTCATGATTCACGGTCTGTACTAGCGTATGACCAACTATCGTTCACTGCAGCCTTCCATCTTTCCTAAGGCAGACGCAAGCAGCTACTCACAGTTCTTCCCTCTTGCGATGTTAATCGTTTCATCTGATTTGCGATCCATCTGTAATATAGACGCCACTTGTCAAATAAATCGTCTGAAATAATTTTATTTGTGGTCCAATAACAAACGACACGTGATTATTATAGGTGTCGTAAAATTTCACACTTCTTTGATTAACGATTGAATTATGCGCATCTGACAAACTGCGTTCGATGCATTTGACAGTGTTGGTCGAATAATTTAAGATAGGCCTACATGTCGACTTTTATCATTTGTTTTCTTTAGCCTTGCTTCATGTAATATAAATATTATACATGAATGCTTGGATTTACGTAATAATTATGTAAGTCTTATTTCGGTATGTTCGAATGCATTTATATATGTTGCATGTAAATAATATGTGCATATGACCTACATAATGATAATGAAGAATATGAATTTTACGAACCGGACGTCAATAGTTGAATCAGTGGCATAAATATGTATGCATGTACGTATTTTTACGTATGTATCTATGTTTGTATGTATGTAGGTGTTTCGGTGTCCCATTCCCACTCAAAGTACCCTTATCCTTGCCAATAGAATAGTTAAGTTATAAGGCTGAAATTGGTTGGTGAAGAATGTGTTGATTAGATGATGGTAATTATCATTTGCTAGATGATTTCCCGTCCTAAGACGGATTTATATTTTAATTGCTGCGATAAGTTAGTAGCCTACTCTATAGAAGTAATATGCTCAGATGACAGAGCGAACTCTCTACGTCCTTTTTTTATTTGTTAACAACTTTAGTTGGTCTTCCAGATGCGTTTAGGCGCAAGTTGTGTGCTCATGAATAAGCTAGTGCCCGATCTATGCTATCTGAAATTTAGACGTCCTTAGAGACGTCATCTAAACCATAGCCACATGGTATTACCTACAGCACAAAACGTACAGAAAATAACTCATACTTCGATGTGTGCTCTTAAATTAAGGTATTCTTAGGGTCATAGTTCGAGAATTCGCATTTTACGAATTTTAAGAATTTTTAAAATTCACGAATTTTAACGAATTTTAAAACTGCAGTTTTAAAATTCGTAAAAATTCGTAAAATAATAAAATAATAGAATTCTTTGCCATGTCAACGAATTTTATTATTTGTTTACTTTTGAACTTTTTAAGCAATTTGTAAATGCCAATGTCATAGCGGCAATCAATCAGCCGTAAAAGATAGCTGACTACCAAAACAATAGTACTGATATTCAGTTACTGTTCTATACTTGGAGTCTTGAACTTCGATATCTATCATAGTTTGGGTGTGTAACTGTGAGTGTCAGTCAGCAGAACGAAAAACCACCAGTGCCCCATGCAGGTCCAGTGTCACCAGTCAGCCTCTAAAACAGCTTGCAACCAAACATGGTAAAAAGGGTTGGCAACGTTCACCGAGCTGTGTCTTCTACTTCATCGTCCTCTGATTCTGAGTCAGGAACAGCCCACTGCTCCCACTCCACTCTGGTTTCTGTATTTTCGCCATGCAAATGCTCCCGAATTCCGGCAGAACAACCAAGAAATTCCTTGTCACAAAAACAAAACTGTATTTTTGGATTACCCTTTCCTTCTCCTCAAAAATTACTACATACTTCCACTCCGGTCCATGTTCTTTCATCTTTAAAAAATTAGATTTTAACTAAATTAACTCGTTACGTAATAAACTTTAATATTAAATTTCCATTAAATTATAAGCAGAAGCTTAGCACAACAAATCATAGCGCCATCACATTTGTTGCTGTTTTTGCAAAATCCACTGTCAATGTAAAAAAAGGCCCAACAATGGCCCAACGAATTTTTACGAATTTTTACGAATTTTAAAATAGACCAAAAATTCGCGAATTTTTACGAATTTTAAAACCGAAAGTCACGAATTCTCGAACTATGCTTAGGGTCATCATTCAAACCACAGAAACATGGTGTTGTCCGCAGCACAAAACGTTCAGCACACTGGAAACTGCTATAATATTTGGATGACTGAATATCTATATATATCTGAGTCACCTCAGAACGCGATCCCAACAAGAAAATGTTATTATTTTGTAAAGAACTGTTGTATTCTGGTACAGATGACTAACGATCAGCTATAACCACTGAAGATGTCCGCAGAATTTTCGATTTTGACCGATACAATATCGTGTACACTGTATACTTTCTTTAAATTAACTCAGGTTTCTGCAACGGTTAGCTTGAACTGACATTGCCTTTCTGCTACGATATTTGCTTTGCAAAGATACTATATAGAACGTAAAGCCTTTGTGAAATATGGTCATTATCAGAGCGCCTGCATGTGCTTTTCACATAGGCCCACACAGAAGAACAATGCAGGGATTTGTGCATTACGAGATCGCACTTTGGCATACTTTACAAAATTGTAAATGTCAATAACTTTTTCGTTTGGAAATTACATTTTTTGCAGTGAAGTATTCATTGTATTTTTAAAATGCCTTTCTAGAGATTAAATAAATACGTCGCGATTGAGAAACATTTTAGCTAATGGACCAGGAAATGTGTAGCAGAATAGGAGACAAACCACATCTGAGTGCTTCGGGAGTGATGATGGGATAATTCTGCGTGAGTGCAATGCATTCACACGTTTCGATCTCTTCTAGGTCTAAGAGAGACTTGTTTCACCGATACAGGCAAGAGTATATATATACAATACAATAAGCTATGCAGTTCAAGACAATAGGCTGTCGGGCGGCCCCACCCAGAAAAAACTCAATGTGATGACCCGATGTAGGCTTCTCCCTGCAGTCACTGTTTTGAACTTTCCGGATACTTTCCAGAGGGATAAATAACATTGAGGAAATGAATTTAAAATGATCTATTCCATAGACTTGCTTCTTTCGTCTTCTTCCTTCCTTTTTCGTTGTCTTTTACTTTCTTCCTTGTTACTTCCGTCTTCATCTTTTACCGGTATGGCTACAGAACTGGCCTTCCATAGTGATCCTGTCGCGAAGCCCCCACCTGGGATGCCCGGGCGCTGTGTTGGGCCCTGATACTGGACAGTGTCAAGTGATTTGAAGGACTTCCTATGCAGAGGGTGCCACTCCTCCTGTCCGTAATGGACGGCTGATTTCCCCTTTAACCTTTCGCTACGCCTAGGCAGGCCTTTGGAAGGGTCCCCTACTCCTAACTCTACATTCTCAGACGCCCTTTCAGCATCTACCAGGATGGCTGAACGGCTGTCAGCGGCTTCCGATCTGGAAGCGAGGTTTGGCCGAATGGTTACCTCAGGATTCGAACTGGACCCAAACACAGTTTTAATTGGAGTATCATGGGGAGCTCCCTCTTCACTTAGGCTCAACCTATCTGGGTCTGTAATCGTAGCCTGGGACCGAACCTCCCACTGGGCTGAGTCCTCTGCTTCTAAGGAAGCTGGCGCCTTAGAAGTCTCGTCTAGGAGCCCCATCAATCTTTGAGTGACATCTGCCCTTAAACTAGCATCATTTATCACTATTCAACGAGTTCAGATTTGCTTA
Source organism: Allolobophora icterica (assembly GCA_963556255.1). Classification (NCBI taxonomy): domain Eukaryota; kingdom Metazoa; phylum Annelida; class Clitellata; order Crassiclitellata; family Lumbricidae; genus Allolobophora; species Allolobophora icterica. Next base: position 17,384,846 of record OY744603.1, on the reverse strand, counting down.
AACTCATTGTTTTAATATTGTCAAACTGATTAAAACTTAAATTTGCAATTACATAAAAGATCTTTCAGTCTTTAACCTATTAATAAGAGTTCTCCTTAAACACTTATATAGCAGTAAAAAATGTCAGCACATCACTAGCGGTAGTGATCAATACTCTTTCAACACACTGCTAGTAAACTCGTATGACAACAATCGAATTGAAAGTAAGGGCCCCACCCGGCTCTCGAGGGTCATCAGGGCAATGTAATGCTTGACGTACTTTTCAGTGCTCACAGATTGCCCAAATCAAAAGAAATTAATATGCGATTAAACGATTACTCCTCGGCCAAAATTTAACCTCCTTAAATTTAGAAAGTAAGAAATCAAAAGTTTACCTGTCCTTTCGAGAACATTCGACCTCGGCACACAGATCACTTCGGCTGAGCTCCACAGTCAATGATGCACTGTCGATTCGAGTTCACCAGACTTGACTTCGGATCGTCGATATTCGATCCAGTTCGGTCGTAATCTCGACTCAAATGCATCAAATCTTGAGCAGTCCACTGTCCGACTTCCAACTACTCGAAACTACTCACATGTACGCTACAATTGCATCTCAAATCGGCAATTTGGCGACAATTTCGAGCCTCGGAAAACATCGACCATCTATCATGGCGGACGTCATGCTTAACACTCACACTTCGCACGGGCTGGTCTCAATGCTTAGCCTAGACCAGCCTAGCGCGCATGCGCCGTCACCTAGGGCGACCTTACACACACAGACTGAAAGATCTTACCTCAGCCTAGCGCATCTAGCCTAGCTTAACGTACAGACGGCTGTCGAAACGAGGTCAGCCCTTAAGTCACTTATATAGCGCAAGTCGGCGATGTGGCACTTCGCCACAATCCTATGGAGTTTACCGTCTCCGGGTTGTGGAATGAGGGCCGCCAGACTAAGCCAGAATAACCTCCCTTCTTAACTAGGTTGATCTCCCTTGTTTCAACGCACCCGGGCCGCCATGTAGGTATGACCAATTCGGTGGCGTGGCGCCCTCACCGCGAGGATTGTCCCCGGTTGGAAAGCCAAACTTCAGATGGCAATGCCTACTGCCGATTCTTCCCAAGTATAAAAGCGAAAATGTTAAGCATCTAAGGTAGAGTCCGCGACTCCCCGTACTCTCGTGGTGCCAGTCACAAGCCTGGAGAAGAGAAGATGGCGACGCTGGTGATCATTTGTTCTGATTCAGCGTCATTAAACAGCAAATAACCAGAATCTAAGGTAGTCGATTTGTGAAGATCGACTCTTGTTGTATACTGCACAGTATCCCTCGAATAAGCGTATTAAAATCTGATCATTCTCAGTCAATCAGACCGCCCTAATGGGGCGACAACAGTCTGCATTTCGGTCACTTACTATTTAGGTCTGAGTTAGTTCAATCCCTGGCGCACATTCAGCCCTCCATCGTAATTGCTCGGTGAATGACTTCGGTGAATGAGTTCACACATTTTCCAACTCCGTATTCGCGATCTATCTTAGCGGATGAATCCGACGTACCATGTCAAATTTTCCGAAATTTCCTTTTTGATACACGAAGCTGTAGCTATTGCCTCTAGGTCCCGTTGGGTCCCTTCCCCTTTTGGTGTGCCACAGGACTCAGTGTTGGGCCCTTTACTATACTTTATTTTCGCAGCTGGTATTAGTTCCTTGCTGTCCGCAAATTGCCTCCTGCACCAGCTCTATGCTGATGATGTGCAGGTCTATGATCACTGCCTCGCCACCGACGCAGAGTCTTCTGTATCGCTGATGCCCTATGCGATTGACGCTCACTCATCATGGATGGCTTCAAATCGCTTGCTTTTGAATTTATCTAAGACACAGTTTATCTGGATCGGTACCCGCAGGCAATTGGCGTCCATTGACCTGCGTCAATTAGCTGTGACTTTTCCTCATATCTCTTTCTCTCTCACAGTTCGAGACCTTGGAGTAACTTTGGATCAAGAGCTGAATTTTTCACAGCATATTAATTTGGTCTCTTTTAGTTGTTACTACCAGTTACGCCAACTACGAGTTGTCTCACATTCTCTCTCACACAATGCTACTTCTCTCTCACACAATGCTCTTGTGCATTCCTTCGTCACCAGTAGACTTGGGTCACTGCGGTACTTGTAGGCCTGCCCCTTAAGCTAATTGGGCGCCTTGATAGGGTTCTTCGCTCAGCGGCTCGCCTCATTGGTCACCTTCCTAAGCATGCTCCTGTCTCTGCCTTTATGCGTGATGTCCTTCACTGGCTATCTGTTTCTCAGCGCATCTCCTATCGGGTTGCTGCACTTGTCTGGCGGTGCCTTCTAGGCTTGCTCCATCCTACCTGTCTGATCTTTGTCGGCCTGTCTCTGAACTTTCTGCTCGTCGATCTCTCCGCTCTTCGGCAAGGGGGGGGGGAGCTTTTAGTCCCCGTGCTCGCACTGCTATGAGCCAGTGTCGGGCCTTTTCGGTTGTAGGACCCTCCATCTGGAATGGCCTACCTTTAAACCTGCGCTTGCTGCCACTGTTAAACTTGCCTGCTCTTTGTAAGTCCCTCAAGTCTAATTTCTTTACCTGTGGCTGAGCTGGGAGCTCCTCTGAGTAAGTATCAGGTAGGCCTATCTTGAAGAGGCGCTATATCAAATCCTTAGAATGAATGAATGAATGAAGCATTAGCTGCTTAATTAACATGTCAAAAATTAACAGAGCATAAATATTACAGGTTTTCACTTCTGGTCTTCATCGATTACGACAGATGCACGAGTCTAGGAAAAATTTCATGCATTTGTTTGTATTTGCCATTTGTTGCACTGTTCGTTCATGCATACACTGTTCACTTTCCTATATCATATATGAATGCATATAAGTATCGATCTACGTGGGTCTATGTATGTTAGTGTGCATGTATGCATGTATGTATTTTGTATTTATTTATCCATGTACTTATAAAAGCCATGTACTTATAAAAGTATGAATTCTTATGTAAAACCTTTTCAGAACCTCACGAAATCTCAACTCGAACACAATGCTCTCACTGATTATCGTTTCTAAATACATCTGCAATTGCTACTACTGCTGCTTCTGCTACTACTACTACCTCTACTACTATTATTACCACCACCACCACCACCACCACCACCACCGCCGCCGCCGCCGCCGCCGCCACCACCACCACCACCACCGCTACTGCTGCTGCAATTCCCTCAGATCTGTAAGGCCCGTTATTATTATTATTTTTGTTATTATTATAGGTAAATTAGTGCACGAACGTATTCATATCTCTAATTAATATACGAACGTGACAGTATCTGATGTAACTGCGGCAATAAATGTTGATAAATATCAAATATACCATCTATTTCGCCTCATTTCACAAGATAACTTACTCATATCCCTTATCAGTATAATCTACCTCTCTACAACTAGAATGTGCCAGTAAAACTATGGATGTAAAATATGTGACTTGCTGTAGATTGTGTCCCACGCAATAAAGTTTATGAGTCCAGGTGCGTTTATTAATATATTTTAAATTAAAACATTTTCATCTATATAAGCCTGACGAATTTGTGACATAATCACAGAATTCTCTCTCGCAGGGTACTCTCTCGCAGGGTAACAACAGAATTCAAAGGTAATATTCAGGTTTCAGAAGTGAACGTGAAGATGGTGATAAATTTATTTTGCTACGAAAATAATGTACCAATGTTCGTCTTTATTTTATTTGAACTAAAAGTCTTCTTGAAAGATCTCGCGCAAAACCCATTTTCCTTTAGCCTTTTTAGTCAAACGCATTTTTGGGTTTTAGATATCTTGGTAACTCGCATTGATTCGAAAACGCGTTATTTCTGTTACTGTCATGGAGTCCTATTTTTCAGATCATGTTTCCTTTTCTCAGAATTTGACATTCCATTTAAAACGACACCCCAATTAGAAAATATTTGACTGTCGCCTTGGCATACATTCTGTTTTTTAAAACGCACACATACACTCAATCAAAAATAGAGTATAAAATAAATACTAATTTAGTGTATAAGCTTATGCCGAATTGCAATTCCAATATTACTTTGGTAACTCTTGACAGCTGAACAATGTCAGCCATTCTCTTGGTGATTGCCCTATTGGCAGGGACGAACGTTGAAGCTAGCGAAAGTAAGTATTCATAATCATTCTGTAATAACTAATAAGAAGAAAATGAAGCAGCAATTTCTTAAGATAACGAAAGGGACTTTCTTTTTGTTTATGAGTAAAATATATAAATTCACCTATTTTCGACGACTTTAACAAATAATTGCAAGAGTTTGGAAACACGTGGATGTTATGAGATGTACGTGTTAAATTAATCTCTGTCTTATGTCCTCTATGTCTTCCTCGTGTCCATCGTGTCTTCCTCTGTCCATCCACTTAAAAGCCCGCTGTACACGGTACGGTCTTCTCTTCTCATTTTAGGAGAGGCCTGAACACTGACGGCGATCTTGTTTGACAGGTGGGGTGACAACGCACATTTTTAACTGGTCAGCTCAAAAAAGAAATGAAAAATCCATGAGCGAAAAAATTTACTGATCTTTTTTTGGTGTTTCTTCAAAATTTCGATGGGAAACTGTATAGTGTGTTCCCCGACTGTTAAAGGTGGGGTCCTGTCTTCCTCAACCCCCCGCCAAGATCGCCCCCCGTGGGCCTGAGGAATCCATCTGTGCCGTAATTAAATTCAGTCTAGCTCTTCATAATAAAGATAAAAAAAAATTCAGACAGGAGCTCAAGATTAACATGTATACACTTATGACAACTAATAACATCCTCGTCTTGCCCATTCCTAGCTATAAAGACGACCAATGGTTTCTAGTCCAGCACAGTGAAGTCTAGTCATGTATAGCCTACTGCAGTAGACTATCAAACAATCCAAATAAGCGCACACAGATGTCAATCTTGGTGACTCCGTTCTAGTAGTATATTTATTCACTGATTTTTAGGATAGCCACTGTGAATCAAAGCTTACAAGTTTTCATTCATCACCGCTATATTGTTCAAGCAGAATTTAACCACAACGAGGCATATACTGAATGCCCGGTGCAAAGTCTAGTTTGCTCAATTATTTCATTTTATTAGCCTGCGGAAAAAAGCTGGATGTTGCCTTTCTTGTCGACGGTTCTACAAGTGTCTGTCGTGGTGCTGCATCGTGTCCAGAGTGGAACGCTGCTCTCCAGTTCTGCAAAGACATAGTCAACGGCCTGACCATTGGACCCGACCAGTCAAGGGTCGCTTTTATGACTTTTACTAATGAGATTGAGGTGGAATGGGACTTGACACGGTAGGATGAACACTACAGTTGATATTTTAAGCTCTGTCAGGAACTACAAAATTAAAGTTTAGCATTACTACTGCTATACCACAAAGCATGACTGTAGTTCTGCTTGGATGTATGCATGTATGTACGTGCATGGCTGTAAGTAAGTAAATATATCCTTTATTGAACCAACTGCTAACCGCACTTTCGTATACACGAAAGTTTCATGGTGAGTGAATCATACGTGTGATATGGGTTTCACGTACTATATTGTCTGCGGGTGGGATATTTCGATCGTGTGTGCGAGATCGCAAGGTGTATACAGCAAACTTTTATGGAAGGTAACAAATCGTGCAAAACATGCGCTGAGTGTGCGATTACGCTTGCGAACAGTTGGGACTCGATGCCCAAACAGAACTGTTCGAAGCTTTGCTGGGAGACAGGAAGGTACCGCGCTCTCCTCATTACAACCTGGACTCTTTCCCGTCCCTCCGGACCAACGAAACCCACCAAATGTGGGCCGGCCAAGTGTAGCATTGTTAACATCGTTGTAGTTCGGTTGTCGCGGACTAGATTCGACATTGCGATTATGAAGTCTACTGGACCCAGGGCTGAACCTTGTATTTGTCTGTATGTGTATGTGTGTAGATATGCGTGTAAAGTTCTAGGTTGATATTGTTTCAGATTGCCAAGAGATATATTATAGAACACGGGTTCTAGAATGGCATACGGTTTTATCTCCTAAGCCAATTGCATGCGAAATTCAAATGTAACACCTCGCTGACAACACGCGGCCAAACAACAGCGAGGAACCCCAGGAAGGGAACCACATCTTCCATTAGCACTAGGTGACGGAAGAAAGCGACTCACAAAAGAACCAATTACGTTGCTTATCCACACAGGGAACAGAGGTCTGCTTGTAAGGCATTTTTGCTACCCGACCCGTATCCGGAACACTGGACAGTTATCCGTGGCCGTACCCGACCCGTACTCAAAAATAAAAGAGGTGGTGTTGGTGGTGATGATGATGGTGATGATGATGATGAGGCGGAGGACGAGGAGGAGGAGGAGGAGGAGGAAGTGGAGGAGGAGGAGGAGGATAATAATAATAAAAATAATAATAATACTTCTTTCAATCATTCGTTTCGTCTGAGCTTCATATGCAGGGTTTTCTCTAGATACACAGATAAGACGACGCTGTTGTCAGCCATTGACAATGTCAAGTACACCGGCGGTGAGTTGACGGATTATCTTTCAGTAGCAGATATCATCCTTGGTGTCTTCAACCCATTGGAAGGGGACAGATTGTGCGACCAGAGTATACTGATAATCGTATCGGACGGAGCTCCAAGTTATCCTTCTGTGGCCTGGGCAGCTGCATCCACTACAGTTCAGGCTGATCTCGTTGCCGTGTTCATAGCGTGTATTACACCAGGATGCTATGAGAGCTGTGCGCGAGGTGTAGCTTCGCCCCCAAAGCAGGTGAGCAATATAATTAATGTTACATTTCAATCCAGGCCATACTTGAAGGAGTTGTATACAGGTTCAAATTCATCCGTCACCCGGCTGTATTTGAGGGAGTAGTTGACTGGTTCAGCATCTCCAGGGTGTCCCTTACCAACATAAAATGTTTTTCTCTTTTAATGTTCCCGCACTCTTACATTTTTCAGTGGAATCTTATTGCTGCCAAACTAGCTGTGATTGTTGCACATCTAGGGTATGCTCAGTCCAGTTTTTCTTGAATGTATACAAAAATGCAACAATACGATATTGAGAATGGTTAAAAAGTTTTTATAACAAGAAGAACCAGGGCTAAGATACATACTCAGATGTAAAGTGCATTTCATTCAATTTATCATATCTTTGTCTTTTATTTGTTGAAATAGCTTCACAATTGATACTTAGAACTTTTAAGGTAATGAATAACTAGCAACTAGTAATTAACTGCATATTCAATCAGAAAAGCATTGCACACGCAACTTGTAAGAAATTTTAATCACTGCAATGCAACTGATTGTAGATATGTATTGGTGACTATTGAGCAGTGAGAATACCCAATACCCATTGCTCATAAATAATTTCCTACGTATTTACTAGCATACTCAATACACAAAGCAGACTACACAAGACTTTCACGTGGTCTCCTGCTGCAATTTTGTTTACATCTTGTGTATTTGTATTACTGCAATTTTGGTTAAACACCTGAGGACTCAGGTATTTAAATCGGTCAACCATGAGACGCCTACGTGAAGTGGCAGCTGAGTTGAAGGCTGAGCTTAATCACCAGAAGCCATTATGGAACTTCACTGGTTTTGAAGCTCATGAAAGATCTCACAGGAGGCGAGAAAGTTGACCGATTACCAATCACCGTTTCAGGGCCTAGCATCGAACAACTCCTCTCTGTTCGGAAGCTGTCTTTCGGAACTGGTCAGGAAATGGCATATGCAATGATTGAGGTTCTTTCTGACTGACGCGTTAAGGATTGCATCAAAGAACTCAGCTTTGACACAGCAGGTGTTCTGAGATCCTCCGGTTCAAGAGGTTCAAGGCATTTCGCCCCAATATTCTTGTCGCAGATTAGAAGCCTGGTGTGGAAGTTCTGGTCATTGCAGCTGTACTCTGTGATATTTCGGCTGTGGTCATGGACTTTGCGATGAATCAGCTTTAACTAATACATCAGCGTGATGACTATGATGAACTTCTGGAGCTTTCTGTCATCTTTTTAGGAGTTTTCATCATGAAACCAGGTGCCACACACCTTGCCGGATTCATGGCAAGATAAAAAATATCCGCTTAAGATCTTCCAGTTCAGAGGTTCGGACTTTAAACCGACGAAACGAGAAGCATAAGATCTTGAACATTTCTGCCTCTTTCGGGTCGGGGTATAGGCTGTATAAAGCTATAGATCTTCTCCGACTACCAATTGCATCCCCTACCAGTGGCTTGAAGCTATTACAACTACTCACGACATTTGACTCACCAGCGTTCAATGGTATTCTGAAGAAGTTTTGAGGGCAGCTTTGATATCTAAGTGAAGAGCTGACAACATCAGCCTTCTTTGACCGAGGGGTCGATGTTGTCGAGAAAAGAGCAATCGCGGAAGAACTCAGTCAGGAAGCAAAGGAAGATCCTCCGAAGCGTATTTCTATGGCCCAGTCCCAGATTCTAGAATTAAGACTACGTGATTTCGTGACCGCTAACACGCGCAATTTCTTCCAGAATGTTGACATACCAGATTCCTTCCTGTAAGTCAACACAGAGGTCTGGCTGACAACTCCTGACTATCTTCAAGCAGAAGATGTTGTTCGAGAGCTTCGTGTTGTCAACGAAACTGCAGAACGAGGGGTGGCACTGGTGAGAGAATATGGTGGATTGCTAACAAAAGACGAGGAGCAGACTGAATCTGCTCTTCTTCTCATCAAGGAACACCGCAAGCTCTACCCCGATGGAAAGAAGGCTACTGTCCTCCAAGGGTCTCGCTTCTGCTTTGTACCAAACTCCCGGGCCTGGACCCAAATATTGTCGAAAAAGAGCTTCTGCTTTGTACCAAACTCCCGGGCCTGGACCCAAATATTGGAATGCACTAATAGTTCTATGAAGTAGTTGAATGCGCTTGTCCGTTATACCACTGCAGTGCATTCGACTGATTGATCATATCATATCGGAAGATAATATAAAATCCTGCCTGCAATATTTCTCTGATTATGACACGTGTTTTGTAAAGTATTCATGTTTAGTCAGGCACGATAAACATGGAGTAACACATCATGTGTTACACATAAAAAAATTAACCTCATGGTCTATTATTAACATGGGTCTAAGTAAGGTCTCTGTGTTCTTTTCACCAGAAGCTCATGAAATTGCAGCAATTGCATGAACTTGTTTTAAAAGTCCCCAACAATGTAGTTTCCTTAACGGCTTTTCACGATTATGCTTAAAAGCCTTGCGTTGTTATATTAGAAAACTGAGGTCAGGGTTTGTATTTTTTAATTTTACATTGAACTTTTTTGAACATCTTATGCCTATTGAGATTATTTATACTTATTCGTATGTCTGCCAATTTCTCAACAGGAATTTCCATTGCACATAAACTAATACGTCAAATATGAAGCCTGACACCTGGATTTATTTGGAATGTTGTGTTTGTCTTAGGCTAACGAAACATACTTCCTTGTGGACAGCTTTCTTAAGCTCGACCAAATCAGAGATAACGTGGTAAAGAAATTCTGTGACTGGACGGTGAGATTCAAACAAACCCGTATTAACCATTTACTAATTATCTATGAACTAACCCCCAAGGTTCAAAACTTTGTCATGGGCTGAAAGTAGCGTAGTCTTGTCTGTGTATCTAGAACAAAACTTTTCATGTAACCGTTAAGCTGTTCTCTTGCAAAGTCGATAAAAGTGAAGCCACGTGTCGCAATATTATTTTTAAAAGTATTGAAATCGCAAACTTTCCAGTAGTTATAGACAGGTTCTCATCCTACTGTTTTATGTTGTACTCCTCTGGCTGTACAGCATGCGATATGGTGTATGGTATAATTCATATTGATTGCTTCGCTTTAACTAAACTTTCAAGTTTTATTTCTAGAGCTCTTGCTTTAAAATAATTTTACACAATCTCAAAAGATTTCTCAAGTAAGCCATAAATGTGACATTAACATACATTTCAATGCCACCGATTTCTAGGAAATAATCATGATTAAACCTGAAAACTCTTATAAGCCACTGCATTCATGAACAAGATTTCCGATGTCCCACATGAGCCTTGTGAATCCCACAACGCATTCAGTCAAAGAAAGAAATATATACAAGAGAATTCTTTTTGAACAGAAAATGTGCTTTGAGATCGTGAGGTAGTGCTTTAAGATACTTTCCAAGATGATAATTCTCATGTTGCTGCTCATGATACAATCGTAGTATCGTCATCCAATACAACATAACATAACATAGCATAACAAGGGTTTAAAGTAGTTCAGAAGACGTGTAGTCTGTGTTAGAACCACTGCAAATTAACCTCGAACGCTTAATAGCCCAACTGTCCTAGCTTCTTCTTAAAAGCTGTGATAGTCCACTGAGACAGTACTATCATCCAAACCATTCGACAGGTCTACAACTCTTGCACTGAAGAACTTCTGCCCAAATGTTCCTTTCGGCCTCTTAAATAATTTATACCTGTGCCCCCATGTTGCCTTGTTTGGTGCTGATTCAAAGAACGTCTTCCTTTCCAGTGATAACCTAATAAGCTTCGATTAGATCCCCTCTGCTCCTCCTTCTCTCCAGTGTTGTTAGTCCACACCTTTTCAACGTTTTATTCATAACTCAAATCTCTGTAGCCCCAAATCATTTTGTAGCTCTTCTTTGCACTTTCTCCAGCTTTTCAATGTCCTGTTTCAGGTATGGATTCCATACCTGGATACAGTATGCCAACTGCGGCCTAACCAGTGATTTGTACAGCCTTATTGTTATATCCTTGTCTCTGGTGACTATTGTCCTTCGCATCATACCTAAAGTTAAGTTAGCGTTTTTCGAAGCTTAAGCACATTGCCTTGAAGGCTTTGCAGTCTTGCGCATGATCACTCCCAAGTCCCTTTCTTCCTAACTCACTTTCAATACCTTACCTTGCATTTCATATGAACACTCGCTGTTTCTCTTCCCCATATGCATCACTGAGCAATTTTCCAAATTAGAGCATTTGCCTGTCCTGTTACCATCTGAACATTCTTCTTAGATCTTCCCGCAGTATCTCTGCTTCTTCTTCATCATCCACTGATCTACGTATATAGTTTTGTATCACCTGCAAACTTAGAAATTTTTGACAAAATCACAATCGTCTATTTCATTAATAAAAAGTACGAACAGCAGTGGCCCAAGCACTGATCCTTGTGGCACTCCACTTAGCACTGTCGTCCAGCTAGAGTGTTTATCTCCTATGCCCACCTTTTCTTTTCTACCTGATACTAGCTTTGAATCCATGTTAGTACTTGCCCTCTAATCCCACTTGCTCGCAACTTTTTGGCCAGTCTTACATGAGGCACTTTGTCAAATGCCTTGGCAAAGTCCAAGTAAATTATATCAGTGTTATAACATCGACATGGTGTTGTACTCACCATGCTGGCAGGCACAACAATTAATAAAACTGGCAACTTTGTAAATTTCAGTGGCTGGATACCAGGTCATCTGGGTCAGCTGAACACGAGATCACATTGAGAAATATTAATGTATGAAGGACTGTTGTATTTCGTTGCAGCTGGCTGAGGCATTGAAAAAGTGGGTTGAAAAACCAAACCTAGTACTCGTCTAACGGAACGACAGTCATGAGCACTGAAGATGTTTGCTGAATCTTCAATTCTTCCAGATACAAAAACATTACTTTAATTTAACTGAGATTTCTGCAACTGCTAGCTTGAACTGACATTGCAATCCTGTATTATCTGCTTTTGCGAAGATACTATCCAGAATGTAAACTGTGCGATATGTTGTCATCATCAGTACTCATCTATGATCTTTCTATATATATACAGGAGAATTCTTGTATAAATACAGAAAATGTGATTTGAGATAGTGAGATAATGCCTTACGATACTTTCCAAGATTGCAATTGTCAATAACTTCTTCGTTTGGAAATTAAATTTTGATGCATTGAGGTGTTGTTTTTATTTGAATACTCCACCACAACTGGTTAAATGAATCTGCCTTAACGTAGAAAAACAACGTGGCAAATAACCTGGGAACTACATAACCGTAGCTTAGACAATTTTATCCAGACGTTAAAGAACAGCAGAAGATACGAAAACAGAAAGATATATACGCGCTGTTGTCTGCATGCGCCGTGTGATGTCATGCTGTAATGTAATGCAATAAAACTATGTAGCTCCCATTCAGAGTCTCGCACTGGCGATTAGAACGCGCCATTAGTAACTAACGCGCGTCATCAGCCAAAGATGTAAGTAAGCATCGAGCGGTGCTTACACGCCAGTTGCAATACCTAAGTTGGTCCCAAAATACCATTCAGAAATCCACCTAAGATTCCAGACCTCGCTGGTCGGTTGACCGAGCACAAACACAAGAGCGAAAGAGACAGAGACAAACATATAGAAAAGAAGATATTTAAGCAGACACAGATAGATTGAACAGAGACAGACAGAGACGAACAAAGGTAGCATTGCGAGTGAGCTAGATTGTTATCTATCTTTCCAAACAATTTCATCTTGATTGAGTCACCAACAAAGATTCTGCTACACACACACACACACACACACACACACACACACACACACACACACACACACACACACACACACACACACACACACACACACACACACACACACACACACACACACACACACACACACACACACACACACACACACACACACACACACACACACACACACCTACACACACACACACACACACACGCACACACACACACGCACACACGCACACACACACACACGCACACACACACACGCACACACGCACAACACCCCACACGCACACGCAAGCACGCGCACGCACGCACACACGCATGCACACATGCAGACACAACCATTTATATATATATACATATTTATATATAAATGTATTCTGTATATATAAACTAGTCGTTGTTTAGAGAACGAGTAAGAACGAGTAGAGAAGCCGGAGATTGGTCGTCGTGAAAAGTGACTGATGCAGATTGCTTCACGTAAATTTAATAGTACCTTATCCGCCTTTTTTCGTGTAATTAGGTGCAGGACTGCCACCTGGCAGATTCTCGTTAGAAACCTCACATGTATAGGGTTACTGATGAGGTCACCTATTCCTCCTCCTGGGCCTCCTGTTCCGTCTTCTTCCTCTCCTTTCTATTCCCCTCCTCCTATATATCCTCCTTCTATTCCTCCTGCTCCTCCTCTTCCTCTGCCTTCTCTTTCCCCTTCTTCCTAATGTTCCTCCTTTTTCTCCTCCTCTTATCCCTCATCCTCTTCCTCGGTAGCAGAAGATACGAAAACAGACAGACACAGAGAAAAAGAGATTCAAGCAGACACAGATAGATTGAACAGAGACAGACAGAGACGAACAAAGGTAGCAATGCGAGTGAGCTAGATTGCTGTCTACCTTTCCAAACAATTTTTTGTTGATTGAATCACCAACTAAGAAACTGCTACACACACCCACGCACACACAGACACAGATTTATTAATATATGTGTATATATTTATGTGTGTATATATATATACACAGAGAGAGAGACAGAGACAGAGAGACAGAGAGGCAGAGAGATAGAGAGACAGAGTTAGAGGAGAGAGAGAGAGAGAGAGAGAGAGAGAGAGAGAGAGAGAGAGAGAGAGAGAGAGAGAGAGAGAGAGAGAGAGAGAGAGAGAGGCATGCAGTTTGTCAAGTTTTAACGACTAGTCGTTGCCCATAGAACGAGTAAGAACGAGCAGAAGAATCGGAGGTTAGTCGTAGTGAGTGGTTACTGATGTAGATTGCATCACGTATATATAACAATAGCACCGTAGCCGCCCTTTTTCGTGTAATTAGGTGCGGGAGCGCCATCTGGCCGCTCCGTGGTTAGAAACCTCTCGCGCGTAAGGTTACTGATGAGACTGCTATGTTTGAACAAGTATAGCTCCTTCAATCACATTTTAAGCCATATTTCTCGTCCTCCTGCATTCCTTGACCTCCTTCACCCCCTTCCTCGTGACTGCAAAACTTGCAGGAGGAGACGGAATAGGAAGACGAGGTCCTCGTCTTCCTATTCCGTCTCCTCCTGCAAGTTTTGCATCCTCTTTTTTTCATTCTTATTCTCCGCCTCCTCCTATTCTGCCTCATCTACATCCTTGTTTCTATTTTTCCTATTCCCCACCTCCTATAATTCCCTCCTGCTGTCCTCCTCCTTCATCTTCCCGTCCTCCATTTCTCCTCCTGCAATTGCTCCTCGTCGTCCTACTTCGTCTCCTTGTCCTTCTTTCTATTCTTCCTATTCTCATCCTACTTCTCCTCGTCCTGTTCCTGCTCCTCGGCCTTGTGGTTGGAAAACAATACACAAAAGAAGGAAAACAGCACAGCAGCATAAAACTAGTAGAAATAGTTATCCAGGGAGAGAAAGCTGGGAAAGAACAGGAAGCATGATGAATTGATGCAATTACCACATTTCTATAATTGCAAAACAATAATTATGTCTGATTTAAACATACACTGAGTTGTGAAAAAATACCCAAAATTGCCTTCCTGAGCCAGATGCATCTGAAATAATTGATAAGGAATATTAGACTTTCTTCCTAACATTCACCAATGCAAGGCTTTTTGCCAGAGAACCAACAATTCCATTACCATTGACTGTTCAGCTCTTTATTTTGATTCCCTGTAACCTTTAACTAAATAATCCAGTTTTGCTAACACTTTTCTTTTATAATGAATCGATACAATTACCAGATTTGTATTCGAAAAGTGATAATTATGTCTGATTTAAACATAAATTGAGCACGTAACTATGTTTCCATATGTTTGCCTCCCCATTATCTGAAATCATCAACTGCTCCTTTATTACAGGAGATTTCTCCTCAGCGTTCAAAATAGCTAAAGTTGTTCCTGTATATAAAAACGGACCCAGGGACAGAACATCTAATTACCGACCAATATCTGTCTTGCCTTCCTTTTCTAAAATATTTGAGAAATTAATGTATACCCGTCTGGACAGCTTCATAACCAAAGAAGGAATATTATTCCCATCTCAGCACGGGTTCCAAAAGGGCCATTCTACTTATATGCCCCTGTTAACTATACAGGATACAATCTCAAGCGCAATTGAAAATAATGATTATTCCCTTGGAATCTTCCTCGATGTTGCCAAAGCATTCGATTTTGTGAAGCACACTATTTTAATACAAAAGCTTAGAATCTATGGAATTAGGGGCATTCAGTTAGACTGGTTAGACTCATAAAATGGATTGGACTATCTGGAACCAGACTAATGGCTGCAGTACGAGATAGGAAATGCTGGACAATGTTGACCCATTCATGTAGCCTATCATCGCAAAGCGACGACGGCGACATGACATGACAGTTAGACTGGTTCATAAGTTATCTCAAGAATCGATTTCAATTCGTTTCAGTTAATGACTGTACTTCAGACCTAGGATCCATTACCTTTGGAGTTCCCCAAGGCTCAAATCTTGGTCCGCTCCTGTTTTTAATCTATATTAATGACTTACCTAGCGTGTTACCATCCATGTACTTCGTCCTATTTGCTGATGATTCAAATTTATTTTACTCTCACAGGTCAACAGATACCTTGTTTCAGAATGTCAATTCTGAACTTCACCTAGTGGCTGAATGGTTTCGATCCAATAAATTAACCCTCAATTTAGGCAAGACCAATCATATATTATTTAGATCTCATAAGAAAAAATGTCCCCCTATAAACCCCACTTTACTCATTGATGGAACTCCCATTGCCCAAGTAGCCAGTACCTAATTCCTAGGCACATACATTGACCAGCACCTCACCTGGAAGGAGCACATAAAATGCATCTCAAATAAAATGGCTAAAACTATCGGCATACTCTATCGCTCCTCCAAATTCATTCCCCTCTCCATCCGACCCACACTTTATTATACTCTGATTTATCCTTACTTAACATATTGTAATCTAATTTGGACATCCACATATAAATCCAATCTTAATAGACTAATCACTCTCCAAAAAAGGCTGTCCGTTATATTGTTAACGGACCTTATGGAGCGCATACTAAACAATACTTCCTGGATCTTGGCTTACTGAAAATCGATCAGATCAGGCGCATGCAATTAGGAGAGTTCATGTATCGTTACGATCATGGTGTTTTACCGATTGTTTTCAATAACTTTTTTTTAGCTCCACCTCTAATTCCCACCCTTACCAAACAAGAAATCTGACTACTTATGTTCCTCCGTACGCACACACAAATACTCGACTATTCTCCATAAAATGTACTGGAACCCATCTGTGGAACCTACTTCCTTCATATGTTCAAAATCAACTTAATATTGCCTTGTTTAAAAGTAATCTTCGTATGTTTATTAAAGACACTCAAATAGATTAACTGAACTATGGGGTTTCTTGCCAGATGTGTTTTTTGGACTTATTAGTTAAGAATTATAGTTAAGACTTTAGTTTTCTTTTGTATATAATTCTGTTGTTTAATCCCTGGTTGGGACTTCTGTTGTTAGGCCGTCTCCATGCCTCTTACTCCACATAGGGGGCCCTGGTAAGCGGGGTTCATGACCCCTTTAGGTTCCCCTGTGTAACCAGATACGTTTATTTTCTTCACATGCCTGTTTTCCTCATCTATTTGTTTGAAATGTGTTTGGTTACCAAATAAAATTGATTTGATTTTGATTTGATTTGATATGTCTACATGTCCAATTTTTTCCAACTTACTTATTTACTGGTTTGGTGAACACTGCTGTGGCCTTTTAGGTAGCAAACAAACACAGTAACCATACCTGGTAGTGATGTGTAGCATGATGTCCACATTATAAAACTGTCTGTGGAGCACAAAGGTTGTATGTCCATTTTAAGACACCCCTCCTTACAAATTTGCTTCATTTTATATTATTCTCATGTCATATAAGATTAGTGCACTGCTAAGTCTGACTACCTTTTTATAGAAGTATTCAATGATGCCAAGAAAGTATGATTATTTAACTATGTTATATTTTTCATATTCATTTGAAATTTAAACTTCAATTTTCTCGAAAGTATTGATTTTGGACATAATACGTTTGTCCTTTATACAGTCGATATAATGGTCACCCTCATGGTGGACGTGCGTTGTGTTGGGTCCTAGTGCAGTGGCATGGCTAATTTAGAGGAATATTTCAACGAGAGAGGGCGCCACCCTCTTGTACCTCTTAAGCGTTCACTACGCCTTGGCAGGCCAGCGGGAGGGTTCCCTACTCCTACCTCTATCTCTCCAGGTACCCGATCAACACCTACCAGGATGGCTGAAAGGCTGTCCGCGACTTCCGTTCTAGAAGCAAGGTTTGGCAGAAACGTTACCTCAGGATCTGAACTGAACCTATACACAGTTTTAATTGGAGTTTCTAGGGGAAATCCCCCCTCGCTCAGGCTCCTCCTATCTGGGTCTTCAATCGTGGCCTCAGATGGGACCTCCCACTGGTCTAAGTCCTCCTCAACCAAGGAAACTGGCGCCTTAGACCTTCTTCTAACAGCGCTAATAATCTTCGTTCTTCTGCCTCACTTAATCTAGGATTATTTTAACACCAATTTAAACAGCATCGATCGACTTAAACTCATTTTTAATTCGTGCAGATTAACTTAACTTCACAATTGCAGAAATGATCTTTTAGTCCTTCATTAATTAATAAGAGTCCTCCTTAAACACTTATATAGCTCCACAATTAATATACAGCAACTTAAGAAACCACTAATCTCAATGCACAAACACTGATTAAACATCCAATCACCATTCACGTAGCAAACACCTGGCCCCAACTTATCCACGAGCGCTACCGATGCAATGTGATGCCTTGTGCAATATTACCGCAGTTGAATTCCTGTCGCTACTCTCTCTTATAACACTAGTAATCGATTTGGCAATCGCCCTACACACGAAATTTTGCCTTCTTAAATTTAGAAAAGAAATGAAATTGTTGCCTGCATTTTCCAGAAATTTCGAACCGCAGCTCGCTATCCCATCGGCAGGGCCCAACAATGGCGGCAACCTACTTCGACGTTTTAGCGCTCCGACAAAAATCTTTAAATTCATTCAAAATTCGTTAAGTCCCATTTCTAATGAGTAAAATCGACAAGCGGTCGACTTTATCGCTGTCGTATTACTACAATTTATTCAATTATTGTCCACTTTTGCACCGAAATTTAACAATTAAATTTGGCGGCAATGTTGAGCCTAAGAAACACCCTCGACCTACCTTGACGGCTCCCACCCTCGTAGCCTTGCACCCCTAGCGACTGCTGAACAAAGTATAATTTTAGTGTTGTGAACTGTTTTCAGTGTTTATCGAGACCTCTCCAACCCAAATCCCGTTTTTCTCGGGAATTTAGCCTTCCATAATTGTTCAGTTCCGGAACCTCTTGTTAAGTTCCGGAACCTTTTTCTAGAAAAAAAAACACTGGTTACAGGGAATGTGTATAACCACAGTATACTATGTGTATGTATGTATACCCTCAGTCACTCAGAGCGTGTATATATTTCATGAAAAAACAGGATATATGCACATAAGCTGAAATATTTAAGTGATTTCTATACACATACGCATGATACGCTGCAAAGTGCAAAGTATAGTGCATGGTTGTACACTTTGCATAATTCTTAGTTCTCATAAAACAACAGGCGCTTGACTTTTTTGTTACGACGCAGGCACCGTAGAGAGGCTAAGAAAAATCGATTCAACTATTATAGGTCAGTAAACTTGGATGATTCGCGGTCTGTAGCCAACTGACGTGTGGCCAACTAGCGTTTATTGCAGTCTTCCATCATTTCTAAGGCGAACGCAAGCCGTACTCAAAGTTCTCAACGATGTTAATCTTTTCACCCTGATGTTAATCTTTTCATCTCATTCGCGATCCATCTTAACAAAATAATACAGACGCCACTTGTCGTATAAACTGTCTGAAATAATGTTAGTTATGTCCAATGCAAAACGACACCTGAAGTTTTTAGCTGTCGTAATATTTTCTTCTCCTTCGAATAACGATTGAATTGTTCGCATTATGAGCAGCTGATTTACTGCTATCGATATATTTGATTGATATTTTTCGGGTAGACTGAGTGTGTTCTGCGTTGCCAAGTTCCAGCGACAAAATCCAACCCGCCGCGGAGAGTGTACATAGTTGGAAGTACGAGCCATGTCCAATCCATGTACCTAGACATAGAGGGCTATTGGCGGATGGTTGAGGTACCGTGCTATTACGTACCAATCCTTGTAAGAAAACAACACTACGTTTGGATTAAAAGTTAATGACCTGAATCGCAGGCTATACAAAACAGCGACCCTACTGTTTATATGTCTCTAGCAATATGCATGAAACGTGTAACAGCACCATTATTATTATTTTTTTTTGTCGCCGGAGGTACCAAGGATCCCTCAGGCTCTAAGAAACTATATCAAGTTAGAGGTTATTATATTATTATTATTATTATTATTATTATTATTATTTTTTTTTTTTATTTATTATTATTATAATTATTATTGACACATGACTGCACGAACGCATCGGCACTTCATGTATCTGCGTTAATAAATGTTGATAAAAATCAAATTTCCTTCAATATCGTCCAATTTCACGAGATAGCGAATTCATATTCCTAATCAGTATTCTATACATCTCTCTACTTGTGTTCAAGTAAAAAATTAAGGATGCCAAATTTTTCATCAGGCGTTGATAATATTTCACGTGTTCGTTTTCTATGTCGCGTACGTTTCTATGTATGCATATACGTATCTGTTTATGTTTGTGCATTTGCAAGCATGTAATCAAGTGCAAAAGTTTCCTATTTCATATTGTGGCCGTCTTGACATAGGTAGTAACACACTAACAATAGGATAATTTATTTACAAGCGAACATGACTCAAAGGAAATCAGACATCGACAACAGACAGAGACAAACCAGCGAAGAATCTCCGAAGGAGAAACACAGCTTTCATCAATAAGAATAAATTGTCTGACAACCTGTGACATGAACTCATCAGCCTCTCTTTGACTCTGCGCAGGCGTTTGAAGACCATTCTGTTCAGCAATGGTTTTATTGTGTCAGGACAGGAGCTTCACAGACGAGTGTAGCACGCAGAGAGCTATATGAATTTATTTGCAATAGAACTTACAATTGCATCAATCAATGACAAGAGACCGATGAAAAAGACGAATACGGTTAAAAACGAACCAAATGCTTATCCACGTAATAGTCATGGAGCTAGCTCATGTTTCGTGTGCACTTTAATATACAATCATTTTGACCTCACAGGGTAATTTTAGGCCTACCTAGTCAAAAACTGTCTTAAAACAATTGATCACATGACTCGCTTATTGATCGCTTAGCCGCCACATTGGATTGACCCTGCAACTCTTCAACACGTTTCCTTCTTTAAATTGTAGGTCTTAATTAGAATCTCTTTTTCTTACGTATTGATTGCTCACTATAGACTTTTTTGAGAAATTAAGTAGGACCGACGACTTTAGTGAAATCAAAGCACAAATTAACTTCAGCACTTTTTATAAGGTCGGTCATCCCTCGAAATGAGGAGAAAGAGTGAAAAACATTTCAACACGCTCGTTTATTCCTATGCTCCGTATATTCAATTCAATTCAATTCAAATCATTTATTGCATCCCAATAGACGTAATGACAATCAATCGAATGTGGTGAATTAGAGTATGCATATAAAAATGTTGTCTGTGTATATGTACGTTTGTATGTATATGTGATGCTCAGTCGATTCGTCTCGAATAACCTCGAGGAATATGAATTTAAATGCTCTATTCCATAAATATTCCTTTGTATTTGCAATTCGCTTCTTTCGACGTATTTCTTCCTTCTTCGTTGTCTTTTGCTTTCTTCCTTGTTACCTCCGTCTTCACCTTCGACCACTATGGCTAGAGAGCTAGTCTTCCGCAGCGTTGCTACATGGGCTCGCCATGTCTTGCTTGTAGCGGGAGGGCCGCCAGAGTTAGCCAGAGTAACTTTATTTAGAGGTGCAAGGATCGCCAGTTAACTTGATGACCTTTCTTGTTTCATGGCAAAAGGGCCGCTAGTCGCGGTTGACCAGTTAGGTGGCGTTGTGCCACCAGCACGAGGATTCTTTCGATTAGAAAGCCGCAGTTGAGATGTCAGTGCCTATTGCCGATTCTTCTCCAGTATAAAAGTGAAGATTTTAAACATCTATGGTATACTCCGTCACACCCCGTACTCTCGTGGAGCCAGTCCCAAGCCTGTGAAAGAGAGGATGGCGACGCTGATGATCATTTGTTCTGAATCAGCGTCATTAAACAGCAAATAACCAGCGTCTAAGGTAGTCGATTTGTGAAGCACGTCTCTTGTTGTATACTGCACAATGACCCTCGAATAAGCATATTGTCAACCCAATCCTTCCGTTGACAATCCTTCTGATTAAATCCTTGTTCTCTTCGTACTTAACGCCTATTTAACGTTCACCTTTTGAACACTAATTCTACGTATAAGTATAACCTGAATTAATCAGCAACACCGTTGTAATATCTTTTCAGTTTAATAAGAAACAAACAGACAGAACTCAATTCGATTACAACTCAACTAGTCAGCCACACTACTACAGCGAACACACTCGAATTCAAACTTCTCTAGTCAGCATAATTCTTCGCGCCTCTTGACACACCTGTCTTCTGTGCGCTTAAACGAACTCTAATAATATACATATAGCGCGCCGCTGCCGATATCGGCCGGCCGCGCGTGTCACTAAGACTAAACGTTATACATCTATCATATATACACATACACGTGAAACTAAAGTAAGCGCACTATATATATACGCTAATATCTCGCACTGCAAGACTGTACACAAAACTCAGTTCACATTACCTCCTTCCTTCTTCTGGAATTGAGCAAATTAAATTTCAAAATTTGCGAAATTACCAAAATACATGAAACATATATATATATCTAAATAATTAATGAACAGTCTTACGATTACTTATAACCTTGACAAACAATCAGCAATAATATTCAATCTGCCCTTCTTGTACTTCACCTCAACATCAAAAGTTTGTAAGGCTAACGCCCAACGCACAAGTTTAGCAGACTTAGACATTGACTCAGTCAAATATGTAAGAGGATTGTGATCAGTAAAAATGAAAATTTTTGATCCAATTATAATTTCTTTTAACTTGTTTAAAGCCCAAACAATAGCATAGGCTTCCTTTTCCACCATAGCCCATCTCTTCTGGGTATCAGTTAATTTCTGACTGATAAATGACACAGGGCGTTCTATTCCCTTGTCGTCCATCTGTGTTAAAACAGCACCGACTGCAAAGTCACTACTATCGCAGTACAAATTGAATGGTTTTCCGACTTCAAAAACATATAACACTACTTTGGATCGCACAGCCTCTTTAAGTAAATCAAATGCTTGCTGATGTTCAACAGTCCAATCAATCTTATCAGAAACACGTTTACTAGTTAAATCAGATAAAGGTTTCGCAATCTGTGCAAAGTCCTTAATAAACTGTCTGTAATAATTAAAAAATCCAAGCAGTTGCTTAACTTGCTTCTTAGTTTCTGGGATCTTCAAATTAGTCAAACTTTCAATTCTGTCTGGATTCATCTTTATCTTACCAGACCCAACCACATGACCGATAAACCTTACCTCACTCTTACCAAATATGCATTTTTTCAAATTCAAAGTAACGTTATGCAATCTCATTTGCATCAAAAATGCATCTAGATGCTGCAAGTGAACTTTCCAACTGTCAGAATGCACAGCAATGTCATCAACATACGGTTCTGCAAAGTCACTTATAGGCTGTAAAACTAAATTTATCGCCTTAACAAAAGTTCGGCCTGAATTTATCATTCCAAAAGGAACACGAGTAAATTCATACAGTCCATTATGTGTTACAAAAGCTGTCTTCCATTGATCAGATTGTTTTACAGGACAAGTCCAATAAGCACTTCGACAGTCCAAAATAGAAATCACATTAGACTTTCCAACTTTGTTCAAAACGTCTCTGACAATCGGCATAGGATATTTACAATCCACTGTGAATGAGTTAATGTATCTGTAGTCACAGGCAAGTCTTAACGATCCGTCTTTCTTTTTAACAATAACCAAAGGGCTTGCCATTCTGCTCGATGATGGTTTGATAATGTTTGTTTTTAACATTTCTTTGATCTGACGTTCCACTTCTGATCGATAAATCAAAGGAATTCGATATGCTGCAAATTCCTTTTCACGAAATCCTGGTTTTAGTTCAATTTCATGTTCAACCAATGTACATAATCCGGGTTTTTCTGAAAATCTGTCACAGTATTTGTTCAAGATTTTCAACAACTGTTCTTGCTGAGTTACTGTTAAATGGCTAATTTGTTCAGGATCGAGGTTAAGTGAATTCTTGTCATCTTGAACCTCATTCCTCATTGGTAATTCAACCACTGAACCAAAATCTTCATCTTCTTCAACAATTAGACCACAACTTAATGCTCGAGTAACATATTTTCTGATCTTGTTGGCGTGAATTATTTTTCGACCATTTTCACCCATATCGACTAAATAAGAGTACTTTGATCTTCGATGTATGATCGTACATGGACCATGCCATCGAGAAATAAGTTTGTTTGTTGACGTTGGATACAAAACTATGACTTTCTCACCAGCTTCAAATTCTTTGTGCTTTGCTCTCTTGTTATACTGATTCGTGTATTGTAATTGCTTTTCTCGAGAGTAAGATTCTGCAAACAATAATGCTTTCTCCATATTTTCTTTGAGTTCTTTCAAATACTTTTCTGGTTTAACTCCAACATGAGGTGGTAAGTTTATTTCTCTAGTCCAACTCTCTTTTAATATTGCCAATGGTCCTCTCGGAATTTTCCCATAGACAAGCATATATGGTGATACTCCAGTAGTTGCATTCGGCACTTCTCGTAATGCCCACACTGTGAAAGGAATTATCTTGTGCCATTTCCTCGGGTTGTCTATTATCACATGATGGATCATCTTTTTAAATGTCTGATTCCATCTTTCTACTAATCCAGCAGCCTCTGGGTGTCCTGGTGTGTCGAATCGTGGACTACAGCCCATTAAATCGAGAAATTCTCTTGTCAAACTGGCTGTGAAGTTCGTTCCTTGGTCACTGATGATCACGGACGGCACACCAACGTTCATGAATAGTTCCATCAACGCTTCACACACAGCCTTCGCTGTCAGCGATTTCAATAAAAAGATTGTAGGCCATCTGGTGCACGAGTCCACAATGCATAAACAATACTTGTGACCTGCAGCAGATACTGGATCGATCGGGCCAACGAGGTCCATCGTCATTCTCTTGAAGGCGACCTCTTCTCTTGAGACCGGAGTGATAGGTACTCTATCCATCACCAAACTCCTTGCCTTTAGTTGACACTTCTCGCAAGACTTACAAAATTTCACAATGTCTCTTCTCATCTTTGGCCATACAAAAGACAACTTTATTCGTTCTCTTGTTTTCTCTTCTCCTAGATGTCCTCCAAATACCGATTCATGCGCCAATTCCATCACTTTAATTCGTCTCTCTTTTGGTAACACTAGTTGATATATCGTCTGGTCTAATATCTGATACTTCTTATGTAATAAACCGTTGATCACACAGAATTCAGATTCTTTCTCTTGTGCTAACTTCCACCATGGCTTCAACGATTCATCCTTTCTCTGTTGCTCTTCGAACTTCTTCGAATCGGCAATCTGCACCTTTTGTTCTTCGTCCATCTCTTCATCTCTATACAAGTCTCCTATCCCCACATCACATTCATTGTCTTCTTCAGTTTCATTTAATGTGCCATTCTCGCATGCAGCCATCTCTTGCTCATTCATCTCTGATGTTATACCATCTCGCGATAAACTTCGTTGCTCATTACTTTCGTTTTCCTCATCACTTGAACTTTCAATTTCACTCTTCTCATCAACATCTACCATTTCCTGTTTCCGACTCTGCGCTCTCGTCATTACATTTGCTTGTACACTCACATCTCCTTGTATCGTTTTAATTTTCATCTGTGGTACGGCTTTTAATTCGGCAATTATCTCTGGATGCAACAAGAATCTTTCTGTACTGCCCATCTTTGCAATACTAGCACACATCAAGGTGACATAAGGTGTAAGTGAACACTGGATTTTACGCGGAAATCCCTCTTCTTCCACGTCACTACCACACAGTCTAACATCCACTTTCACTAACTTCGCAGGAATGGCATCTCCTGCCACACATTGCAAGTTCACTTTTCCAATTTGTTCCACCTTCATGCCTTCCAGTAATTCTTCACTAATCACCGGAATCTCTGCACCCGAGTCGCTCAGTGCTTTGACTTTCACTGGCTCTTTACCGTCTACTCCACGAATTTCGACCTCGACATATTGCAAGAACGATTTCTTCAATATTCGACTGTCATCTTTTCCTATGACTTCTCTCTGAATTTCAGCATCCAATAGAATTTCTTTTTGAATACCACATTTCATTACTGACTTTACTTCAGTTTCTTGGTTTTCTTGACCCGTGGTTTGATTACCTGTATCACTAACCACTTGAATCAAATTCACCCTTGTGTGTTCTTGATTTCTGCTAGAACTAGCTGCTGCCACTGGAACTGGACAAAATTTAACCAAATGTTTGTCTGAACCACAGTTGTGACAACGCTTCACCACCATACCTCGTTGTTCATTGCCTTCATATCTCTTATACTGCGTAAACGATGTGTTGCCTTCCCTCTTGGCAAACGGCGCTGACGATTTGTTAAATCCCTGACGACCAAACGTCACTTCTCTGGTCTCATTGGGTACAGGGACACTATCCATGACTTCTTTACCTTTGAACTGACTCCCTGTTTCTGGATTACTTTTCCACTTTCCACTCTGGCTTTGGTTTACGGAACGTTGAGAAGGATAACTGTTTATATTTGGGATCGCAAACCCAATTCGATTGTTTACATGAATGTCTGCTAAGTCTGCCACTGCACTAGCTTGAAGACAGTCAGTTCCTTCCTTCGACAATACAAACTGTAGTGGACCTGGCGGTAAACATTCTTTTAGCTTATCCGCTACCAGCAAATCAAAGAGCGTATCATACTCTCTGTTCACGTTTCGACTTCTCACGTAATAGTTTAGCAAGTTCTTCAGTCTTGCCGTAAACATCGTATAAGTCTCTTCTGTTGTCTTCTTAGCATCCACAAATCTGGCTCTGTATTCTCTCGAAGTCAACTTAAATTCTTTTAATAAGTGCTGCTTGACTCTATCATAATTGTCTAGATTATCGTATGACAATCTATTCAGAACGGTTCGAGCTTTCGGCGTCATCAATGGTAGTAATAATTTAACCCAAAACGGCTTTTCCACAGCAAAACTGCGAAACGCGTTCTCGACTGTTTCAAAATATAATGGCACCTCCATCATATCAGTTGGCATTTGAGGCAATACATGCTTCATTGCATCACCTATTTTCTTAATTTTTGACACCAAAGTTTCACTTTCTTGCTGTTTCCTTCTTTCAGTTTCCCGTTCTTCTCTCATTTGCGTTTCTTTCAATGTCAATTTTGATTTCTCCAGTTTCAGACGTTCTTGTCTTTCTGTCTCTGCCTTTTCCAAACTTTCTTTCTGAAATTTGAGTTCTTCTTGTCTTATCTGTTCTGCGCGTTCTAACTCTAACGTTCGCGCTTTTTCTTTTTCTTCTTCACGCATTCTCTTTGCTTCAATCTGTTGCTGACGAACCTCTTCATCACTTTTTCTAGCTTTTTCAAATTCAATCATCTGCTCCAATCTTCTTCTTTCAGCATCTTCCCTATCTCTTTTCAACTGTTCTAACTGAATCTCAAACTGATTCTTTTGCAATTCAAGTTCTGCCTTACGCACTTGTTCTGCTTCATCTTCTCTCTCTCTTTGCAGACGCAATTCCTCTTGCCTTGCAAGTTCCGCTTTCTCTTCTTTCTCTCTCTGCAGACGTTCTGCTTTCTCTTCTTTCTCTCTCTGCAGACGTTCTGCTTTCTCTTCTTTCTCTCCCTGCAAGCGCAATTCGTCTTGTCTTACACGTTCTGCTTCTTGTCTCAGCTCTTTCTCTTCATGTCTACGTTTCTCCTCTCTATCTTCTTTCATCATCATCCACTGCATCAACATCTCCATAGACATAGGCGCAGGAGGTTTTTCAATAGTCTTTTCGACAGCACCGCCAACGGCACCTTCTTCTTCGACTTCTTCTTTCACCCACACTTCAGCGAGTTCCTGTATCATGTCACCACGTGACATACCTTCTAATTGTTCTTCTTTAAAACCGGCTTTCAACAAACGCTGTTTTAGCCTTTCCGTAGACATCTTCTTAATATCTGCTTGTCTTTCAGCACTTAGTTTCTCCATCTTACTTGTTTACTTTGGTGATTTCTCTTTTCAAAGAAGTCACAGTTTTTCTTGGTGTGTGAATCGATAAACAAACGGGATTTCTTTTGTATTTGTTCGTGGAAAACAACGAAATTTTTATACCGTTTCTCGTGTTCCACCGTCGTTGATATCGTAAACTCGTCACACAGCAACAACGCGTAGATTCTTCTAACACCGTCGTAGATTCTTCTAACACCGTTGTAAATTCTTTTATCACCGTTGTAAATTCTTTTATCCGCCGAAGGAGGTGATAACGTGAATTTTAATCCACCGTGAGTTTATATCCACCGTGAGTATTTATCCACCGTGAGTATTTATCCACCGTGAGTTCTTATCCACCGTGAGTTCTTATCCACCGTGAGTTCTTATCCACACCGTCACTGCCACCAATAATGTCAACCCAATCCTTCCGTTGACAATCCTTCTGATTAAATCCTTGTTCTCTTCGTACTTAACGCCTATTTAACGTTCACCTTTTGAACACTAATTCTACGTATAAGTATAACCTGAATTAATCAGCAACACCGTTGTAATATCTTTTCAGTTTAATAAGAAACAAACAGACAGAACTCAATTCGATTACAACTCAACTAGTCAGCCACACTACTACAGCGAACACACTCGAATTCAAACTTCTCTAGTCAGCATAATTCTTCGCGCCTCTTGACACACCTGTCTTCTGTGCGCTTAAACGAACTCTAATAATATACATATAGCGCGCCGCTGCCGATATCGGCCGGCCGCGCGTGTCACTAAGACTAAACGTTATACATCTATCATATATACATATACACGTGAAACTAAAGTAAGCGCACTATATATATACGCTAATATCTCGCACTGCAAGACTGTACACAAAACTCAGTTCACACATATGAAAATCTGATCATTCACAGTCAAACACACAGCCCTAACGGTTCGACAACAGTAGCATTTAGATCGCTTAATACTTAGGTCTGAGTCGGTTCCTATATTAAAAGTCTAACTGGCGCCCACTCAGCCCTCCATCGTAATTCCTCGGTGAATGAGTTCGAGCCCATTTCACATAATTTCCAAATGAAATTTTAAAACTCCTCATCGTATTCGCGATCCATTATAGCCCGTGATTCAGGCATTCTGTGTCAAATTTTCCGAAATTTCTCTTCTGCTCCATGAAGCGTTAGCTTTTTGATTAACATGTCGAAAAACAACAGATCATGAGTATTACAGGTTTTCACTTCTGGTCTTCATCGATTACGACAGATGCATGCAGTGGCGTACCGAAGGGGGGGGCAGAGGGGGCGAGTCGCCCCGGGCGGCACTTTTGCAGGGGCGGCAAAATAGGGTTGAAGAAAAATAAAAAACAATGAATTTTGGATAAAATATGAAGAAATAGTTGTTATGCCGCCAGAGGCGACGTGGTTAGGGAGTTCAGAGGTACTTATGTCCCCGGGCACCAAAGATGGGGCGCCAAAATGAGGGTTTAAATAAATAGTTTTATTCTTAATTTTATGCTATTTTAACTAATTTACCCCAAAGACATTAATAAGATTTAATTTTGGCGCCCCCAAAACTATCCAGTTATATTCTCATTACTTACAAACCAGTTGTAAGGCGTGATTTTGGCGCCCCATTGAGCACTAAGGGCACCTTATACAATCTGCATATTTTTTAAGTTTACTTCATTAAAATTTTAATTGCCATCCGATGTATTTCGAAAATATGGAAAAATAAAACAGGGAGGGCGACTATTTCATCATCGTCTCCGGGCGCAAAAATATCCTGGATATACGACATGTATGCCGCCCTTCATAATTAATCATAATATATATATATATATATATATATATATATATATATATATATATGATGTGTGTATACATATACGCCTATATATGTAGGCCCTATAGGTATGTAAACAATTAATGACTTAGAATAAAATTTAGGCACAAACTATGTCAATATATCCCCACCACAGCCTTTCACCACTTAGTTTAGTCCTCTATTTTTAAAATTACTTTTAAAATTGGTCTGGTATGATAGAAATTGACTGCATTTGAAAAGACCACACGGATCAAGAAAGTTTAGTAATAGCATATATGTAATGTACTGTAGGCCTACACATCACAGCGAATCAGCGACAGTCTTAAGTCATGCAATTAAATGTAAATAATCTAATAAAACAGATTTCATTAAGTTTAAATGTATAGCTAAAACGGATAATTAAAAATACAGTAAAAAGTGAAAAGTCCAGAAAAGCTCTAAACTGTATAAAATAAAATGTAATACGATCATCACTGGCGGCGATCTTGTTTGACAGGTGGGGGGACACGGGACACTTTTGAGCTGATCTGGTCAAAAAAACGGCAATAAAATTTTTGGACGCTCAAGCGCGAAAAAAATGTGTTGACCTCTTTTTGGTGTTTCTTCCAAATTTGGGGGACAACTGTATAGTGTGTCCCCCCACTGTTAAATGTGGGGTTTTGTCCCCCCCCACACGGATCGTCGCGCATGACTATCGTCATGCAGTATCTTAGAGAAAATAGCATATCGAAAATTAAGTGGCCAAGGGCGGCATTTTGGGCCCTCGCCCCGGGCGGCATTTAAGCTCCGTACGCCACTGGATGCATGGGTCTAGTAAAAATTTCGAGCATTTTTCTGTATTTCCCATTTGTTGCATTGTTCATGCTTCATGCATACATTGTTCACTTTCCTATTTTATGCATGATTGTATGAAAGTATTTATCTATGTAGGTCAATGTATGTATGTGTGTTTGACTGTATGTATGCATGTATCTTTTCATTTATGTATCCATGTACATGCATACAAAAGTATGTAACTTTCTGTGTAAAGTTGAATGTGCATGTGTTTGTATATATGAAAATATATGAATGCATACAACTACTCATGTTAAGCCTTTTCAGAACCTCACGAAAGCTCAACTCGAGCACAATGCTCTCATGGATTATCGATACTACCACAACTACTATTACTACAACTGTTGTTGTTGTTGCTGCTGCTACTACTACTACTACTACTACTACTACTACTACTACTACTACTACTACTACTACTACTACTACTGCTACTACTACCACCACCACTACTACTACTACACTGCATCTACAATATTCACAGATCTGAAAGACCGGTATTATTATTTTTGTTATTAGTTTAGGCAAATTACTGCACGTCCGTGACAGCATCTAACGTAGCTGCGGCAATAAATGTTGATAAATATCAAATTTACCCTCGATTGCGTCCCACATCACAAGATAACGTATTCATATCTCTAATAAATAGACGAACCTGACAGTATCTGATGTAACTGCGGAAATAAACGTTGATAAATATCAAATTTACCTTCAATTGCGTCTCACTTCACGAGATAACGTATTCATACTGGATTACATCTAATTAATATACGAACGTGAAAGTATCTGACGCAACTGCGCTAATAAATATTGATAAATATCAAATATGTCCTCAATTACCTCTCACCTCACGAGATAGCTTATTCATATCCCTTATCAGTACAATCTACATCCCTACAACGAAAATGGGCCAGTAAAAACTATGGCTGTAAAATATTTGATTTGCTGTAGATTATGTCCTATGCAATAAGGTTTATGAGTCCAGGTGCGTCTATTAATATATTTTAAATTAAAACATTTCCACCTATATAAGCCTGACGAATTTGTTGCATAGTCACAGAATTTTCTTCAAATTCTTGCAACTCGCAACAGAAGAATTCAAAGGTAAGAATATTCAGGTTTCAGAAGTGGACGTGAAGATGGCGATAAATTTATTTTGGTAAGAAAATAATGTACCAATTTTCGTCTTTATTTAATTTGAAATAAAAAAATTGGAAATTAAAGCCTTCTTCAAACACCTCGCGCAAAACCCAGTTTGCATCTCGACTCTTTAGTCAAACACATTTTCGGTTTTAGATATCTTAATAACTGGCACTGATTCGAAATCGCTTTATTTCTGTTACTGTCATCGAATCCTATTTTTCAAATCATGTTGCCTTTTTCTCAGAATGTGACTCCATTTAATCCGCCACCAAGTTAGAAAATCCTTGAATTTCGCCTTGGAATACATATGATCTAAACAAACTGGCAGAATGATATCTTAGAATATCCTTCATATGCATCCGCAGCACATAGCGTTAATGATTTGGTTCAGCAATTGCAGTCTGGTTTAAGAAGCTCCTTGAACGGCAAATAACTTGAGAACCAAAATATTAGTCAATCGCACACCACAGCCTTGTCATCCAACCTATGCCTCAACCCTGCTAAAACTGAATTTATTCTCCTTGGACTCCCGGATCAGATAAAGAAAATCCCTGACCCTTCCATTCACCTACCCACCAGCTCTTCATCTCTCAGTTTCAACTCCGACTCACCTGTGCGAAATCTTGGCGTTACCTTCGAGCGACATCTATCCTCCTCTAATCACATCTCCAACCTCTAAAGCAGGTGCCTGCTTCATGCAGATTCGTGACCTTCGCTGCAGTCGACCCATGCTTGACTTTAAAACTGCATCCACCATCGCAACCTCAATTGTCCACTCCAAGCTTGATTACTGTAATTCTGTTTTTCTTAACCTCGAATCCACCCAAATGAAGCGTCTACAACTCACCAAAAATTCTCTCGCCCGCGTCGTCACCAGAACACCTAAGCATCACCCGTTCTTAAATCATTGCACTGGCTGAAAATTTCTGAGCGCATCCACTTCAAAGTACTGTAACTAATCTACAACACACTACAATACTCCCAGCCAAAGGACCTTCACGAACTCTTCACCATCCAGCCACCCCGGCCTACCCGTTCATCCGCCCATCTAACTCTCTTCCGTCCCCCAGTCACTACTTGCCTCAAGTTATCCAGCCGATCCATATCCCACACTGCACCTCAACTCTGGAACGAACTTCCCCGTATTCCGCATTGTCTCAGTTACTCCACCAATATCGCCACTCACTCACCGTCATCTACCTCAGGTTCCTCTACTCATCACCCCACAGGCTTCCACTCCAAATTAAAGATTCACCTCTTCAAGATATCCTACCCTGATCCATCTGATCCTCTGCCTTCCAAACCTTCTCGTCTTCAGCGAAACCCTCCGTAACAGCTGCCCTGCCTCTTCCTATCTCTCTGTAAATCATACGCGGACCACCAGTGGACATCGATCTCTGGACAACCCCTCGGATACGTCGCAGCGCTCGTGAATAAGCTGGTGCCTTGCGCTCAGCTTTACAGTGGCGCTTTAGAAAATTGGAGATTACCATTACGACACTCTCAAAGCAGTAGTTTCAGCGTTGGAGTCGCCACTCTCAATTTTCTTCGGATCACACTGGCCTTGAGCAATAGTGCAAACTTGTTCGAAAACGAGTTATATCTGCCAAATCCGCATATTTAATTAATTCATTAGCGGAAAGCACTTCTTTACTAATTATCCCTGCTACTTGCATGGACAAATATCTTCATTAAAGTTCTGCACTTCTTGCCATGGACTTCTTTCAGCCAACAGCTCTTGCAGAGTCTTGAAAACTTATCTTCTCCATAAATGTGTGTCCATAACACGAATCCTACACTTACACTTAAATATTGGTTTGATGGTATAAGTCGAATCAAAAATAAATGTCAATTAAATATCTCTCATTACTTTGGGTACTTTTGCCCTTATTTTGACTCTATTATTTTGTGCACATTATACCGCTATGCTGATATTTGATGTAACTGCCGATAAGACGCTCAGTGGATATCAATTTTGTGTGGCCTGTGTGTTGTGCTGTGTAATTGTTTCCTCAGCTCACACTGAATATGTCAGCTGACAATATTCTTATCGGCTGAAACAGACGCCGACAAATTTAACCAGACGTACAGGAACAACAGATATGCAGAAACACAGATAGATAGACATTAACGTTGTCAGGTCACATGCCCTGGACTGCGGCGTATGTTATCACGTTCCCTGAAACCTAATTTTACATCTGACTGAAGATGGAGATCATACAAAGATGCCGAAATGCTCCAGATGTTTCGATAATTTCGAGTGCTTTCTATTGGTAAAACATGCTCTCATGTACACTGTTGTACAGTGTAAATACGGTGTAAATTTTGTAGCTTTGGTTGTATCTTCTGGCGTGTGCACCAACTGCTGACTTGATCGCTTCTGTTTCCTGATTGCCTGACAGCCGAACAATGTCAGCTATTTTCCTGCTGATTGCCCTTTTGGCAGGGATGAAAGTGGAGGCTAGCGAAAGTAAGTAGTCGTATTCATTTTTCAATGATTAAAAAAGAAGATGAAGCAGCAATTTGTTAAGAGAAATAGATGTAATAGGAAGATGAACAATAGGAAAACGTAGAAGAAATTAAGAAAAATAGAAGAATTTATGTATTAAATTAGATGACGTCATCTCATAGGATGAGGAACAAGGTGCAAGAAGATGAACTAAAATAGACACAATTTATAGGAAAACTTAAATTAATCAAGCAGGAGGAAGAAAAATAAGATAAAGTGAGAGGAGATAAATAAGTGAAAGACAATTACTATAGAAAACCAGGAGGAAGAAAATGAAAAGAGGAAAAGCTTGCAGGAAGTATATTCTGGACGAAACTGGTTATTACTGTTCTTACGCTAGTCTTTCGCCCACCAAAGTATATAACGAGGACAATCTTCTTCCAGTGTCTTGATGGTGAGCGGTTCTAAAATCCCCCTAAGATAGCGAAAGGGACTCTTTCTTTTCGTATATTGATAAAAAAAATTAATGAACTTATTTTCGATGACCAAACAAACAACTGCAAGAGTTGGGAAACACGTGAAAAGTTATGAGGTGCAAGTGGTAATTTAATCTTAAAGTCTTATGTCCGTCATTCAGATCTCCCTCTCTCCATCTATTGAAACGTCCGCTGTACGAGGTACACGTCTTCTTTTCTGATTTCATGATAGGCGTGAGGAATCCAGCTACGCCATAATTAAACGCAGTCTAGCTTTTCATAATAAAGATAAAATGTATCAAACAAGGGCTCAAGATGATGGTTTCTAGTCCAGCACACTTAAGTCTAGCTACGTATACTACAGCAGAAAAATCCAAGTAATCGCCTACAAACGTCAATCTTGGTCATTATCTTTTTCCAAATTTATTTATTCACTGATTTTTTGGATAGCGACTGTGAATCAAAGCTTACAAGTTTTCATTCTTAGTCGTTATGTTGTACAAGCAGAATTTAGCCAGAGCGAGGAATATATTGAATGCACGGTGCAAAGTATGGTTTGTTCAATTACTTCTCATTAGCCTGTGAAAGAAAGCTGGATGTTGCCTTCATTCTCGACGGTTCCACAAGTGTCTGTAGTACTTATCCGTGTCCAAGGTGGAACGCCGCTCTTCAGTTCTGCAAAAGCATAGTCGACGGCCTGACCATTGGACCAGAGGAGACAAGGGTCGCTTTCCTCACTTATGGAAATCAGATGGAGGTCGAATGGGACTTGTTACGGTAAATTGAACACTACGGTTGATGTTTTTAAGCTGTGTCATTAACTAAAAATGAAGAAAAAGTTTATTCTAGTGTGTTGTATTTCGATATTTATAAAGCGCTTCTAGCGGGAGGGCCATTCAGAAACGCTCCTAGAGCGAGAGACCCCGAGTGAAAAAAGTTTTAAGAAAGGCAAAAGAGGAAGAGACGTTACCTGAGAGAATCGAAGCACGAACGAACGGAGGAAGCTCATTCCATAGAACAGGGCCGATGGAAGCAAAAGACCTAGATTGAGCCACAGAAGTCCTGACACGGGGAACAGGCCGGTCCAAACGGTCAGAAGAATGAAGAGGACGAAGAGAAGCAGCAGAGTGAGGGCGACGAATTAAGTCACATAAATATCTTAGCATTACTACTGCTATACTACAAAGCATGAATGCATGTCAGCGTGTATTTCAGCATGTGTGACATTTTGTGTGCATGTCTGTAAGTTAGTAAGTATATCCTTCATTGAACCAACTGCTAAATGCACTTTGGTGTACCTGAAAGTTACATCGTAAGTAAATCATCCTAATGATATGGATTTTACTGGCTGCGGGTGGGTTCATTTCGATTGTGAACGCGAGGTCGCAACATGTATTCAGTCACTTTTACTGGAGGTAAAATGTCGTGCAAAAAGTGCACTGAGTCTGCGATTACGCTTGCGAATAGTCGGAAGTCATTGCTCGAACAGAGATGTTCGAAGCTTTGCTGGAAGTCATGAAGGTACCGCGCTCTCCTCATTACAACCTGGAGTCTTTCCCGTCCCTCCCGACCAACGAAGCCGCAGCGTTCTTGATATGTTTAAAGCAGGTATTAGGAGATGACTGTCGTCCGCATACTTCATCATCTTGTTGTCCGGGTGTCGCGGACTAAACTCCGAGATTGCGATGATGAAGTTTACGGGACCTAAGCGGCTAATCCTGACCCTTGTATTTGTTTGTTTATTTGTATATGTGCATGTCTATAGTAGAATAGGAGTCCTGAAATGGTATACGTAGTGCTTTTTTCAGCCGGAACGCGCTCGAAACGGCGTTCCGGCATCTTTCTCAGCCACTAAAAATAATTTATCTATTTTAATAATAAAAGCTGTAATTTAACTATTTTATTTTAATTTAAGTGTTGTGAACTGTTTTCAGTGTTTACTGAGACCCCTCCCAACACCCAGTCCTGTTTTCTCGGGCTGCGCCCTCGATCTAACCTTTCCATAATTGTTCATTTCCGGAACCTATTGTTCAATTCCGGAAACTATTTTTCTAGAAAAATCACTGACTTTACGGTTTATTTCCTGAGCCATTTGCAAGCAAAATATGACCCAACTGTAACAGCTCGTCAAACACACGCGGCCACACACCAGCGAAGAACCCCAGGAAGATAACCACGTCTTGTATTAGAACCCGGTGACGGAAGATAATTACAAAAACGACTCAAAAAGAACAGGGGCACCGCCATGCTTAAAAAAATTTGACGCATACCCTCCCGTCTCCTCCCATCCACACCCGTCCCTTGTCTGCCACTCGTAGTCATACACTGAAAATGACCTAGAGTGACTCATAAAAATTACAGTATAACACATGCATATGATATCATATGATATTATTGATACCTACTGTAGACCTTACTTTTATCCAAAATTACACAGAGAAATTGTCAAAAATATCGATACGACGCCTAGTCCTTGTGTGGATTTGATTTGGAGGGTGGATGCATGTGCGTCCAGTGCGTCACGCTGCTGGCGCCCCTCAAAAAGACCCAATAATAATGCTTATCCACATAGGGAGCAGAGGTCTGTGGGTAAGGCATTTTTGCTATCCGACCCGTACCCGCAACACTGGACCGTTACCCGTAGCCGTAACGGCCGTACTTAAAAATAAAAATGATGATGATGACGATGATGATGATGATGCAGCCATTTTCTCTCCAGCCAAGGAAGGGCAGACGTTGAGGTTGGCTGCAACGCGAAACGACCGTGGCAACCAGTCCTAATACCGCTATTTCAAACAAAATGACGCTTACCTGACTAGTTTAAAATATTTTTCTAAGGTTGAATGACTTTTAAATGTGAGCTTATGACTGACATCGACTGCGTCAGCCTGTTGTAAAGAAATGTTATTGTTAATGTTCGCGATTTTCTATAGCGACCGTATATGGCCTCGACCCGGCTCATTTTTCAATGAATTGATCGGGTGAGATACTGACCACCGCTTGCCCGTTTGAATGGGCGCCTCGCCATTCAAGGTCCCTGTGTTGGGACCGTGCTAGCCCGAGATTTAAATCTCTGAAATAAGCCACCTTCGGGAAGCGATCGGCATGTCCGCGGTCCGCATGCTCTCTAACACAGAGTCGCATTAGACGCGCAGCCAACGCTCTTACCGATGTAGCTTACTGGGCCGGTAAAGAAAACTAGACTGCTGGACTTCTGGGGTTTCTCAGTATATCACGGCTTCGGCTTCAGTAACATCTGACACCCTTCTTGCCGGACTGAAAACCAGGTCAGTTATCGGTGAGAGTGCCGCGATTGTGCTAATGGAAACAAGTCATTTTGTACCTGTAATTTTGAACATCCATTAATTAATGAATGCCAAGTTCGCGGAGGCGCACGGACTAAGTCAACACAGGCAGAATATTACTAAGGTCGATTTTTCATCCAAAGAGACAGAAGCCGTTCAACATAAAGTGACACAACATGTCGTACATAACAGTATATATATATATATATATATATCTGTGCAGGTCTGTTTGTATACATGTACGAGTGTATTTGTGATGTCCAATCGTTTTGCCCCTGTTTATGAATAATTTGATCCAACACTCGCATAAAGTCATCTCGTCTCAGTATCTCATGCATGGTCTTGTTTTCTGTAGACACACAGATAAGCCTACGGTGTTGTCAGCCATTGACAATGTTAAGCACCCTGGAGGTGAGTTGACAGATTACGTTTCCGTAGCAAAAATCATCTATGACGTCTTCAACCCAATAAACTCTGACAGAATTTCCGACCAGAACATACTTATAGTGGTCTGTGATGGAGCTCCAGGTCATCTTGATCAGGAATGGGCAGTTGCATCCCATGCAATTCAAGCGGATGGCGTTGCAGTGTTCTTCCTGTGCGTTGACCCATGCACCGAGCACTTATCGAAATGTGTGGCTTCGCCCCCGAAGCAGGTGAGCCATACCATTAATGTTATATTTCAATCCGGGAATACTTGATGGAGTAATTTACAGGTTCAAATTCATCCCTTACCCGGCTGTATTTTAGGCAGTAGTAGACTAGTTCGGCATCACGAGGGATGTCCTTACCAACATCATTTTTATATTTTAATGTCTCCCACTCTCTTATATTGTTCTCCGACAGTACAAACTTATCGCTGCGAAATTGGTTGTGATTGGTTCACATTTAGGGTATGCTCAATCCACTTCTTTGTTGGTGCTATACAAAAATGTAACTATGGGAATCTGCGAATGCCTAGAAAAAGATTTCATCCCAATGAGCACCACGGCTAGATTCAGTTATAGTGTGCATTCTATTCACTTTCTCATATAATTATGTATCTTTGTATTTTCTATGCTGAAATGGCTTAACAATTGATAACTAGAACATTTATGATAATGAATAACTATTAACTAGTTATTTGCTACTGTAATCAATTGGAAATCATTTGCACATGCACATGCAACTTGTCAGATGTTTTAAGCAGAATAATGCAACTGATTGTAGGTGTGTATTGGTGACTATTGAACAATGAGCATGCCAATGCCCACTGACCATAAATATTTCCTTACGTAGTTACTAGCACACATATTACATAATTACACAAGACTGTCACTTGGTCTCCTGCTGCAATTTTGTAAACTTCTGGTGTATTTGTATTGGTGCAATTTTGGTTACACTTTTGGCTGATTAAGACCTCAGGACTCAGGTATTTAAATCGGTCATTCATTCGACGCTGCCATAAGGTTTATTGGTCTAAAGTGACAGCTGAGTTTAGCCCCCAGAGTCAATGGTGCTACAATGGGATGGGCAGCTCATGGAAGATCTCACAGGAGACAAGAAAGTAGACCGATTACCAGTAGTTGTTTCAGGATCTGACATAGAGCAAATCCTCTCTGTTCCCAAGATATCTTCCGGAACTGGTCAGGCAATGGCATATGCAATGATTAAGGTACTTTCTAACTGGGGCTTTAAGGATTCCATCAAAAGACTCAGTTTTGACATAACTTCCAGCAACACAGGAAGAAAGAAAGGAGCTTGCGCTTTGGTAAAAAAAAGCTGCTAGAGATAAAAGTTGTCTA
This sequence comes from Allolobophora icterica, assembly GCA_963556255.1. NCBI lineage: Eukaryota > Metazoa > Annelida > Clitellata > Crassiclitellata > Lumbricidae > Allolobophora > Allolobophora icterica. Next base: position 17,345,676 of record OY744603.1, on the reverse strand, counting down.
CTTGCCCTACTGTCAGGCATCATATCCATAAAATGCTTTTGGAAGAAGCCTTCAGCACCACAATGGTACGGATCACCCAGTGGCTTGAGATCCTCCTCTTCAAGAGGTTCAAGGCATTCTGCCCCAGTATTCTTGTCGCAGATTAAAAGCCTGGTGATGAAGTTCCGGTCATTGCAGCAACACTCTGTGATATTTCGGCTGAGGTCATGACCTTTGCGATGAATCAGCATGAACTAATGCATCAGATTGACTCATGAAATCCTCGAGCTTGCTGTCATCTTCTTAGGAGGAGTTCCACCTCGCGAAGTTTCCTTCATGAAACCAGGTTTCATATACCGTGCCCAATTCATGATGAGATCAATATATGCGCATAAGATTTTCTGTTCAAAGGTTCGGGCTTCAAACTGACAAAACTGGAAGCACAAGATCTTGAACATTTCTGCGTCTTTGGCGTCGGGGTACACGGTATATAAAGCTCTGGTTCCATTTCCGGCTACGAAATGCAACTCCTACCAGTGACTTGAAACTATTAAAACTACTCACGACATTTGACTCGCCAGCGTCCAAGGGTAATCTGAAGACGTTGTGTGGGCAGCTTTGATGTCCGAAGAGACGATAGCATCAGCCTTCTTTGACCAAGGCGTCGATGTAGTCGAGAAAAGAACAATGGTGGAAGGACTGAGACAGGAAGCGTATTTCTCTGGACCAGTACAGGATTCCAGAATAAAGACTACGTGATTTCGTGACTGCTAACGCGCGCAATTGTTTCCTGAATCTTGAGCTGCCAGATTCTTTCCTGGAAGGCAACCCAGAGGTCTGGCTGACAACTACTGACTATCTTCAAGCAGAAAATGTTGTTCGAGAGCTTCGTGTTGTCAACGATACTGCAGAACGAGCGGTGGCACTGATGCAAGAATATGATGCTTTGGTGACAAAGTACGAGGTTCAGATTGAATTTTGATCTTCTTGTCATCAGGCTTTGATCAAGGAACACCGCAAGCTTTATCCCGATAAAAAGAAGACTACTGTCCTCAAGGGTCTCGCTGTTACTTTGTACCAAACAGGCGGGACTGAACTCAAATATCGGAACTTGTACTATAAACTAGTTGAATGCGTTTGTCCATTATTCTACTGAAGTCAGTTCGAATGATTGATCATAATTTATGATATCAGAAGCCGTTTTTATTTATGTGATTCCGCAACATTAGCAAAACGTTCAAATGGATTCAGCATGCCATAAATACTGAATAATAGTTCTGAAATTGTATACCAACAAGTTTCTGCAAAGGGTGGAAGAGTGCAATTTTTGAAAGTTGAAAAATAATGACCATCCTAAGCCTCACTCCTCCAAACATTTCTGATGATACATTCAGTGTCTCACTGAGTTGAAAACGAAGGATAATTAAAAATAATGGATTAATTTGAAAAGAAGTCAAATGAAACGAGGCATGGCCATCTTTAGAAAGGAAGGTCTCAGAAGGTGATTGCATGTTTGGCCTAAAAGAAAGAGCCAGATGATCTTTAAGATTCTCGTTGGAGATATTGCTCTACTTGTGGAATCTGGTTTAAACAGATAAAATGAGATGCTATAAACACTCCCTGAAGTATTTCTCTAATTATGATACGTGTTCTTTAAAGTGTTCACGTTTAATTAGACACGTTTATATACAGCAACACATCAAGCTTTACACATAAATTAACTGCATAGGCCTATTAATAACCTGGGTCTAAATTCTGCTGATATTATTGACACGGGTCTAAGTTCTGGTGTTCTATTTACCGAAAGCTCATGTAATAGCAGCAGTTGTTCTTGTTTAAAGATCCAGGGCAATGTCATTTCCACAATGGCTTTTACGATTATGCCTGAAAGCCTTGCGTTGTTATATTAGATAAAATAAGGTCAGGGCTTGTGTTTAATGTTGCATTGAGCTTCTTTGAACATCTTATCCCTATTGAAACAATTTAAACTTATTCACATATCAGATCAGATTCTGCCAATTTCTCAACCGGGGTTTTACACTGCACATAACATAATGAGTCAAATATCAAGGCTGACTCCTGGATTAATTTCGGAATGTTTTGTTTGTCTTAGGCTAACGAAACATACTTCCTCTTGAGTGGCTATGATAAGCTCGACCAATACAGAGACAACGTGGTGAATAAATTCTGTACCTGGACGGTGAGACTGAAACAAACCTCTATAAACCATCTACTAAACATCTATCAACTCATCCCCAGTAATCACGCCCTTGTAAACGGCTGAAAGCAGCGTCGTATTATATGTGTATCTACGGAAAAGAAACTTTTCGTCCATGCGTTAAGCTGTTCTCTTGCTTAGTCGATTGAAGTGAAGCCACGTGTAGAATATATTTTAATAGTATTGTCATTACAAACTTAGCAGTAGTTACAGGCAGGTTAGCATCCTACCCTTTTATGCTGTACTCTTCTGGCTGCGCAGCATGTGTCCCGTTATAAGCTTACAGTTTAACTCACATTGATTGCATGGCTTTTTCAAACTTTCAAGTTTTATTTCTAAAGCTGTTGCTTTAAAGTTACAGCACACAATCGTAAATGTTTTTTGAATTTCTTATAGCAGGCCTATTAATTGGCAGCAACGTACGTTTCAATGCCACCAATATCTAGGAAATAATAATAGGGGTAATTCAACCGGAAGACTCTTTTAAGGTACTGTATTCCTGTACAAGACACATGACTGATTGCCGAGGTCCGATATGAGCCTGGTGAATCCCAGAACGCTATCAGTCAAATAAAGACATACTTCCGGGAATATGGTTGTAGTGTTGTCGTCCAATACAACAGAGAGATGATGTTGTGTGCACCATGCTGGCAAGCAAAACAATTAATAAAACTGACAATTTTGTAAAATTTCATTGGCTCGACACCAGGTCATCTGGGTCAGCTCAACACGAGATCACGTTGAGAAATATTAATGTATGAAGGTCTTTTGTATTTCGTTGCAGCTGCCTCAAGGAATAGCAGACTGGATGACAAAACCAGAGCTGTTTTGTCCGCTTACACTAGGATGATCACTGAGGATGTCTCCAGAATTTTTGATTCTTCCCGATACAAATACATTTACTTCTTTAATTTAAATGAGATTTCTGCAACTCCTAGCTTGAACTGACACTGCAATTCTGTATTATCTGCTTTTGCGAAGATACTATCTAGAATGTAAACTGTGTTATATTGTCATCATCAGAACTCGTGTGTGATCTTTCTATATATTCAGGAGAACTCTTGATATACAGAAAATATGCGTTGAGGTCGTGAGATAGTGCTTTAAGATACTTTCCAAGATTCTAATTGTCAATTTCTTCTTCGTCTGGAAATTAAATTTTGATGCATTGACGTGTTTTTTTTTATCTCAATAGTCCATCAGCACAGCTTAAATGAATATGCCTTACTACAGAAAAAAACGTAGTTAATAACCTTGGAACTACACGACCGTTACGGAGACAATAATTTTAACCAGACATAAAAGAACAGCAGAGGATACGAAAACAGACAGACACACACGTTGTTGTCTGCATGTTGTCTGCATGTGGCCATGCTGTAATGTGATACAATAAAGCATTTTTATAGAACCCTTTCAGAGTCCCACAGAGGCGCTATAAACGCGCAATTATAACTAAACACGTGCCAAAGATTTAAGTAAATTGTTTACGAACTGACAGCAACGAACGGTGCTTACACGCCAGTGGCACCACCTAACTTTGTCCCAAAATCCCATTCAGAATTCCACCTCAGATTGCAGACCGCGCTGATGGCTTGCCCGAGCGCCAAAAGAGACAGCGAAAGAGACGTAGAGAAACATTTAGAAACACAGAGATTTAAGCAGACACAGAAAGATTGAACAGAGATACACAGAGATGAACAAAGGTAGCAATGCGAGTCTACCTTTCCAAAACAATTACTTGGTGAATGAATCACCAACTAAGATTCTTGCTGCCCAAACGCCGATACACACACGCACACGCAGACACTGACGAACCATTATATGTTTCTTTACAAGCGATAATCTGCTACGTAGGTTCGGCGGGAATACTGTGTTTACGAAAAAGTGACTTTTGCTATAAATAGGACGACACTGCGTAGTTTGGGAGCTCTTTATCGCTGTGTCAGCCATCCTGGGTTGACGTTAGTTGAGCTCTGTCGTTTGATCGACCGCCTAAGTTAAACTGTGGGTCGCGACCCAAAGGTGTGGGGCGTGGTGGCTCAGTGGTAAGTATCGGCGCCTTGTGACCGGAAGGTTGCAGGTTCGAATCCCACTCTAGCCGCTGCGTACGGACCTTGGGCAAGTCCTTCACTCGCAATTGCTCGTGGCGCATCGGCGTGAAAATTCCGGCACAGTATCAAATGCTGTAGTTGGGAGCGCCTCTGAGTAGTAGTAGACTTCGAGAGGCGCTATGGAAATATCCGAAATAAATAAATAAATAAATAAAATAAATAAATAAAAATAAAAGTGGGTCGCAAAGCTCTGGCAAGTGGATCGCCAAATTTTTTGGAGAAACATTTATTTTTTGCTGCAACATCTTTTGGATGTGATTGGATTAAAACTAGCTGGATAGCAATAAATTGTAAACTGTTTTGCCTAAATTTCCTTTAAACTTCCAAGCGCTGTAGGTAAATCCGCATATTTCGATAGCAATTTACGAAGCAAATTTTAGTGCACAATGCTTAATTTTACACAGTGGGTATCGAGATTGCCAAGATATTCAGAAGTGGGTCGCGAGTCGCGACCCTGAAAAGTTTGGGAACCGCTGCTTTAGATTATTGGTTTGTGCTCGTCGACTTTGTATAGTTGACCCTAGCTTATCGTCTCCTGTGTGGATGACATTTTGTATTAATTAAGTTAGTTCGGAGTTGCTGCTCTTCTGCGAAGAGTTCCTGAGTTCATTTGCACGTTGTTCTTTACTGGTTTTCTTTACCTTTTTCCGTCGTGGAGTTTGTGAAAGGAAGATATATCGCATTTTCACTTCTATTAAATAATCCATTATGGAACCCGCGGTGTGTATTCCTTACAGACAGCAGAATCATGCTTGACCTCCAGCTACTGGCCTCACTATTTCCTGACTTCACATTCTCCTCTAGTGTTCGTGATCTGGGTGTCACGCTTGACAGTGCCTTAACGTTCACTGAGCACCTAACAATGCTGACCCGATCCTGTTATTACCAACTAAGGCGTCTTAGAGCCATTAGGAGGTCAGTATCCACCACTGTCTTTACGACCATGGTGCACGCCTTTGTCTGTACACGCATCGACTATTGTAACTCGGTGCTAATCGGACTTCAAAGACGCGTCTGTCCTCAATGCAGTCGGTCTTGAATGCTGCAGTCAGACTTATTGCACGTCTCCCACGTTACTCGCATATCTCCACATCCATGACCAATGAACTTCATTGGCTTCCTGTCGCGTTTAGGATCAGGTTTAAGGTCTTGCTCATCTCGTCCTCTTCGGTCCTCCGTCCGACTTGATCTCTTTGTCCCTCAATCGCGGACTTCCCTGACCCAAAATCGGGCCTTCGCTGTAGTGGGTCCGTCACTATGGAATGACCTTCCCCTGCAGTCCGTAGTAGGATTCTAGAGGGATCACCCCTGCTTCTCTTCGCTGCCTAAAGACTTACTTGTTTACGGGCCTGTCACGTTGAGAGTGCTTCTGTATAGCCCTTCTGAGAGAAGCTCTTTATAAATGTTCAGATAAGATAAGATAAGATAAGATACTCAGACTTCACGTCACAATATCTATTGCGCTTGTTGCTTTCAGCTACGAAATCTTCGCGTTATTTCCCGCTATCTTTTTCCCCACTCTGCTGCTATTCTCGTTCATGGGTTCATTACCTGTCGGCTTGACTACTGCTGCCCCCTCTATATTGGGCTTTCCCTTACTCGACTGAACCTCCTCGAACGCGTTGTGCGTTCCGCTGCGCGCTTGATTGGGAGCATTCCTAGATAATATTTTGCCATGTCTCTGAATACATGCGAGATGCCCTTCCCTGGATCCCACCGTCGCAACGCATTGTCTACCGGGATCCCTCCATTGTCTGGAAATGTCAGCTTGGCTGTGCTCCCTTCTATCTGCGAGAGCTCTGTTCTCGTGCCTCTGTTCCACCTGGTCACCACACTCTTCGCTCCGTCACCCGTGGTGATCTCTGTTTCTTTCGCACGCACTGCTACTATGCAGCAGCGCGCTTTCTCCGTGGTTGAACCCACAATTTGGAACGGGCTTCCTCCTGAGTTGCGATCTCTTCCTCGAAACTCATCCAACGCTTTCTTCTCTGCTTCAAAGGCTCTTCTCTTTCTTCGGCGTGGACTGGGAGCGCATCTGAATAGCTTCCTTGAAGGGCGCTATATAAATGTTTGATTGATATTAACAGAGAGAGAGACATAGAGAGAGACATAGAGAGATAGAGAGAGAGAGAGAGAGAGAGAGAGAGAGAGAGAGAGAGAGAGAGAGAGAGAGAGAGAGAGAGAGAGAGAGAGAGAGAGAGAGAGAGAGAGAGAGAGAGAGAGAGACGCTGTTCCTCAACTTTTAAATAGTAGTCGTTGTCCAGAGAACGAATAAGTACGAGCAGGGAAGCCGGATTTTCGTCGTCGTGAGAAGCGACTGATGTAGCTTTATTTCTGTTACTATCATCGAGTCCTATTTTGCAGATCATGTTGCCTTTTTCTCAGAATGTGACTTTCCATTTAAATCGCTACTAAATTAGAAAATCTTTGAATTTCGCCTTGGCATACATAATGATCTAAACAAACTGGAAGACTGATACCTTGGAATATCCTTCATGTTTATCTGCAGCATATAGCGCTAATGAATTGGCTCAGCGATTGCAGTCTAGCTTAAGTAGCTCCTTGATTGGTAAATTACATTAGAACCAAGATATTAGTGAAGCGCTGGCCACAGCCCCGACATTTTCGAGGCAGTAGTTCTAGCGTTCTAGCTCTAGCGTTCTAGTTCTCTCATTACTTTACCAATATTATCTCTGCTACGTGCGTGGACATATATTATGGGCCTATATCTTCATCGAAGTTCTGCACTTTTTGTCATTGACGTCTTTAATGCATACAAGATGTGTGTCCATGGCACGACTCCCACAGTTATTTTGGAAGAATGGTTTGATGACATGGTTCGAACCATGATTGTTAATTTACATATCTCTGATAACTTTGGGTATTTTTCCCCTTATTTTGACTCCATTTGCGCACAATATCCCGCCATGCTGACATATGATATATCAGCCAATATGCCTCTCATGCAGTGGATATCATTTGTGTGGCTTGTTTGTTGTGCTGTGTAATTGTTTCATCAGCTCACACTGAATATGTCAGCTGACAATATTAGTCTTGTCCGCTGTACCAGGAGCCGAGAAGTTTTAGACAAACGTACATGAACAAGAGATATACAGAGACTAGAAATACACGTTGTCAGCTTGCATGCACTTGGCTGCAGCGTATGACATCACGTTGCCTGATCCTATTTTGCATCTGACTGAAGTTGCCGGAAGGCTACAGCTGTTTCTATAATTTCTAGTGCTTTCCTATTGGCTAGACATGCTCACAGATACAACAAGACCTAAAACATGCTCACAGATACAACAAGACCTAAAACTCCTAAAACTGAAGAAAGAAGATGCTCAAGAAAGAAACAAGTGGAAGAGAAGGATCCGAGTGGCTGACCCCTCTCCAAAGAGGGATTAATTCGAGCCTGAAGGAAAAGAAGAAGAAGAAGACATGCTCACAGATGCAATACAAATTTTGAAGCTGTGGTCGAATTTTCTGACCTGTTTACCAACTGCTGAGTTGATCCGCTATCGCTGAGAGATCGCTTCTGTTTCCTGACTACCTGACAGCCGAAGAATGTCAGCCATTCTCTTGCTGATTGCCATATTGGCAGCGGCGAAAGTCGAGGCTAGCGAAAGTAAGTATTCATAGCCAATTTGCTAATTATTGAAAAGAAGTCCAATAAACAGATTATCATTTAGGCAGTGCTTTTTTTCTAGAAAAAAGGTTCCGGAACGGAACAATAGGTTCTGAATAGAAGGGCTAAAATCCCGAGAAAAACGGGATTAGGGGTTGCGAGGGGTCTCAATAAACACTGAAAACAGTTCAGAGCACTAAAATTAAATTAAAATAACTAAATTATTGTTTTCATTATTAAAATAAATACATTATTTTTGGTATCTGAGGTGCCGGAACGCCGTTCCGGCTGAAAAACCACTGCATTTAGGTGAATTTTAGCAGCAGGAAGAATAGAACAAAATTAAGAAAGTTAAGTAAAAGAGAAGATAATTATGTCTAATTACAGCAGAAATGAAGTGTAGGGATAAGAAACGAGAAAAGAGTAAGAAGAGGAAAAAATAGAAGAAACTCATTTAGGAAAAGAAGAAGGAATGTAATATAAAGTTGAAGAACAGGAAAAAATAGAAGAAACTCATTTAGAAAAAGAAGAAGGAATGTAATATAAAGTTGAAGAAGAGGAAAAAATGTGTCGGAAATTAAAATAGGAAACCAGGAGGAAGAAAAGAGAAAGAGTATGTATGCATTGGAAGATAATGGTTATCGCTGGGATATGCTTGTATTTCGTCCTCTAAGGAAGAGAATCTTCTTGCAGTATCATAGCGGTGAGAGGGAGACTTAAAAGTGCGGGTCGCGTCTAGTCCACAAGAAAGCGAAAGGGCCTCTTTCCTTTCGTATATGGATTAAATATATAAATAAACCAATTCTCAACTACTTTAAGAAACAACTGAAAAATTTGGTTAACCAAAGGAGGTTATGGGATGCACGTGGTAAATTAACCTTTAAGTCTTATGTCCGGCCTCTATGTCTCCCTCTCTCCATCTATTTAAACCCTCCCGATGAACACGGTACCAACTTCTTTTCTCATCCTATGATAGGCGTGAGTAATCCAGCTATGCCATAATTAAATGCAGTCCAGCTTTTCATAATAGAGATAAAATGTTTCAAACAAGAGCTCAAGATTAACATCTACGCTTATAACAGCTAGTAACATCATCGTCTTGGCGATTTCTAACTATAAAGACGGCCGATGGTTTCAAGTCCACCACACTAGTCATTTATGCTGCAGTAGACTATCGAGCAATCCAAATGATCGCCTACAAATACCAATCTTGGTCATTCTGTTTTCGCAATATATTTATTCACTGATTTTTGGGATAGCGGCTGTGTATCAAAGCTTACAAGTTTTCATTTAGGTCCGCTATGTTGTATAAGCAGAATTTTGCCAGAGCATGGAATAGGGCCTATACTGAATGCGGCGGTGCAAAGTCTGGTTTGTTCAATTATTTAATTTCATTAGCCTGTGAAAGAAAACTGGATGTTGCCTTCATGGTCGACGGTTCTACAAGTATCTGCGTTGCCGCATCGTGTCCGAAGTGGGACGCCACTCTTCAGTTCTGCAAAGACATAGTCAAAAGCCTGACCATTGGACCAGAACAGTCAAGGGTCGCTTTCCTCACTTTGTCTAATAAGATTGAGGTCGAATGGGACTTGACACAGTTCTAACTATGTATTGAAGCTCTGTCAGTAACCAAAATAAATAAAACTTTTAGCATTACAACTGCTATACTACAAGGCATAAATGTATGTCAGCAAAATAATATGTATGCATTTAAGCTATGTGTGTAGCATGCCTGTAAAACAGTTAGGCCCCTTAGTGAACCAACCGCTAATATCACTTTGATGCGCATGAAAGTTTTATTGTAAGTAAATCACCCTTATGATATACGTTTTACGGGCCAAATTGTCTGCGGGTGGGTTATTTCGATCGTGAATGCGAGGTCGCAACGTGTATCCAGTCACTTTTATGGGAAGTAACAGAACGTTCAAAACATGCACTGAGTCTGCGATAACGGATGCGGACAGTCGGGAGTCAATTCCAAAGCAGAAATGTTCGAAGCATTGCTGGGAAGGTACCGCGTACTCCTCATTACAGCTTGGAGTCTTTCCAGTCCCTCCCGACTAACGAAGGTGATCCGCGAAATCAACATAAAGATTGTGCCGGTTCCTAGTTTGAAACTGTTTTAAGAACCACTAGCCCGTGGAGATATATTGTAGAACACGAGTTATAGAATGTACAGTTTTATTTCCTGAGCTATTTGCAAGCGAAACATAACTTAAATGTAGCAACTCGTCGACAAACACGCGGCAACGCACCAGCGATGAACCCCAGGAAGAGAACAACATCGTCAACTAGCACCCGGGGATGGAAGGAAATTACGAAATGACTCACCAAAGAACCAATTGCTTATCCACATAGGGAACAGAGGTCTGCGAGTAGGGCATTTTTGCCACCTGACCAAATGCCAGCAACACAGGATCGTTACCCATAGCCGTACTCAACCCGCACTCAAAAATAAAAATGATGATGATGATAATTATTATTATTATTATTATCATCATCATTAATATTATTATGACAGGGAACATGTTCTATGGACCAAGTTCGTGCTGCCCAACACAATTTGTTGCTGTCCTGTGTATTGATTTTTGTTAATTAGGGATCACAATCAAGGGATTACCCAATATTATTGTATTGTCAGTGTACTTCCAACTGACGCACCTATGTCATACGCAAGAACTTCACGTCAGAAATGCAGATCTACTCTGAATTAATAATTCTCGTTCAACTTTCACAATTTTAATGGCTGATTACAAAACGATGGTGGGCATAGAAAAAATGGTTGACGTATCTGCAAAAAATTAAGTGAGCAACCTATTGGTGAATTGGCTATGACCGTGCCAGTCCCGTCATCAGTCATTAATTCTCTCAAGTCAAGAAATGACAGACGTTGAGATTTTCCAACGGTTGGCGACACAACCGCTGTTTAAAACAAAATGACGCTAACCTGAATAGTTTAAATATTTCTCTGAGGAAACAGGTTGATAGACTTTTAAATATAAACTAATGACATAATCGACGGCATCCAAGAACGTGCATGTTTTAAAGACAATTAGACTGCTAAGCTTTCTCAGTGAATTAGGGCCTCGGCTTCAGTAATACCTGACGCCCTTCTTTCCGAATTTAAAACCAGGTCAGTTACGTGTGAGAGCGCCGCGATTGTGCTAATAAAACCAAATCGCTTTAAAACTGTAATTTTGAACGTCTATTAAGGCAAATGGACGAACAGTCAACACAGGCATATGGTAGACCTACTCAGATTCAGGAGATGCAATTTATAGAAAGTTTTTGTCATTGCAAGGCACCAATTTATGTAATTGTCACATTGTAACCCCAAACATTATTATTATTATTATTATTATTATTATTATTATTATTACTATTATTATTATTATTATTATTATTATTATTATTATTATTATTATTATTATTATTATTATTATTATTATTATTATTATTATTATTATTATTATTATTATTATTATTATTATTATTATTATTATTATTATTATTATTATTATTATTATTATTATTATTATTATTATTATTATTATTATTATTATTATTATTATTATTATTATTATTAAACCTGCAAGTCGCTACTGGTAAAACGGATATACATGTACCCGCGATGATTCTACCCGAATCGGATCAGTTGATGCGAGTCGGATAAGATAAAGATTCGGGTACGGGTCTATCCATAGACCCAAATAGGGAATTAAAAAACCATTAAGATAATTGGTTAACGGGTCTATCCATAGACCCAAATAGGGAATTAAAAAAACCATTAAGATAATTGGTTAACACGGGCAGGCATGACCAACAACCGGTAAGAAGTTTGAGCATAAGTTAACTTCATCACGCTTTCTAAGATCGGCTTTCCATCCAAAGAAACAAAAGCCGTTCAACATAAAGTAACTCAACACGTCGTGCATAAAAGTATACATGCATGTATGTGTGTATGCACGCGTGTATAAATATGTGATGTTCAATCGTTTCGTCCGAGTTGATGTATAATTCGATCCAACACTCTCATAGCGTTAACTCGTCTCAGTATCACATAGGGTAACTTGGGGTAATATGGACCCCTTAACATAAATGACTATTTCTGAGCAAAATCAAGCATCCATACAGTCCAATTAAATTGCATCCAAATGCTTTCATTATAATGAAGCAAAAACATAATTGTTTGTGGACAATTAACATCAATTTATTTCAAAATATAGAAGAAATTGAAACTTACAAAAAGGTCCATATTGCCCCATGGTCGGGGTAATATGGACACACTTAAAAGGGGTAATATGGACCAGGTCCATATTACCCCTATCCAATGATCTTAGCATAGTACATAATACTAGTTATAAAATTACTGTCAGTTTCCTTAATAATAATATTTGTCATCAAATCAAGTCGTTTATTAGCATATAATTGACTACATGGCTAGATTATAACACGATGAACAGATTTGAAACTATCAGTTATCACTTGATACTGGTAATGTGTAATATCCAAAATGCAAAAGTAGGCTACTAGAAAGCTGCATAAAATTTTATCAAGACTGCTGACTAGACAAGCTATTAATACTGCATAATAGGCCTATATGCACTTTATAAAAACTTATCCTACTAGGGTAAACGGTACAAAAAAATAAACAATAACAAGCAGCTAAATGTCCACAAAAGAGTTCAACGGGTTCAGTGTTTAGGTCTATGTGCAACGTTCACATACAAAACTATGCTAGTTTGGACTGGCACCGGCATATTCAAAATGTGCTCATTCATTGCACATTTGAATCCATGACACTGTTGTTGCTCCAAACAGGTCACCACAGTAAAGGCACGGAACAGCAGCACCACTGGAGCGTTCAAGTTTGCGTTTGCTCGACTTTTCTTTCTGTAGACAACTCTTGAACTTGCCGCTGATTCTTACGTCGTGTTAGGCCTAATAACCCTCGATCTCTTTGGCTTCCAGTTCTCTGTTAAGCCTACTTCCGGTTTCTTTGCCTTGCTATTCTCGGTTCTCTGCAAATCGGACTCGCGCTTCTCTTTTGACAGCAGCTTCAGCAGTTTTTGCCAACTGTTTAGCTTTCATGGCCTCAAGTTCCTTCTTATATGGAGAACTGGTTAGCACACCCACATGGGCGACTTTGTATTTGGTTTGCCTTCCATTGCTTTTGGCCTGCGGTATGGTGTTTCGTCAATCTTGAGAATGGAAGAGAAAGAAATACCAGCTGTACTGCTCACTGCTGCAGCCAGAGCACCTTCATCAGTATCACAGGTATCTGCAGTCTCACCTGCAGTCTCATTCACTGTCCTCGGACATTCTGCCACTTGAATGTTCTCACCATGTCTGCTGCTTTTGAAATAATTTAATAATACATGCAATATATAATAAGAAAAATAAATAATAATCATAATAATAATACAATAATATGGCCTAATACAAATAGATTCAATCACTATTGCATTCAAACACTATATATAGAATTCAATTGAGATAGGCTCTATGGGTTGCATGGACCGTGGTCCATGCAGCCCCTTCAGAGTGGGTCCATACAACCCCAAACAGGGTACCTGACTTCAACCACAGCTAAACAACATATTATCGCTCACGTTGCATGAAAATATATAGCCCTGAAAAGCGCAACATTTCAACGAAAAAAATGATATATTGGTTATATTTACCCGCCGCTTGCAAATAATCGATATTTTGGATGGCAGATGGCAGCAACAAATAGCAATTGACGAACTTTATATGTGGGATCACTTTTTAAATCATAAATCGGTCAAACAACATCGGTAACAATATCCGGCGCGACCACAGCTTCGAGTAGTATTATAAACTAGAACAAACTTAATTAAATGCCTGTGACTACTTCCTTCACTTGGTGACTCACTATGGTCCATATAGCCCCGGGGTCCATATAACCCCAAGTTACCCTACATGGTTGTTTTCTTTAGATACACAGATGAGACGACGCTGTTGTCAGCCATCGACAATGTCACGTACCCTGGAGGTGAGTTGACAGCCGTAGTTTCCGCATCAGAAATCATCCTTGACGTCTTCAACCCATTGGAAGGGGACAGAGTGGCCGACCAGAATGTTATAATAGTGATCTCGGATGGAGCCCCAAGTAATCCTGATGTGGCCTGGTCGGTTCCATCCACTGCAGTTCAGGCGGATTTCATTGCAGCGTTCTTCGTGTGCGTTAGGCCGACATGCACCAAGCGCTTAGCGCAATTTGTATCTTCGCCCCCGAAGCAGGTGAGCCATGCATTAATGTTACATTTCAATCCGGGCTATACTTGATGGATTAGTTTACAGGTTCAAATTCATCCCTTACTCGACTGTATTTGAGGGAGTAGTTGACTGGTTCGGCCTCACTAGGGTGGTCCTTACCAACATAAAAATTTCTTTATTTTTTAATGTCTGCCACTCTCTTATATTGTACTCCACGAGTAGAAACTTATTGCTGTCAAAAGCTTTGAACTCTGAAAAATGAAGACCACTCTAAACCTCACCCCTTAAACATTTCTGATAATACATTCAGTGTCTCAGTGAGTTGAAAACGAAGGATAATGAAAAATAATCGATTAAGTTGGAAAGAAGTCAATGAAACGATGCATGGCCATCTTTAAAAAGGAAGATCTCAGAAGATGATTGTATATTTGGCCTAAAAGAAACCGCTCTATAAAAACTGGGATTTATAAAACTCTTTACGGAAGTAGTGTTCTGCTTATAGAATCCGGTTTAAACAGACACAACTGCGATAATATGAAGTATTTCCTAATTATGACACGTGTTCTCTAAAGTGTTCAGGTATAATCCGACACGATTGACATGCAGTAACACATCTGATTGTTACCCAAAAATTAACCGCATAGGGCTATTAGTAACATGGGTCTAAGTTCTGGTGTTCTTTTCATCAGAAGCTCATGTAATGGCAGCAATTGCATGAACTTGTTTTAAAAGTCCCCAAAATTGTCGTTTCCTTGATGGCTTTTTACGATTGTGCTTAAACGTCTTGCGTAGTTTTGAGACGAATTGAGGGCAAGGCTTTTGTTCTTTAATGTTGGATTGAACTTCCGTAAACATCCTATACCTATTGAAACTATTTACCATTCTTCGCATATCTGCCAATTTCTCAGCAGGAGTTTACATTGAAGATAAAATTATGCGTCAAATAGGCCTATGAAGGTTGACTCCTGGATTAACTTCGGAATGTTGTGTGTTGTCTAAGGCTAACGAAATATACTTCCTTTTGGACGACTATCTTAAGCTCGACCAAATCAGAGACAACGTGGTGAAGAAATTCTGTGCCTGGACGGTGAGGCTGGAGCAAACGTCTATCAACCATCTATTAAACATCTGTCAACTTATCCCCATTGTACACGCCCTTGTAAACAGTTGAATACAGTGTAGTGTTTTCTGTGTTTCTGCAGCGAAACTTACATGTATGTGCACTCGCTAAGCTGCTCTTTCGCATAGTCAATTAAAGTGAGACCACATGTTGCATAGAAACTGCAAAATTGATTTTAATAGTATTGCAATCGCAAACTTTTTAGTAGTAATTGACAGGTTCGAATCCTACCGTTTTATGTTATACTCTGATGGCTGTTCAACATGCCTAACTCACATTGATTGCATGGCTTTTGTTAACTTTTGGTTTTGATTTCTAGATCTGTTGCGTTAAAAATATAGGACTCTACGTTACAATGACGCTTATTTCTAGGTAGTAGTAATAATCCGAAAACTCTTGTAACGGCACTGTATTCCTTTGAAAGGAATGCATAAATATGATTGCCGTTGTCCGACATGAGCCGTGTGGAATTCCAGAACGCAGTAAGTCAATGAAAGATAAACTTCTGGGAACACGATTATAGTGTCGTCATCCAATAAAATAGCGACATAATGTTGTATAAAACATGCTGGCGTGCAAAAAATAAATAAAACTGATAATTTTGTAAAATTTCAGTGGCTTGATACCAGGTCATCTGGGTCAGCTCAACGCGAGATCTCATTGGGAAATATTAATGTATGAAGGACTGTTGTATTTCGTTGCAGCTGGAGGAGGGAATAATAAAGATGCTTGGATAACGATACAGAATCTAATATTGTGCTCACTGAACGTCCAGCATGAGGACTGAAGATATTTGCTGAATTTTAGATTCTGCACAACACAGGTACATTACTTCTTTAATTTAACTGAGATTTCTGCAACTGTTAGCTTGAACTGACACGGCAATAGCTTGAACTGACACTGCAATAGCTTGAACTGACACTGCAACAGCTTGAACTGACACTGCAATAGCTTGAACTGACACTGCAATAGCTTGAACTGACACTGCAATTCTGTTTCATCTGCTTCGCCAAGATACTATATAGAATATAAATAATCTGCGCGATGTTTTGTCATCACCAGAAGTCATGTACGAACTTTCTACATATACAGGGGAATTCTTTTTAAACAGAAATATGCCTTCAGCGTGTGAGATTGTGCTTTAAGATACTCTCCTAGAGTTTAGTTGTCCATAACGTCTTCGTTTTGAAATAGAATTTTGATGCATTGAAGTGTTTTTATTTCAATAGTCTATCAGTATATTTTAATTGGAATATGCCTACCAGAGAAAAACGACGTAGTTAATGAGCGTGGAATTACATGACCGTAATTGAAACATTCGCAAAAAGAAGGAAAGAGAAAGAGAGAGAGAGAGAGGAAGTCAGGAAAACTTAGAAATTGAGGTAGTCAAACATGTCCTCGGTCAGCAGTCAAACCCTACAATCCTGACGTATTCTGTTTGGATTTGAATTGGATTAGGCCTACATTCGCGGCAGAAATAATATTTATAGTGTCGAGAAGGCTCTATACTAGCAAGACTCTGCCAAAGTTACCTAAATGTCCTGTGTGTAATGTAGTTCCGTTTATAATTCATTATTTAGGAAAATTTCAATCGATTAGAACCAAGAAAGAAAACAAACACTCTTAACAACTCTTTCCAAATTTCAAATAATTCGATTGATTGATTATTCGTTTATTTTCATCGCACATTGACACACCGCAACATGGTACAGCAAGCAAATTAAGACAAATAACTAGTGATCTCGGGCAACGCATATTCTGTTTATCATACTCTCTGGCTCAATTCCTGCAGGAAACGATTCGGATCAGGAATGAGAGTCACATCGACCCAACTGTTATTACAAAAAATTGACATTCCGGTGAAGTTCACTCCCAGTAGAGAGAATAACACCCAAGGATAAGGTCATATTCGAAAAGGCTGAGAGGAGACCAGTGGCCAATCCAGAAGTTGAGAAAGGATGGGCCCTATATTTTACCGTATTCTAAGCTATGAAAGGCGGAACAGATTATGCGGCTTGTAGGTCATGATCATCGATGATCAATGCGTGATCGTCACGTAATGATCACTGGTCATTGCGAAATGAAGTGTCAATCGAGAGATTGGGAGTTCAATTCCCGGCCAGTACAGAGATTTCTTTTGGGAATTGCGCTCCTGTGCACACAAAAAGCCCATGTGTTTCTGTGTAAAGCGATGACCATCCTGGACAATGGTCCGTTAGTGCTTCAGGATGCCTAAGTCTTTAAGTATTTCAAGTTCTGACGCGATACTGGTCGAGTGGTTTGGGTATTTATTTATCTTGCTTGGGCTTTATTGGCCTGTCGCAAGGACCACCCCCCGCAGCAGACGGCTTCCGTAGCATAGACCGTTAAATGACTGACCGAGGGCCAAGAGAGAGGGCGACAGAAAAAGAGAGACAGAGAAAAGCATAAAGATTTAAGCAGACACTAACAGATTGAACAGAGAGAGAGAGAGAGAGAGAGAGAGAGAGAGAGAGAGAGAGAGAGAGAGAGAGAGAGAGAGAGAGAGAGAGAGAGAGAGAGAGAGAGAGAGAGAGAGAGAGAGAGAGAGAGAGAGAGAGAGAGAGAGAGAGAGAGAGATGAACAAAGGTTCTAATGCGAGTAAAGGAGATTGCTGTCAACCTCATCAAACAATTTCTTGTTGATTGAATCACTAACTGTGGTTCTGCTACACACGCTCACACATACCTACACACACCACACATACCCCACTCACAAATATGTACATATATAATTATGTATATATATAAGTAGAGAGAGAGAGAGACTCATGAGACGACTTGTCGTCGTCCAGAAAACAAAATAGAGAAGCTGGAGATTTGTCGTAGTGAGTCTAAAAGACCTTTCTCTTCTAATTAGGTCAAAAAGCGCCACCTGGCTGCTCAGAAGTTAGAAACCTCGTGTGTATACTGTATAAGGTAGCTGATGTTTCCGCTAAGATCGTACGAGTATGGCTCCTTCAATCACATTTTAAGCCTGTTTGCTCGTCCTGTTGCATCCTCCTCCTCTTCCTCCTCCTCTTCCTCCTCCTCCTCCCTCTACTTCGTATTCTCTCACCTCCTGCACACCTTGACCTCTCCCTAGTCCTTCCTCTTCCTCACAATCCCACTCTTCCTGCACGTTTTGGCATCCTCCTCCCTTCTGTTGTTATTCTCCTCCTATTCTGTCCCATCTACCTCCTCCTTCCTGTTCCTCCAATTCCCACCTCCAATTTGCCCTTCTCCTGCACTCCTCCTTCCTCTTCCCGTACTCCTATTTCTCCTCTGATTCTTCCTCGTTGTCCGCTTTGTGTCCTGTCCTCTTCATCCTATTCCCCTCCTATTTCTTCTCCTCTTATCCTCAATCCTCTTCCTCCTTAGCCTCCTCCATCCAATCCAAAACACAGTGTTTCAGGTTGTACATAAGATTTCCTCCAGAAATCTGTGACATCTCACGCTGATTTGAAAATAAAATAGTTCGAACCTGTCTGGATCCTTCGAAAATTTCGACAAAAGCTAAATAATATTGCTTATTTCCTTTCTCGTTATAGTAAGCTAAGCATTTTTACAGTAAGCAACTGCGCAACACTAATGATTAGACGTCGTTTTTCACGGGAAGAAGTACTGTGCTTCGTGAATAAAGTACGATCGATCATCATGTCGGCCTTGGATGACTTTGTGTGAAGTCTGAACGTGCGATTTACGGAAACTTAAAGTTTTTGTCTGAAATGTATGTGAAACTGTACATCTTTTGTAAATTTTTGGTGATGGAACTGAAGCATATGAGAGTTCTAACTGATAAAGTATGAGACATGTGGTTGAAATTTGTGGGAACAGAGTGTTTTCCTTTGGAATGCATGCTGCATTTTTAGAGAATTCGGGTGATGCTATATTATTTCTAACTGAAGTTTATTCCTGGAGGCGATTTGTACACACACAATTTGTAGAAAAAAGGTGTGCCTCAGTTGAAGCACACTTGTAAAACACTTAAAATTGTATATTTTTGAAGAGTGGTCCAGTTTTGGAAAAATTTGAATGACTAGGCGCGATAGTTCTAGCAAAGTTTGATAGAAAACGAGGGCTTCGTGTGAAGGACATGTGCAAAGCATGTAATCTGCTGCATTTTTGGAAAGTTAGTGTGACGAAATTGATGTGTGACTTAGCTAGAGGAGTGAAACGTACAGCTGCATGTGGTCTTCTATAGACATGCAACGTTGCGTATTTTCATTCTCAGAGGTTTTTCAATTGCATGCAAAAAAACTAAATACTCAAAGACACGAGTTATAGGTTACAAGTTGATATATTTCACTAATACAGTTTCACAACTTCTATGTCGAGCCACCAAAGTTTCCCCTATACGCTCTTGCAACATATGGAAATCTATGCTCGATGCTAAATTCGCCTCATCATTATAGTTCCACACACGCTCAATTTGTTAAAGTTAAAGACATGTCAGCGATTTATTCACGTTTTTGCATAAACGCCACTACCAAAGGTTTCAAAGTCTCAATGATACAAGTCCATTTTTAAACAATTAAACTTGCCAACATTCGAAATCGTGAAATTCAAGCGAACCCGTCTACAACAGTTGCAAAGGTTGTTGAAATTGTACACTTTACATGCAAAGGTTAAAGACAAAGTTTTCATTTCGTCCGCAAAGTTTAACAGTTCCAAACTTTGTGCTATAACTAATGAAAGCCGAGTAATCGAACAATTTTCTTAGCATCAGTAGAAATGCATCAGAAATTCATTTAGCGCCATCGGTAACCTCACAAAGGCATCACTCTAATGTTTTAAGTAAGTAAGTAAGTAATTCTTGATTACATCAGCTGCCAAACAGCACTTTGGTGAACAACGTCTGGTAAATAAATCTTCTAAAGCAAATAAAATAAACATATCATATTATTGTATTGTATCTGAACATTTATAAAGTGCCTCTCACAGTGTTAGTTAATCAGATATACATACATAGCATTAAACATATAAATATACTGTATAGTAATATATATGTATATACTGTATAGTAATATATATATATATATATATATATATATATTACTATACAGTATACAGTAATATATATATATATATATATATATATATATATATTACTATACAGTAGGCCTATACATGTTGCATGCCTCAGTTGGTTAGTAAGTTTACAGCATTCTGACTATAAATGTTATACGTAGCATTCAAAATATTCAGCTGTGCTAATACTCCTCACATTTCTTATATATATATAATTTATGATATATTCAAATATGAACCCAGGAGGCATCGCAAAGGTTTACCTGGCACAGAAACTATACTGAAATATTGTTATTCTATGCCAGCCTACCTAGCGTATACACGCCCTGTTTACCTCCGCATTGACGTATATGGACTCACCTGCATTCTTCATCTACATTTAAGTTCAATGCCTTGGCAGGTGTTTACATGACTTCAAGAAAACGCTGCTGAAAAGTTGCGATTAAAAACAGGCCTATCTAACATAAAGGCCCTGAATACCTGAGCACTGACGCAGGTGAAGAAGAGTGACGCATCATTCATCGGTAACTAAACGGAATGTTGCAGGCGAGTCGCTGTAATAGTCTGTTTAGTTACCGATGAATGCTGCTTTGCTTGAGGAGGGACACTTAGGGGCCTATAATAGACACTAAATTTATCGCAGTGTGTACAAAGAGCATAACGTGAACTGGCTGATCACTAAAAATAACTAGGCACAACGACATGCAATTGCCTAAATGATGGCAACAAATTTGCTTTAGAAAAATGTTCAACCGTTTTCATTGTTGTTGCTGCAGTACTACACAGTACACAGGCGGTATACCCTGTGATAGATCGAGTCAGTTGGTAAAGTTTAGTGGCGGCGTCATAGGCGATATAGGCGGCTGCCTACAGCGGATTTTTTCAAGGGGCGGCGAATTCCGGAACAATTAAAAATTAAAGCATATTTTTTAAAATTAACTATTAAATATAAAAAGAACTCTTAACGTTTTTATACACTTATGAGTAGCCTGATGAGGGTTGTTTTTCTCCATACCTATAGCACAAAACTGTCAAAGGCCGCTACTAATTAAGTTCAATGGGGAAACTCGTCCAAGTCGAGTTGGTCGAAAAATCTGTCGACTTGGTCGACTTGCTAGTCGAGTCGATCAAATGTTTTGACAGGTCGAGTTGATCGTTGTTTCCTCGACTTTACTTGACTATGAGATATTTTACTTAGAATTTTTACGGCTGCGTCACACAGTCACCCACATGTTGTAATGACGTAGTTCTGTGTAAACGCCCAACTACCGTAGTAGCCTGATTTGAAGTTTAATGGATTAATATTCACATGAATATAACAGGGCCTAAGATCTGACACATTTCAAGTTCAGTGCAAATTATAAGCGTGGCTTGATACTTACATGAATACAGAGCCTAAAATCGCGTGTCTGTTCTGACACGAGGTTTGCAGTTAACATTGTCCAGTGTGCAGTAGACTTGACTAGAGTGTGCAATGTGTAGTATAAATTATTGCGAGATTAGCTCAAGTCAACCACACACGATATCACTATAAAACCTGAAATTTTACTTACCAGTTCAATTACAGTTTGAGGAAGAGGTGCAATCGAAATTCTTGAGTAATTTTGGTACTGGAATATAAGAATGCAATTGTCAACAAGTTTGGTCAAGAGACTACAGTCTAAGTCGACAAAAGTCGACCAAGTCGATCGTTTATTTGCCAAGTCGATCGAATCGACGAGTGGTCGATTAGTCGACAAAGTTGATCGAGTCGATCGTCGGCCGAGCCAAATCGATCGTAGCACTCGATTCGATACATCACGGGGTATAACCGGATAGTTCGCAACTAATCGATAGAATTTCACCTCGCATCGCGGCAGGCTTTAAGGGGCTACATGTCTTGTTATTCGCCCATGCCGAGTTCTCTACCAGGAGCCGCTCTTATCTGATCATTATTCTAGTGTACAAATCTCAACGGCTACAGTCAGAACTATCTACCAATTCTCAGCTTGCAGCACTTCCAATGTGCGAATTATTGTGTTCATATATGTTAGTAGGTATGTATGAGGGCTGAGAGCTATAAGGCGATCTATCGCACCAACTGTCTTTACCTCCATCGTGCATGCATTCACTTGCTCTCGGGTGGACTACTATAACTTGTTCCTCCTGAGTCTCCCCATGTTACGTCTATCCTCCTCTATGTCAGTTTCAAACGCTGCTACCAGACTCATAGCACGCCTTCATCGCTTTGCCCATATCTCCACGTATGTGATTCAAGTCCTACGCTGGTTCCCGATTACTTCGTGTATCCAGCATGTATCTAAATCTCAATTAGGACTTACCCTAAATACCTCTTTGACGTATGCTTAAACCTCTCTCTGCAGCCTCTTGTAGTCCGTTGCGCTCAGTGGCGTAGAAATGGTTTGGGGAGCCCTTGTGCAGAGCTCGATGATGGGCCCCTTGAACCCCCTTCGGTTTGAAACAAAAATCCTGTGCAAAAAACGCTTGGCGCTTTTGCGATATTTGCATATTTTGCAACATGAGAAATATGCAAATGTAATAAATAAATCGCACCCCAATTAAATAATTACAGTTTATATTTTTCTCCGATTTATTTTTTTAAATTTTTATTTATTTCTCCAGGCTAGCATAAAAAAACTGACCTACAGATAATTAATATAAAATCATTGTTCCATCTGCATTGACTTCCAAAATATGAATTAGCAGCGCCACTTAAATAAGACTTAGACATAACTGAGCCTAAGGGAGTGCGCCGACTTAAATTATACAATCTTTAAGTTAAAAGTATTAGTAAGTTACTCTAAGTAATTATGCAATTGTCAATTTAAATTTGCCTACATCAAGTGCTACAAAGCAATAGTATTCCATACAGCGTAGTAGAAAATATCAACAAAACTCTATGAATTTTAAACATGTCGCCGTCGGTCATGACATCAACATATTAATACGTCAGTAAAACTACTTCCGTCCAAAAACTGTATAGTGTAACGAATTTTGTTATGGCACACCGATTGTTCACTAAATCATGCATTTGGACATTCCAGCTTCAGATTCAGCCAATGTCAACCCAATCCTTCCGTTGACAATCCTTCTGATTAAATCCTTGTTCTCTTCGTACTTAACGCCTATTTAACGTTCACCTTTTGAACACTAATTCTACGTATAAGTATAACCTGAATTAATCAGCAACACAGTTTAATATCTTTTCGTTTAATAAGAAACAAACAGACAGAACTCAATTCGATTACAACTCAACTAGTCAGCCACACTACTACAGCGAACACACTCGAATTCAAACTTCTCTAGTCAGCATAATTCTTCGCGCCTCTTGACACACCTGTCCTCTGTGCGCCTAAGCGAACTCTAATAATATACATATAGCGCGCCGCTGCCGAGATTGGCCGGCCGCGCGTGTCACTAAGACTATACGTTATACATCTATCATATATACATATACACGTGAAACTAAAGTAAACGCACTAAATATATACACTAACATCTCGCACTGCAAGACTGTACACAAAACTCAGTTCACATTACCTCCTTCCTTTTTCTGGAATTGAGCAAATTAAATTTCAAAATTTGCGAAATTACCAAAATACATGAAACATATATATATATCTAACTAATTAATGAACAGTCTTACGATTACTTATAACCTTGACAAACAATCAGCAATAACATTCAATCTGCCCTTCTTGTACTTCACCTCAACATCAAAAGTTTGTAAGGCTAACGCCCAACGCACAAGTTTAGCAGACTTAGACATTGACTCAGTCAAGTATGTAAGAGGATTGTGATCAGTAAAAATGAAAATTTTCGATCCAATTATAATTTCTTTTAACTTGTTTAAAGCCCAAACAATAGCATAGGCTTCCTTTTCCACAGTAGCCCATCTCTTCTGGGTATCAGTTAATTTCTGACTGATAAATGACACAGGGCGTTCTATTCCCTTGTCGTCCATCTGTGTTAAAACAGCACCGACTGCAAAGTCACTACTATCGCAGTACAAATTGAATGGTTTTCCCACTTCAAAAACATATAACACTACTTTGGATCGCACAGCCTCTTTAAGTAAATCAAATGCTTGCTGATGTTCAACAGTCCAATCAATCTTATCAGAAACACGTTTACTAGTTAAATCAGATAAAGGTTTCGCAATCTGTGCAAAGTCCTTAATAAACTGTCTGTAATAATTAAAAAATCCAAGCAGTTGCTTAACTTGCTTCTTAGTTTCTGGGATCTTCAAATTAGTCAAACTTTCAATTCTGTCTGGATTCATCTTTATCTTACCAGACCCAACCACATGACCGATAAACCTTACTTCAGACTTACCAAATATGCATTTTTTCAAATTTAAGGTAACGTTATGCAATCTCATTTGCATCAAAAATGCATCTAACTGCTGTAAGTGAACTTTCCAACTGTCAGAATGCACAGCAATGTCATCAACATACGGTTCTGCAAAGTCGCTTATAGGCTGTAAAACTAAATTTATCGCCTTAACAAAAGTTCGGCCTGAATTTATCATTCCAAAAGGAACACGAGTAAATTCATACAGTCCATTATGTGTTACAAAAGCTGTCTTCCATTGATCAGATTGTTTTACAGGACAAGTCCAATAAGCACTTCGACAGTCCAAAATAGAAATCACATTAGACTTTCCAACTTTGTTCAAAACGTCTCTGACAATCGGCATAGGATATTTACAATCCACTGTGAATGAGTTAATGTATCTGTAGTCACAGGCAAGTCTTAAAGATCCGTCTTTCTTTTTAACAATAACCAAAGGGCTTGCCATTCTGCTCGATGATGGTTTGATAATGTTTGTTTTTAACATTTCTTTGATCTGACGTTCCACTTCTGATCGATAAATCAAAGGAATTCGGTATGCTGCAAATTCCTTTGTGCCTTGCTCTCTTGTTATACTGATTTGGGTATTGTAACTGCTTTTCTTGAGAGTAAGATTCTGCAAACAATAATGCTTTCTCCGTAGTTTCTTTGAGTTCTTCCAAATGCTTTTCGTGAAAAGGAATTTTCTTGTGCCATTTCCTCGGGTTGTCTATTAGGTCCATTGTCATTCTCCTGAAGGCGACCTCTTCTCTTGAGACTGGAGTGATAGGCACTCTATCCATCACCAAACTCCTTGCCTTTAGTTGACACTTCTCGCAAGACTTACAAAATTTCACAATGTCTCTTCTCATCTTTGGCCATACAAAAGATAATTTTATTCGTTCTCTTGTTTTCTCTTCTCCTAGATGTCCTCCAAATACCGATTCATGCGCCAATTCCATCACTTTAATTCGTCTCTCTTTTGGTAACACTAGTTGATATATCGTCTGGTCTAATATCTGATATTTCTTATGCAATAAACCGTTGATTACACAGAATTCAGATTCTTTCTCTTGTGCTAACTTCCACCACGGCTTCAACGATTCATCCTTTCTCTGTTGCTCTTCGAACTTCTTCGAATCGGCAATCTGCACCTTTTGTTCTTCGTCCATCTCTTCATCTCTATACAAGTCTCCTATCCCCACATCACATTCATTGTCTTCTTCAGTTTCATTTAATGTGCCATTCTCGCATGCAACCATCTCTTGCTCGTTCATCTCTGCTATTACACCATCTCGCGATAAGCTTCGTTGCTCATTACTTTCGTTTTCCTCATCACTTGAACTTTCAGTTTCACTCTTCTCATCAACATCTACCATTTCCTGTTTCCGACTCTGCGCTCTCGTCATTACATTTGCTTGTACACTCACATCTCCTTGTATCGTTTTGATTTTCATCTGTGGTACGGCTTTTAATTCGGCAATTATCTCTGGATGCAACAAGAATCTTTCTGTACTGCCCATCTTTGCAATACTAGCACACATCAAGGTGACATAAGGTGTAAGTGAACACTGGATTTTACGCGGAAATCCCTCTTCTTCCACGTCACTACCACACAGTCTAACATCCACTTTCACTAACTTCGCAGGAATGGCATCTCCTGCCACACATTGCAAATTCACTTTTCCAATTTGTTCCACCTTCATGCCTTCCAGTAATTCTTCACTAATCACCGGAATTTCTGCACCCGAGTCGCTCAGTGCTTTGACTTTCACTGGCTCTTTACCGTCTACTCCACGAATTTCGACCTCGACATATTGCAAGAACGATTTCTTCAATATTCGACTGTCATCTTTTCCTATGACTTCTCTCTGAATTTCAGCATCCAATAGAATTTCTTTTTGAATACCACATTTCATTACTGACTTTACTTCAGTTTCTTGGTTTTCTTGACCCGTGGTTTGATTACCTGTATCACTAACCACTTGAATCAAATTCACCCTTGTGTGTTCTTGATTTCTGCTAGAACTAGCTGCTGCCACTGGAACTGGACAAAATTTAACCAAATGTTTATCTGAACCACAGTTGTGACAACGCTTCACAACTGTATGGTATGGTTGTGAAATACCTCGTTGTTCATTTCCTTCATATTTTTTATACTGCGTAAACGATGTGTTGCCTTCCCTCTTGGCGAACGGCGCTGACGATTTGTTAAATCCCTGACGACCAAACGTCACGTCTCTGGTCTCATTGGGTACAGGGACACTAGCCTTGACTTCTTTACCTTTGAACTGACTCCCTGTTTCTGGATTACTTTTCCACTTTCCACTCTGGCTTTGGTTTACGGAACGTTGAGAAGGATAACTGTTTATATTTGGGATCGCAAACCCAATTCGATTGTTTACATGAATGTCTGCTAGGTCTGCCACTGCACTAGCTTGGAGACAGTCAGTTCCTTCCTTCGACAATACAAACTGTAGTGGACCTGGCGGTAAACATTCTTTTAGCTTATCCGCTACCAGCAAATCAAAGAGCGTATCATACTCTCTGTTCACGTTTCGACTTCTCACGTAATAGTTTAGCAAGTTCTTCAGTCTTGCCGTAAACATCGTATAAGTCTCTTCTGTTGTCTTCTTAGCATCCACAAATCTGGCTCTGTATTCTCTCGAAGTCAACTTAAATTCTTTTAATAAGTGCTGCTTGACTCTATCATAATTGTCTAGATCATCGTATGACAATCTATTCAGAACGGTTCGAGCTTTCGGCGTCATCAATGGTAGTAATAATTTCACCCAAAACGGCTTCTCCACAGCAAAGCTACGAAACGCGTTCTCGACTGTTTCAAAATATAATGGCACCTCCATCATATCAGTTGGCATTTGAGGCAATACATGCTTCATTGCATCACCTATTTTCTTAATTTTTGACACCAAAGTTTCACTTTCTTGCTGTTTCCTTCTTTCTGCTTCCCGTTCTTCTCTCATTTGCGTTTCTTTCAATGTCAATTTTGATTTCTCCAGTTTCAGACGTTCTTGTCTTTCTGCCTCTGCCTTTTCCAAACTTTCTTTCTGAAATTTGAGTTCTTCTTGTCTGATCTGTTCTGCACGTTCCAACTCTAACGTTCGCGCTTTTTCTTTTTCTTCTTCACGCATTCTCTTTGCTTCAATCTGTTGCTGACGTACCTCTTCATCACTTTTTCTAGCTTTTTCAAATTCAATCATCTGCTCCAATATTCTTCTTTCAGCATCTTCCCTATCTCTTTTCAACTGTTCTAACTGAATCTCAAACTGATTCTTTTGCAATTCAAGTTCCGCCTTACGCACTTGTTCTGCTTTATCTTCTCTCTCTCTCTGCAAGCGCAATTCTTCTTGCCTTGAAAGTTCCGTTTTCTCTTCTTTCTCTCTCTGCAGACGCTCTGCTTTCTCTTCTTTCTCTCTCTGCAAGCGCAATTCTTCTTGCCTTGCAAGTTCCGCTTTCTCTTCTTTCTCTCTCTGACGACGCAATTCTTCCTGTCTTATCTCTTTCTCTTCTTGTCTTCGTCTCTCCTCTTTTTCTTTCTCTTCTTGTCTCCGTTTCTCCTCCCTATCTTCTTTCATCATCATCCACTGCATCAACATCTCCATAGACATAGGCACAGGAGGTTTTTCAATAGCCTTTTCTACGGCACCGCCAACGGCACCTTCTTCTTCGACTTCTTCTTTAACCCACACTTCAGCGAGTTCATGTATCATGTCACCACGTGACATACCTTCTAATTGTTCTTCTTTAAAACCGGCTTTCAACAAACGCTGTTTTAGCCTTTCAGTAGACATCTTCTTAATATCTGCTTGTCTTTCAGCACTTAGTTTCTCCATCTTACTTGTTTACTTTGGTGATTTCTCTTTTCAAAGAAGTCACGGTTTTTCTTGTTGTGTGAATCGATAAACAAACGGGATTTCTTTTATATTTGTTCGTGGAAAACAACGAAATTTTTATACCGTTTTCTCGTGTTCCACCGTCGATGATATCGTAAATTCGTCACACAGTAACAACGCGTAGATTCTTCTAACACCGTCGTAAATTCTTCTAACACCGTTGTAAATTCTTCAATCACCTTCGTAGATTCTTCTATCCGCCGAAGGAGGTGATAACGTGAATTTTAATCCACCGTGAGTTTATATCCACCGTGAGTAATTATTCCACCGTGAGTTATTTATCCACCGTGAGTTCTTATCCACCGTGAGTTCTTATCCACACCGACGCTGTTCCACCGTGAGTTTTTATCCACCGTGAGTTTTTATCCACACCGACGCTGTTCCACCGTGAGTTTTTATCCACACCGACGCTGCCACCAATAATGTCAACCCAATCCTTCCGTTGACAATCCTTCTGATTAAATCCTTGTTCTCTTCGTACTTAACGCCTATTTAACGTTCACCTTTTGAACACTAATTCTACGTATAAGTATAACCTGAATTAATCAGCAACACAGTTTAATATCTTTTCGTTTAATAAGAAACAAACAGACAGAACTCAATTCGATTACAACTCAACTAGTCAGCCACACTACTACAGCGAACACACTCGAATTCAAACTTCTCTAGTCAGCATAATTCTTCGCGCCTCTTGACACACCTGTCCTCTGTGCGCCTAAGCGAACTCTAATAATATACATATAGCGCGCCGCTGCCGAGATTGGCCGGCCGCGCGTGTCACTAAGACTATACGTTATACATCTATCATATATACATATACACGTGAAACTAAAGTAAACGCACTAAATATATACACTAACATCTCGCACTGCAAGACTGTACACAAAACTCAGTTCACAGCCAATAAAACTACTGAGTCGAGTCATTTGAGTGTGTAGTACTGTGTACGCTGTTGCTAACTTGCTGTACATGAAGATTTACTTTTAGGCTAAAAATGACTCTACTCGCTGCCAGAGGCACTTCTAACAACCGGGTGCCCTTGTGCATTGCACAACCTGCACAACACATTGCTACGCCACTGGTTGCGCTCTACTGTCCGTCTGAACTTTTATGATCCACATAATAGGGCAACTCTCGCCCAACGTCGGTCTTTTGTTGTCTCAGGTCCCTCTGCTTGGAATGATGTTCCTCTACTCTACGAGTTCAATCAATCAATCAATCAATCAATTAATCAATCAATCAATCAACTAGACATTTATATAGCGCGCTCTTCAAGGCAACTATTCAGAGGCGCTCCCAGCCCAACCTCGGCGAAAGAGAACAGTCTTAAGAGCAGAGAAGAAAGAGGTGGACGAGTCTCGAGGAAGAGACCGCAGTTCGACATGAAGGCCATTCCAGATAGTGGGACCGGCAACAGAGAATGCTCGCTGTTGCATGGTTGCAGTGCGAGCAAAAGGAACATGTAAGTCGCCGCGGGCCGTGGAACGGAGTAAACGGCAACCAAGAAGTGCGAATGCTGGAAAGCAGAGCTCACGTAGATAGAAAGCGGCCAAGCTGACACTGCCAGACAATAGAAGCAACCCGATATACAATGCGTTGCGAAAAAGGGAGCCAGTGGAGAACGTCACGCATGTAATCAGACACGTGACCAAACTTAGGAATGCGCCCAACGAGGCGTGCAGCAGAGCGTAGGACGCGTTAAATTCATGGCGGGAAATTCCACAACATCTACTCGTTTGCACAAGACGTTTCTGTTAATACGGGGTTCCTACAATGAGGGCACCTCTGAATAGCCTATGCTGCGAGAGGCGCCTTATAAATTCTTAGATACATGATGCAATAAATAATAATAATAATAATAATAATAATAATAATAATAATAATAATAATAATAATAATAATAATAATAATAATAATAATAATAACAATAATAATAACAATAATTATAACAATAGTAATAAGCTTCACTAATTCAAACTGACAAGTACGCAGAAAGATTACATTGAAACATGACAGCACAATCAAGATTTTAACTAAGCACACGTTTTGGCAGCCATGCAAGGCGCCGCCCTAATGGGGGGTTACGGGTTTCGAACCACGATCTAATGCTCTCCTGTCCTTGAACGTTACCATTACTCTATCCCACCCCGAGGATTGCTCGTGTATATATAGGCCATTTATGTAAATACATTTTGCATATATATTGTGTAAGTTATATTTTATGTATATATAATGTATATATATTATGTATATATTTGTATGCATATAAATATATCTGTGCAAGTATTTGGAATGCATGTATACATGTATGTTGCTGTATCTATTACAGCTTACTAAAGAGTGGTAGGTCGGTCTGGTTAAGCCAGATTCTGTAAAACTGGTTAAACTGGTTAGCCCTGTTGTGCTTGACAAGTTTCCATATAGGTGTATTAGCAGTGGCGAGGAAGAGACCGCAGCAGGGCAAGCCAGAGCAAATGCCCCGGTAAAAAGCCTTTGGCCTTGTCGTTGCCTTGCCATAAATTTAGCCCTGCCCGAATTTGTTCGCCATAAATCATCCTCTACACTGGTTAGCCTACTTGTAGGCTCTAGTGAAGTCTATATATATAAACTGCATTCATGCTAGGATCGGCGAGTCGTTTGGTTGAAGTTCTGAAGTCTGAGGTGGACGCTGAGGTGTTGTGACGCTTGCTGTCCGGTTGTCTTGTCGACAGGGTATCTTTGTGTACATTATTTACGTTTTATAAGTTAATTTTATCGTAACCCAAGCGAGAGTTGTGTTTTGGTATTGGGACCTTCTAACAATATTATGTATTTATGGATGCAATGTGTGTGCATGTATGCGCGAATGTATATATAGGTATCAAAACACTTACATAGCGCATTTTTTACATCAAAGAGGCGCATGAATGTGCATGACAGATAAATGCATACAGATAATATATCGAAATGCATTTATCATTGTATATATGTACATGCATATATAACTTATGTGTATATGCAAGCACTGCGTATGTATGTATTTTATGTATAAACGTATGTGTCTTAGCATGTACGCATTGCATATATATTGTTAGCTTGTTTGTCTAGAGGTGGAATGTGAGTAAGAATGATACGAGAAATGACAAGAAAAACGAACACTTTCGCAATATTGTTAAAATGGTATATTTACACTATGTACATAATTGGAGTGATACTCACACATCCAAGCCAAAACCAAACATAAAAGACAGACGAAGACGCCTGCTACGCTAGCACAAAGACGCCTGCTACGCTAGCACAAACTTCACAAAGGAAGAAACAACTCGAGAACCGGCAATTAAACATGAGTAGCGACTACGCAGGGCACACTCTCCGAAAACGACCACTAAGGGTACTTACAAGCGTGACACACAGCGGTGCACGACTAACGCCTTACTTAACTAAAACCGGTCTCCCCGTCGACACAAGAGCCCTGCTATATATAGTCAACGAGACCATCCTACTTTTAGCTTCAAACGAGGTGCGTCTTAACTATAAGGTTAGTAAGTGCACGTGAGGATGATAATGGCGGGATATTGTTGCGAGTATATATAATATATATATGTATATATATATATATATATATATATATATATATATATATATATATATATATATGTCAACATCTTTACATTACAAATGTTGTGATAATATTATTATCACAACATTTCTCCTCATATGTAATCATCTGCGGTTTGCCAGTTCGAACTGACATTAAACGAAACGAAACGTATATATGTCAACATCTTTACATTACAAATGTTGTGATAATATTATTTATTTATTTTATTTATCAGACATTTATATAGCGCCCCTTCAAGATATCTACTCAGAGGCGCTCTCTGCGTTAGATGTTAAAACAATGTCGTTAAGACCGAATGTGTTATGTAAGAAAACAATGCACAGTAAACTGAGAAGAGTCACCAGTGGCGAATCCACGCAAACACGAGGAACCAGCCACGGATTCCCATTGACAGCTGACGGATGGTATACGTGTTCAGAGTCTCTGAGGCAGAGCGGCGGCGAAGGGTGACAGCGCTCGTACACACGAGACACTGTCAACAAGCAGCCCCCTTATTATCACAACATTTCTCCTCATATGTAATCATCTGCGGTTTGCCAGTTCGAACTGACATTAAACGAAACGAAACGTATATATATATATATATATATATATATATATATATATATATATATATATATATATATATATCAACATATGTTGATATATATATATGTATGCGTTTCCTTCGTTTAATGTCAGTTCGAACTGGCAAACCGCAGATGATCACATATGAGAAGAAATGTTGTGATAATAATATTATCACAACATTTGTAATGTATAGATGTTGATATATATATATATATATATATGTCTTGATAGCTCGCATTGATTCGAAATCGCTTTATTTCTGTTACTATCATTGAGTCCTATTTTTCAGATCATGTTGCCTTTTTCTCAGAATGTGACTTTCCTTTTAAATCTCTACCAAATTAAAAATTCTTTGAATTTCGCCTTGGCATACATAGGCCTAATGATCTAAAAAAACTGGAAGACTGATACCTTGGAATATCCTCCATGTTCATCTGCAGCACATAGCGCTAATGAATTGGCTCAGCGGTTGCAGTCTAGTTTAAGTAGCTCCTTGAATGGTAAATTACATTAGAACCAAGATATTTGTGAAGCGCTCACCACAGCCTTGGTTCAGCTCCGACATTTTCGAGGCAGTAGTTCGAACGTTGAAGGCGCCACTCTCATTACCTTACCAATTATCCCAGCTACGTGCGTGGACATATACATACATCTTCATCGAAGTTCTGCACTTTGTTTCATTGACGTCTTTCATGCATTCAAGATGTGTGTCCATGGCACGATACCTACAATTAGTCTGAAAGAATGGTTTGATGGCATGGGTCGAACCATAATTGTTAATATGTGACGTTCGTCGCTCGAGATCAACTAACCCTTCCTCAGACGTGGTACCACTTTGTGTCGGTCTTACCCGAGACGCTGCTTCGTCGTCGGGCTGGGTTCGGCTCCAGCCAACTGACCTTCTGGAGTCGCCCGGGTCACTATCCTGTCTACTTCTGCTGTAGACGAGCGGTTCCCTGTCTCCGCTCTCAGTGCCCATTTCTCCAAGAGGAGGTCCCGAGGGTATCGCTTGTTTGCGAACAGTGTCGCTGTCAAGCTCCATCTCACTTTCGGACTCTGCCACTGCCGCGGTCGCCGGGTGGGCAACGTCCTCGTCCTCAGGATGGCCGTCCTTTAGAACAGGGTTCGCTCTCTTGCCAGCAGGAGTCCTCAGCTTCCTGTGAGATCTCTT
Source organism: Allolobophora icterica (assembly GCA_963556255.1). Lineage (NCBI taxonomy): Eukaryota > Metazoa > Annelida > Clitellata > Crassiclitellata > Lumbricidae > Allolobophora > Allolobophora icterica. Next base: position 17,311,765 of record OY744603.1, on the reverse strand, counting down.
AGTCAAAGACTTCCTCTTTTTCTCCACCTTAACCGAACCCTCACGTACCATTCTGCATCTCATGACTCTCGAGTTATCGTCAATAGGGGAAAACTCTGAACGTTCTCCTGTCCGAGAGGACAAGGTGTACATCTGACGAGTTGTCACGTCGTGCCGTCTCAAACACGCGAACATCTTGCGATAATATATGCACGTGTGATATTAACGCGGTGTACTGGTCTCACGACACTCTCTTCTGATAGGACAGGTTCTAGGTCTAAAACCTCCCTAACCGCACGCAGAACTGGGTTCCGACCGGCGCACGAGGTGGGCCCTACTTCGCACTTCGGTCAGTTCTCGGAGCTACGTGTTTCGATCACCAAGTTATTTGCTCTGAATAACGATTGGTTTGAATACAAGATTTTCCTGACTCTATCGTTTTTCCTGGTCTTACCGCACTGTAATCAGTTGTCGGGCGGTCTTTTCCCGTACTGCGGTCTTTCGGTAACAGTGGTCTTTCCCAGTAACTATTTTTAGTTACCGGGCGATGGAGCCCCTCCAACGCTCCACCGGCGTGTCAGCCATCCAAGTGTCACAATCCAAATGTAACGCTGACCCCGTAAGGTTACCAGAATGTCCTGAATTTTGTTCCCAAGAATTTCCGAATTTTGGTTCCCTAACGAAGGTCACACTTACTCCCACAGGTAACCGGACAAGCTTCGCTTGCCTCTCAGTTAACCAGTGGATGGTCCCAACTCGGTTTCGAGTATTATCAGAATTTCCGAAATTTGGCTACCTTAAGAAGGTCACACTTACTCCCACAGGTAACCGGACAAGCTCCGATCGCGGAGTTCTTCAAAACCCAAGAGGGAATTTCCTGCCTGTCGCCAAATTTACCCTTATTATCGTTTTTGTACTAAATTGGTTTTTTCAGGTATCCCGACGGTCACTTCACCGAGTGCCGAAGTCGCGTAAAACTCTCCCAGCCGAAGACGCCGAAGTCGCGTAAAACTCTCCCGGCCGAGTACGCCGAAAGCGCGTAGAACTTCCCCTGTGTCGAGTACGCCGAAATCGCGTAAAACTCGTCTCCGTGGATAAAACCAAACCTGTCGGATCTTGGAGTTCTTCGAACTCCAAGAGGGATTTCCTTGCCCGACGCCAAATTTACTCTTGGTTTCAAGGATTTCAGAATTCCAGAAAATGGCTACCTTAAGAAGGTCACCTTTACTCCCATGGGTTACCGGACAAGCTCCGATCACGGAGTTCTTCAAAACCCAAGAGGGACTTTCTTGCCCGTCGCCAAATTCACCCTGGTTTTCGATCTCACACTGAATTGGTTTTCCTGTGTATCAACGGTATCCTTCCCCGAGTATTACTCAGCCGTAGATTTCCCACGATCGGGATCTAGACCGCTTCGCGATCAACTGAGGGATCCAACCCGCCGGATCGGCGCTGTCGGCCTGTCTCCCAACAGTGAACTTCTTTAGCTGTACTCGGGATCGCCTGATTATTTTATTCGGACGCCCCTTTCGTCCGTAAATATATTTGTACTAACCGGAAACTCGAACTCTGACTCGGTCGTAACCAAAATCACTCGCCTACCACACTGAGTGCAGTATATTTGAATCGGTAACTGAATCGCTAACCAACAACGCTGTTTCACAGTATTGCTATGTATGAAGAGTCGAACCAACTCTTCACGTATAAAGCAGCACACCGTGAGGCAGGCTCTACTTATCCCTCACCACACTATACCGTGGCTTAAAATATATAATCAGTCTTCCCTACCACGGTCATTGCTGACCAGTTGCCTATTGAAATTAAATAAAAATTAAATGATCGATGCTGGGCCTTCGCATGTAAAATTAAGAGAAACGATGCTGTTCCCTTCGCATGTAAACTTAAAGAAAACGATGCTATTCGCATAAAATAAATCCTCCCACTTACGCACTGTGGCCTTGACCGCCACAAATATACATATTATCTCTGAAAACTTTGGGTATTTTTCCCTTTATTTTGACTCTATTTGTGCACAATATCCCCGGATCCCGTCATGGTGACATATGATATATCAGCCGATATGCCTCTCATGCAGTGGATATCATTTGTGTGGCTTGTTTGTTGTGCTGTGTAATTGTTTCATCAGCTCACACTGAATATGTCAGCTGACAATAGTCTTGTCCGCTATCCCGGGCGCCGAGAAGTTTTAGACAAACGTAGATGAACAAGAGATATACAGAGACACACAGAGAGACATACATATTGCCGGCTTGCATGCCCTGGGCTGCAGATTATGACATCACGTTGCCTGAATCTAATATTTTGCATCTGACTGAATATGGGATCATACCAAGTTGCCTGAAGGCTCCAGCTGTTTCTATAATATCGAGTGCTTTCCTATTGGCTAAACATGCTCACAGGAACAATACAAATTCTGAATACGTGGTCGAATCTGCTGACTTGTCTACCAACTGCTGAGTTGATCCACTATCGTTGATCCACTATCGTTGAGAGATCGCTTCTGTTTCCTGATTACCTGACGACCTAACAATGTCAGCCATTCTCTTGCTGATTGCCCTATTGGCAGGGGCGAATGTCGACGCTAACGAAAGTAAGTATTCATGACAAATTTGCTAATTATTGAAATGAAGTATAATAAGCGGGATCAAGGAAAGTCATAGTAGACGAAATGTCGGTAGAAATAGAAGCGTTAACAAAAGGCGCCGAATTGACCGGCGCCGAATTGACCATGCGCCGAATTGACTGGCGCCGAATTGACCGCGCCCAATTGACCGTCGCCGAATTGACCGGCGCCGAATTGACCGACGCCGAATTGACCGGCGCCGAATTGACCGACGCCGACTTGACCGGCGCCGAATTGTCATGGCACCAGATGACCAATGTATTCGTAAAATGAAACGAGGTAAAGCTCCAGGGCTGGATCGTATTTAGTCAGAACATCTACACTGTGTCCCGATGAAAAGTAGACCCCAAGAAAAAGTGTTATTACTCGGTTAAAACTTTTAGCATTTGCCTAAAATTTTAAAAACAGCAACAGTAGGCTAGCCATATTACCACCAAATCATAACGCCGTTTGGAAATGTTAGTGAGTTTGTCAAGTTTGTGAACGTTTGAGATGCAGTACTGAAAAAGGGACATTTCCAACATACAAGAGCCATAAGGAAGTGAATTTCAGCCACAGCTGGTGTTCAAAATGTCCTCCTTGTTCACGGACACACGACCGTAGACGTGGGCGCCACTGTTTGATGGCCCGGTCGATGATGACGTGGTCAAACAGCTGCCACTCTTCAAACAGGTGATCAACGTCACGAATGCGGGAACGATAAACGTGCTCCTCCAGTACACTCCAGATTTGATAGCCAACTGGATTGAGGTCTGGACTGTTGGGCGGCCACAGCCGTGGGGATATGAAGTCGGGTGTCTCCCGGGACAGCAGAGCAGTGGTCTCGCGTGTTCGGTGCGCAGTTGAATGTGAAGTAGCCGCCCGATGAAAACTATTCCCTAAACGTATGTCAAAAATTTGTATGTTGGAAATTTCCCCTTTTCAGCAAGCTTACTGCATCTCAAACGTTGATAAACTTGACAAACTCACCAACAATTCCAAACGGCTTTACGGTTTGGCAGCGATATGCCTACTGTTGTTGATTTTAAAATTTCAGGCAAATGATAAACGTTTTGACCGAGTTATGACACTTTTTTGGGGGTCTTCTTTTCATCGGGACACAGTGTAGTTTATGCTCATCCTAGACTGGCTGTTTTACTCTCACTGTTATTCAACCATAAGCTTGTGCATGGCAGAGTTCCCACCAGTTTTGGTCTGGGCATAATCATACCTTTGGAAAAGAGGCCTACCTTAGATAAAGGCAATAGTGATAACCATCGTGGCATCACATTAAGTTCAAATTTATCTAAACTTTTTGAAATGTGTATACTTGAGCATTATGGCAGCTGTTTTTGCACTTCTGATTTACAGTTTGGATTCAAAAAGGGGTTGGGATGTTCACATGCAATCCTTGCAGTCAGAGCAGTAGTGGACTACTTTACAAGTCATGGGTCCACTGTCAACTTATGTGCATTGAACATGTCAAAAGCCTTTGACAAAGTGAATCACTGTGCTTTGTTCAATAAGCTAATGGACAGACAGGTTCCTCGTGAAGTTCTAACCACTCTTATTACCTGGTATAGTCTGAATGCAGCTTTTGTGAGGTGGGACAATATATTAATTATCAGACATGATAACTCTAACCTGTGGGATTAGGCAGGGTGGTTGTCTATCTCCAGTTCTGTTTGGTGCTTATGTTAACGAGATAATTGAAAAGCTAAGTCGATCCAACCATGGGTGTAGAATTGGGGAGACGTACTTGGGGTGCGTAATGTATGCAGATGACCTTAGTTTAATATCAGCCTCCCTGTGTGATCTCCAAGCTATGGTTGACATTTGCTCTGTTGAGCTAGAAAGTATTGATATGAAGTTAAATGTAGCCAAATCTCAAGTCGTAAGGATTGGATCACAGTTCCGTAATATGTGTAAGAACATTAGTGTCAATGAAGTAGAGATCAGTTATGTGAACAAGCTAAAATATCTCTGCTGTTTTCTTGTTACAGCCAAGTCATTTAAAATCAGTATGCATGAAATGAGCGTTAAGTTTAATAGGTCATTTAATTCTTTGTATAGCAAGTGTCACAAATTTAGTGAACCTGTTTTATTACATTTGGTTAGTGCCCACTGTAAACCATTTCTCCTCTATGGAATGGAAGCTGTCAACCCTACCAAAAGCGAGCTAAATTTATTAGATTAGGCCCTACACTTACAGCTCTGCAATAGGCCTATGTAAAATTGTCAAAATCTGTCATAGTACTGTTGTATCGGTCCTACACTTTATGCATGAAAGTAACATAAAAGACTGTTGGTTAACTAGAAGACTGCGATTTACTCAGAATTGCCTTTCAAATGACAATGATGTGAGATTTCTGTCTTATTTCTCAAACACCATAAGTGATTGAGTCTTTTGTTTTGTTTTTTCATATTCTTGTTTTGTGCTAAGAATGTTTATTGAATTAAAGATTGATATATAATGCAGTAGACTATATGAGCAATCCAAATTATCGCATACAAATATCAATCTTGGTTATTCCGCTTTCGTAACATATTTATTCCCTGATTTTTGCATAGCGTATGTAATCAAAGCTTACAAGTTTTCGTTCAGAGGCTCTCTGTTGCACAAGCAGAATTTTGCCATAGCAAGGAATATACTGAATGCGCGGTGCAAAGTCTGGTTTGTTCAATTACTTCATTTCATTAGCCTGTGAGAAAAAGCTGGATGTTGCCTTCATTGCCGACGGTTCTACAAGTATCTGCGGTGCTGCATCGTGTCCAAAGTGGGACGCCGTTCTTCAGTTCTGCAAAGACATAGTCAAAAGCCTGACCATTGGACCAGAACAGTCAAGGGTCGCTATGATGACTGCATCTAATTCGATTGAGGTCATGTGGGACTTGACACAGTAAGCTGAACAATGTTTTGAAGCTCTTTCAGTAATCAAAATAAATAAAACTTTTAGCATTACTACTGCTGTACTACAAGGCATAAGTGTATGTCAGCAAATATGTATGCATGTATGTGTGTGGCATGCCTTTGAATCAGTTAAGCCTCTAATTGAACCAACCGCTAAAATCACTTTGATGTACATGAAAGTTTTAGTGTAAGTAAATCATCCTTATGGTAATAGTTTTACGGGCTAAATTGTATGCGGGTGGGTTATTTCGATTGTGAACGCGAGGTCGGAACGTGTATCCTGTCACTTTTATTGGAGGTAACAGACCGTTCAAAGCATTCGCTGAGTCTGCGATAACGCTTATGAAAGGTCGGCAGTCAATTCCCAAACAGAAATGTTCGAAGCTTTGCTGGGAAGGTACCTCGTTCTCCTCATTACAGCCTGGAGTTTTTCCCGTCCATCCAGACCAACGAAGGTCCGCGAAAGCAACATAAAGATGGCTTTAAATTGTTTAAGAATCACTAGTCTGTAGAGATATATCGTAGAACACGAGTTCTAGAATGGAATTCAGTTTTATTTCCTAAGCCATTTGTAAGCGAAACATAACTTAAATATAACAGTCGTCGACAACACGCGTCCACACACCAGAGAAGGAACCCCAGGAAGAGAACCACATCTTCAGCCAGCACCCAGGGACGGAAGGAAATTACGAAATGGCTCACCAAGGAACCAATTGCTTATCCACATAAGGAACAGAGGTCTGCGAGTAGGGCATTTTGCCACCGACCAATACAAGCAACACAGGATCGTTACCCATACTTGTACTCAACGCGCACTCACAAATAAAAATTATGATGATGACAATGATAATTTATTATTATTATAATAATAACAGGTCCGCAAAGGTTCACCAGTCACTCTGTCACAGAGTAAAGCAGGGAGGCGACCTGACCGACGTCTCTCATGAGCGTAGACTCGGATCCGACCTGGGCTGGTGAACCAAAGTCCTCCGTGCCCACCTTCACGTGGTGCGGACTGTTGGTACCCTTCCAAAAGAAGGGGAACGAACGGGCACGGCAGGCAAAACCAGGGGAAGGCAATGGCAAACCACCCCTGTTAACATGCCAAGAAAATCGTCATGCGACACACCATACCACGCCGATGGTCGCTGATTCGGTTGGACTCCCAGGCCATAGCGCTGATATGGGACTCCCAGGCCGAAGCGCGACTCAAGGGCTACTGGGGAAGTAGCAAGACGGCAATGGAGACGGTGTTTCATGGCGATCGCTAGGGCTCCTAGAGCCGACAGCACAGAGCAAAGCAAAGCAAAAACAGGGAACATGTTTTTTGGACGGGCTGCCGAACACAATTTGTTGCTGTAGGCCCTACTGTGTATTGACTTTTGTTATTTAGGGTTAACTAATATTATTGTATTGTCAGAATACTTCCAACTGACGCACCTATGTCATGCGCGAGAACTTCACGTCAGAAATGCAGAAATACTCTGAATTAATAATTCTAGGTCAACTTTCGCAATTTTAACGGCCGATTACAAAACGTAGAAAAAATGGTTGACGTAATCCCATCTGCAAAACCTTAAGTAGGCCTTAGCAACATATTGGTGAATTGGCTATGACCGTTCCAGTCCCGTCATCAGTCGTTTAGTCTCCAGCCAAGAATGGACATACGTTGAGATTTTTCTGCGTTGGCTGTAACATGACACGTCTGGGGCAGCAGCACTAACACCGCTGTTTGAAACAAAATGACGCTATCCTGAACAGTTCAAATATTTCTCTGAGGAAACAGGTTGATAGACTTTTAAATATAAACTTAAGCATCGACGGGATCCAAGAACGTGCATGTTTAAAAGAAAACTAGACTGCTCAACTGCTAGGCTTTCTCAGTGAATCTAGGGCCTCGGCTTCAGTAACACCTGATCCCTTCTTTCCGAATGAAAAACCAGGTCAGTTATGTGCGAGGGCGCTGCGATAGCGCTAATAAAAACAAATCGCTTTAAACGGTAATTATGAACATCTATTAAGGCAAACGGACAGTCAACACATGCATATGGTACTAATATTCAGGAGATGCCATTTATAGAAAGTCTTTCTCATTGCAAGACACAAATTTATGTAATTCTCACATTGTAACCACAAACCTGCAAGTCGTCACCGGTAAAATGGGTATACGTGTACCCGCGATGCTTCTACCCATACCGGATCCGCTGGTGCGAGTGGGATAAGGTAATCGCTCGGGTGCGGGTCTATCCATAGACCTCAAATAGGGAATTAAAAAGACATTTAAGGTAATTGGTTAACACGAACAACCGGTAAGAAGTTTGAGCATAAGTTAACTTTATCACGCTTTGTAAGGTCGGCTTTCCATCCAAAGAGACAAAAGTCGTTCAACATAAAGTAACTCAATACGTCGTGCATAAAAGTATACATGCATGTATAATTGTATATGTGTATGTACGCGTGCATAATATTATGTGATGTTCATTCGCTTCGTCCCAGTACATGTATAATTCGATCCAACGCTCGTCTAACGTTATCTCGACTCAGCATCACATACGTGGTTGTTTTCTTTAGAATCACAGATGAGACGACGCTGTTGTCAGCCATCGACAATGTCACGTACCCTGGGGGTGAGTTGACAGACGCAGTTTCCGCATCAGAAATCATCCTTGACGTCTTCAACCCACTGGAAGGGGACAGAGTGGCCGACCAGAATATTCTAGTAGTGATCACGGATGGAGCCCCAAGTTATCCTGATGCGGCCTGGTTAGTTCCATCCACTGCAATTCAGGCGGATTTCGTTGCAGTGTTCTTCGTGTGCGTTACGCCAGGATGCACCGAGAGCTTAGCGCAATTTGTATCTTCGCCCCCGAAGCAGGTGAGCCATACAATTAATGTTACGTTTTAATCCGGGCTTTATTTGATGGAGTAGTTTACAGGTTCAAATTCATCCCTCACTCGGCTGAATTTGAATTAGTAGTTGACTAGTTCAGACTCACTTGGGGGGGGTCCTTACCCATAATTAAATGTCTTTATCTTTTAATGTCTACCACCCTCTTATATTGTACTACACCTGTAGAAACTTATTGCTGCAAAAACTGGTTGTAATTGCGGCGCACTTAGAGTTTGTTCAATCCACTTCTTTGTTACAGCAACACAAAAATACAACAATGCGACATTGCGAATGGTCAAAACGTTTTTATCCCAATAAGCACCAGGGCTAAACAATAATTATAATCAGATGTAAAGTGCATTGTATTCAATTTCTGATAATTATCTTTGTCTTTTCTTTGCTGAAATAGCTCAACAAATGATAATTAAAACATTTATGATAACGAATGACTATGAACTAGTTATTAACTACGCAGCTCAATTGGAAATGCATTTCACATGCATTTTGTCAGAATGTTTTAAGCAGAATAATGCATCTGATTGTAGGTGTATTGCTGACTATTGAGCAATGAGCATGCCCAATGCCCATTTCCGATAAATAATGTCCTTACCTATTTACTAGTATACACGTTACTCATTACACAATATTCTCTCGTCGTCTCCTTTTTGCAATTTTGCTAACACCAGGATTATTTGTATTAGTGCAATTTTGGTTAAACATTTGGCTAAGAAAGACCTCGGTCATCCATTCGATGCTACCGTCAGGTTCATCGGGCAAAAGTGGCAGCTTAGTTGAAGGCTGAGCTTAACCTCCAGAAGCCAATGGTGCTTCGATGGAATGAGAAGCTCAAGGAAGATCTCACAAGAGACAAGAGAGTAGACCGATTACCAGTCATTGTTTCAGGATCTGGTATCGAACAACTCCCCTCTGTTCCGAAGCTGTCTTTCGGAGCTGGTCAGGCAATGGCATATGTAGTGATTGAGGTTCTTTCTGACTGGTGCGTCAAGGATTGCATTAAAGGACTCAGCTTTGATATAACCTCCAGCAACATAGGACGAAAGAATGGAACTTGTGTTTTGGTAGAAAAGCTGCTGGAGAGGAAAGTGTTCTACTTGGCGTACATGCATCATATCCATGAAATTCTTTTGGAGAAGCCTTCAGCACCACAATGGGACGGATCATCCAGTGGCCCTGAGATTCACGGCCTTCTGCCCCAGTATTCTTGTCGCAGATTACAATTCTAATGTTGAAGTTCCAGTCACTGCAATTGCACTCTGTGATATTCCGGCTGAGGTCATGGACTTTGCGATGAATCAGCTTGAACTAATGTATCAGCTTGATGACTCATGAAATCCTCGAGGTTGCTGTCCTATTCTTAGGAAGAGTTCCACCTCGCGAAATTTAATTCATGAAACCAGGTGCCATACACCGTGCCCGATTCATGGCAAGAATAATTTATGCGCTTAAAATCTTTCCAATAAGAGGTTCTGGGTTCAAACTGGCGAAACGAAAAGCATGTGTTCTTGAAGATTTACGCGTCTTTGGTGTTGAGGTATATGTAAGCCCTATTCATGGCTAGATTGTTATACATGTATGGGCTTAAGATCTTCCTGTTCAGAGGTTCGGGCTTCAAACTGATTTAACGAGAAACACAAGATCTAGAAAATTTCTGCGTCTTTGGTGTCGGCCTGTCGGGCATATATAAAGCCCTGGTTCCCCTCCCCACTACCAACTGCAACTCCTACCAATGACTTGAAACAATTGAAAATACGTCGTTTGAATCCAAGGGTATCCTGAAGACGTCTGTGGGCAGCTTGATATCTGAGTGAAGATCTTATAGCATTAGCCTTCTTTGACCGAGGCGTCGGTGTAGTCAAGAAAAGAGCAATTGCGGTAGGATTCAGTCAGGAAGCAAAGGAGGATTCTCTGAAACGTGTTTTTCTGGACCAGTCCAAGATTCCAGAATTAAGACTACGTAATTTTGTAACCACTAACACGTGCAATTGCCTCCTGAATCTTGACATGCCCGATTCTTTCCTCTAAGTCAACCCAGAGGTCTGGCTGACAACTCCTGACTATCTACAAGCAGAAGATGTTGTTCGAAAGCTTCGTGTTGTCGACGATACTGCAGAACGACGGGTGGCGCTGATTCAAGAATTTAATGCTTTGCTGAGAAAAGACGAGGCTCATACTGAATTTGCCCTTGTTGTCATCAAGGAACACCGCAAGCTCTACATCTTTAAAAGGAAGGACTCAGAAGGCGATTGCATATTTGGCCTAAAAGAAAAAGCCAGTAAATCTTCTAAACTCTTTACGGAAGTATTCTTCTGCTTATAGAATCCGGTTTAAACAGACACACTTGAGATAATATGAATTCCTTCCTGAAATATTTCCCTAATTATGACACGTGTTCTGTAAAGTGTTCAGGTTTAATCCGACACGACTGACATGCAGTAACACATCTTGTGGTACACATAAAATTAACCGCGTAGGCCGAATAGTAACATGGGTCTAAGTCCTGGTGTTCTTTTCACCAGAAGCTCATGTAATCGCAGCAATTGCATGAATTGCTTTAAAAGTCCCCAACAATGTCGTTTCCTTGATGGCTTTTAATGATTATGCATAAACGCCTTGCTTTACTATATGAGACAAATCGAGGTCCAGGCTTCTATTCTTTAATTTTGGATTGAACTGCTTTGACCATCCTATACCTATTGAAATTATTTACCCTTCTTCGCATATCTGCCAATTTCTCATCAGGCGTTTACATTGCAAATAAAATAATGCGTCAAATATGAAGTTTGACTCCAGGGTTAATTTCGGAATGTTGTGTTTGTCTTAGCCTAACGAAACATACTTCCTTTTGGATGACTATCTTAAGCTCGACCAAATCAGAGATAACGTGGTGAAGAAATTCTGTGCCTGGACGGTGAGACTGAAACAAGCGCCTATCAACCATCCACTAAGCATCTGTCAACTTATCCCCAATGCTGACGTCCTTGTAAACAGCTGAAAGCAGCATAGTCTTTTCTGTGTTTCTGCAGCGAAACTGTTGTGTAATCGCTAAGCTGCTCTTTCGCATAGTCAATTAAAGTGAGACCACAGTGACATGTTGCATAGAAACTACAAAATTGATTTTAATAGAATTGCAATCGCAAACTTTTTAGTAGTAATTGACAGGTTCGAATCTTACCATTTTATGTTATACTCTGATGGCTGTTCAATATGCCTAACTCACATTGATTGCATGGCTTTTGTTAACTTTTGAGTTTGATTTCTAGATTTGTTGCTTTAAAATTATAGGACAGTACATTACAATGACGCTTATTTCTAGGTAGTTGTAATAATGCGAAAACTCCTGTAACGGCACTGTTTTCCTTTAAAAGGAATACATATTAAGTGTGACTCCCGTTGTCCGATATGAGCCGTGTGGAATCCCAGAACGCCGTAAGTCAATGAAAGATAAACTTCTGGGAATACGATTGTAGTGTCGTCATCCAATGAAGTAGCGACATAATGTTGTATGAACCATGCTGGCGAGCCAAAAAATTAATAAAACTGATGATTTTGTAAAATTTCAGTGGCTGGATACCAGGTCATCTGGGTCAACTCAAAGCGAGATCTCATTGAGAAATATTAATGTTACACAAGATTACATTGACACGAGATAACACGAGATTACATTGACAAATATTAATGTATGAAGGATTGTTGTATTTTGTTGCAGCTGGAGAAAGGAATGCTAGAGACGCTTGGCTAACGAATCAGAATCTAATATTCTTCTCACTGAACGTCCAGCATGAGCACTGAAGATGTTTGCTGAATTTTCGATTCTGCCCAATACAAGTACATTACTTCCTTAATGTGACTGAAATTTCTGCAACCTCTAGCTTGAACTGACGCTGCAATTATGTTTCATCTGCTTCGCCAAGATACTATATAGAATGTAAACTGTACGATGTATTGTCATCCCCAGAACTCATGTACGAACTTTCTACATATATAGGAAAATTCCTTTTAAACAGAAAATATGCCTTCAGTGCGTGAGATTGTGTTTTAAGATACTTTCCTGGAGTTTAGTTGTCCATAAAACAGAATATTGATGCATTGAAGTGTTTTCTATTTCAATAGTCTATCAGTATATTTTAATTGGAACATGCTTACCATAGAAAAACAACGTAGTTAATTAGCCTGGAATTACATGACCGTAACGGAGACATTCACAAAAGAAGAAGAAGAAGAGGAGGAGAGAGTGAGAGAGAGTGAGTGAGAGAGAGAGAGACAGAGAGAGAGAGAGACAGAGAGAGAGAGAGAGAGAGGGAGAGAGAAATCAGGAAAACTTAGGAGTTGAGGTTGTCAAACATTTCCTCGGTCAGCAGTCAAACCCTACAATCCTGGGGTAAAATAAATGTATTCGCTAAACAATTTTCTCTTTAGATTTGAATTGGATTACATTCGCGACAGAAGTAATATTAATAGTGTCGAGAAGGCTCTATGGTTGCAAGACTCTGCCAAAGTTACCTAAATGGCCTGTGTGTAATGTAGCTGTGTTAATTATTCATTGTTTAGGGAAATTTAACTCGATTAGACCCAAGAAAGAAAACAAACACTCTTTACAACACTTTCCATATTCCAAATATTTCGATTGGATGATTATTCGTTTATTTTCATCGCACATTGACACACCGCAACACGGTATAGCAAGAAAATTAAGAAAAATAACTAGTGATCTCGGGCAACGCATATTCTGTTTATCATACTCCTTGGCTCAATTCCTGCAGAGGCGACATTGCAAGAAACGATTCGGATCAGGAATGAGGGTCACATCGACCCAACTGTTATTAAAAAAATGACATTCCGGTGAAGTTCAATAGAGGAGACCATTGGCCGATCCAGAAGTTGAGAAAGGATATATTTTTACGTATTCTAGGCTATGTAAGGCGTAACAGATTACGCCAATGATCATCGATAATCATTACGTGATCGTCATGTAATGATCACTAGTCATTGGCCTGTCGTATAGACCCCCTAGCAGCAGACGGCCTACGTAGCATAAACCGTTGAATGACTGAGCGAGCGCCAAGATAGAGGGCGATAGAAAAAGACAGACAGAGAAAAGCATAGAGATTTAAGCAGACACTGATAAGCAGATGATTAAGCAGAGACAGAGAGAGGCGAACAAATGTAGGAATGGGAGTAAGAGAGATTGCTGACCAATTTAGCAAATAATTTCTTGTTGAGTGAATCACTAACTCCGTTTTGCTACACACGCACACACACACACCTACACATATACCTACACACACGTGACACACCCATTCACACACACACTCACAAATATGTACACATATATGCATATTATGTATATTTAACTACAGAGAGAGACTCATGTGACGACTTGTCGTCGTCCAGAACACGAGTAGAGAAGCTAGAGATTTGTCGCAGTGAGGGTGACTTACGAAGATTGCTCCAGCTGCATTTAATAAAGCTATGCCGCTCTTTCTCTTGCAATTAGGTCAAAAAGCGCCATCTGGCTGCTCCGAGATTAGAAACCTCGTCTGTATAGGGTAGCTGAGGTTTCCGCTAAGATCGTACGAGCATAGCTCCTTCAATCACAGTTTAAGCCTGTTTCCTCGTCCTGTTGCATTCCTCCTCCTCCTCCTCCTTCCTCTACTTCGCATTCTCTCTCCTCCTGCTCTCCTTGACCACCCCCTAGTCCTTTCTCTTCTTCCCATTCCCTCTCTTCCTGCACATTTTGGCATCCTCCTCCTTCCTGTTGTTATTCTCCTCCTATTCTGCCCCTCTGCCTCCTCCTTCCTGTTCCTCCAATTCCCGCCTTCTATTTGCCCTTCTCCTGCACTCCTCCTCCTCCTCCTCTTCCCGTACACCTATTTCTCCTCCGAGTCTTCGTCGTTGTCCGCCTTTGTGTCCTCTCCTCTTCTTCCTATTCCCCTCCTATTTCTCCTCCTCTTATCCCTAAGCCTCTTCCTCCTTAGCCGCCTCCATCCAATCCAAAACAGTGTTTCAAGTTGTGCATAAGATTTTCTCCAGAAATCTGTGACATCGCACGCTGATTTGAAAATAAAATAGTTCGAACCTGTCTGGATCCTTCGAAAATTCGACAAAAGCTAAATTTCTGATTTCCTTTTTGGTTATAGTAAGCTGAGCATTTTTACAGTAAGCAGCAGCACAACACTAGTGATTAGACGTCGTTTTTCACGGGAAGAAGTACTGTGCTTCGTGAATAAAGTACAATTGATCATCCTGTCGGCCTTGGTCGTCGCCACGCTGATGCGATCCTCCCCTCCACACTAAAGGCGACGCGACATTCCTACAATACATGAAAGCCTCATAAGTACTACAACACATGCTCTCCTCGTGAACACAACACATGCATATTGCATAATAAGGACTTACGGGATACATATTTTATGGACGAATAGAATATAATAAAGTCATATCATTCACCTGCAACACACTTATAGAGCTGTATAGGTAGAGTCCTAGGCTCAAATGTTTAGTGAAACTGCCGGTTTGAATGTGCGCCACGCCATTTAAGGTCCCCTTGTACGGACCATGCTAGCCCTATACGTTAGGCCATTGGGTACACCATTCTGTGTGTGGGCGACGTTGTGTAATTCAAGGGACTAAATCCAACCCAGCCGAGAGTGCGTTAGTGTCGAAGGTCGAACCAGTCGATGTACCTAGACATAGAGGGCTAATGGCGGATGCGAACGTGGTTTAGGTACCGTGCTAAAAAGTACCTATCCCGATAAACAAAACAACAACACGTCTGTATCAAGGACCTGGCAGTTCCCCGCATTCGGTACTGATATCACCTTAAGGTGCCTTATTTACCCGATCTGGGAGCCTGGCGTATAAGCCTGAAACGTCTTCGTCGATCAGGGTCTTTTTATTATTATTATTATTATTATTATTTTTTTTTTTTTAAATTTTTCCCGAGGTAGTAAAGATCCCTCGGGCTGTAAAAGAAGATTAAAAACAGTTTATTGGTTCTCGTCTCCGACTTCGTGCCCAAAAGTGCCTCTGAATGCAACGCCATTGAACCGTTGCGTGCAAACTGACAAGCGCTGGAACAGGTGCATGCTTTCTCTAGGGTCTCCCGTTGCCTCTGTCATGCGGCGGCCCAACTCCTGGAGAAACTCTAGTCCTGTCCGATTGATGGGGCCTAGTGATTCAAATGCCACGGGGATGAATTCGTGCGTGGCGGGGAGAGATGTATATTTCATGCTTTTTCGTTCAGCAGCTTGCTCAGCCGCTCCACCCGTTACTGTCGACGTCAGATGAAGATACGACGACGCGCACGTATGGACTGCTGTTGCATCCCATGCAATGAACCTGCCTCTTGTCCATGGGACCAGTGTGGCTCCGTCTGGTCTCTTTCCATCGGTGCGGCTTAGTCCTGACGGTTCTTTAGAACTAGGAATATCCGCCTTCGACAAGGCTCTCCAGATAATGTCATTTAATGCAGCGTGTCGCGCCGCCCTTCCCGTCGACCTTCTGCAGACCAGTCCATGATGTCCACCTGGATCTGCGATCTCGCCACACTGGCACCGATGTGATGCACAAAGAGTTAAACCAAGGCGGAAACCTACAGCAACCCTAACCGCCTCATTGCTCAACCCTAGGCCGCAAGCAGCCAAAGGGATGGTCCCGAGCCAGTCTCCGGCGTGTGCAGCTGTCAGTGCTCGAAGTCTTGCCTGGCTGAGTGGATCATCGCATCCATTGCAAATCTTCATCTTATCGCTGTCGATGAGCGGTCGATCCCAGGTCTTCTGTTCTCTCGGGATCGGTTCCATTACTGCGGGAAGCGAGTCTTTGCGAGCTTCCATCATCTCATCCCGGTATGCATCGCTCCACTCATCCGCGACCAGGATGGCGCCCACGAGACCGGCGGTCGACGCAGCTGACGCCAAATAGGCTGATGATGCCAGCATCGATATCCGCCTGATCCCCAGGCCGCCATCTCTGATCGGGAGAGAGGCCTGCAACCACTGCACGTCGCTCAATTCGTTGTTGATGATCTTCTCCAGTCCTGTCTTCGTTAGCTGGTCCATTTCATCGAGTAACGGGTGGTTCCAGCACGGAGATGTTCGCAGCATGTAGGTCATTTTTGCTGCTCCGAAGCATGATCTTAGCAGCAGCAGCGCTGCTTGTACCTGGATATCCGTCAAATCCTTCAAAACTCGCTCCAAGGTGTTGCTATGCTCTTGAAGAGACTCGTCCAGCGCCTTCCCTCTGAAGAGCGGGGCGCCGAGCAGGGTCAATTCGTCCCGAACCATTCGTCTAAAGTTGTCAAATTCCGCCCCTGTCACCTCGGTCTCCGAAAAGATCTCGCATTTGTGTCTATTTAGTGAAATGCCGAGTGTGGACTCCAGCTCCACGATCTTTTCCAAGTCCTGGCGAACCTCGTTTGCGATCCCACCCAAGGAGAGGTCATCCAGATAACCCAATTTGAACTGGGATTGCAGGGATCGCAAGGTCGTCTGCAGCGGCATGCAAAACAGCAGAGGTCCCAGCGGATCTCCCTGCTGTGGACCCATCTGCGATCGCACCTCGTATCGGCCGAACTGCAGCGTGGATTCTTCAGAGTAAGCCTGGTGTATGAAGGCATAGAGCTCTGGTATGGTTTCGTGGACAGACCTCAACATGACATCTCTCCGCATTGAATTGAAGGCATTTGCAAAATCCAATTTAATGAAGATTTGATCGTCTTGCATTGTGGTGATGAAATTTCTGGCTGCATGGACAGCCGCCTCTCCACCTCCGGGAGTTCCAATGCCAACCTGGTGCGGACCGAAGAACTGTTCCAGTTTTCCCAAGGCATACTGGTTGGCGCATTTAGCAGCCAGTCTCCGCCATACGTAACCGATGACTATGGGTCTCAGTCCGCCCGTTTTCTTTGATAGGGCTATGAGAGTGCCACCAAACATCACCTCCCGCATCTCTTATTACAATTATTATTATTATTATTATTATTATTATTATTATTATTATTATTATTATTATTATTATTATTATTATTATTGTTGTTGTTGTTATCATTATTATTATTACTAGTATTATTATTATTACAATTATTATTATTATTATTATTATTATTTTTTATTTATTTATTTATTTTTTGACACTTTGAAACTGTCTTAGAAGAGTTAAGTTCCAGAGTTTAGCGGTCATCGTCCAATTATTATTATTATTATTATTATTATTATTATTATTATTATTATTATTATTATTATTATTGTTATTATTATAGGAACTAGCTTATACTGTTCCTGGTAACCTCATTTCAAGTAATCGTAATCATAATCGTAATCTCTACACTTCCAAAGCGCCACTCGAAGGCCGACAGGTACTGAACGCATGGACGAGAGTAGCAGCAGATTGGGGTAAAGAGAGCGGGAAACTACGCAAAGCTGTCGCAGCTGAAAGTAGCAAGCGCGGCTCAGCAGAGATATATGAGGAAGGAGAGTGAGTTCTGAATCCAAGATGACGCCAAGATCTCTGGCGGAAGTGGAATAACAATATGTGGGAACTCAGAGGCAAGACTATCGTGATCAATCTTAGCAAGCTGTCTAAGGGTGTCCAGCCACATGTATTGAGTCTTAGAGGGATTAAGATAACATAACATAACAAGGGTTTAAAGTGGTTCAGCAGATGTGTAATCCGTGTTAGAACCACTGCAAATTAACCTCGAACTCTTAACAGCCCAATTGTCATAGCTTTTCTTTAAACGCTGTGATAGCGTCCACTGAGACAGTATTATGATTCAAACCATTCCACAGGACTGGTCTACAACTCTTGCACTGAAGAATTTCTGCCCATATGTTCCTTTCGGCCTCTTAAATAATTTATACCTGTGTCCCCGAGTTGCCTTGATTGGTGCTAGTTCAAAGAACCTCTCCCACTGTATTGCTTCCTTTCCAGTGATAATCTTATATGATTCGATAAGATCAACTCTGCTTCTCCTTCTCTCTAGTGTTGTTTATTCACATTTTTTCAACCTCTTTCATAGCCGAAATGCTTGTATCCCCAAATCATTTTTGTAGCGATCTTGTAGATTCAAGCGAAGGCGGTTGGAAGACATCCAGAGAGTCAAGAAGGCGGTTGAGTGGCACATGAGGCGGACTCCAGCACAGGCGTCAGAGGGAAAGCGGTTGATGTAAGCCTGTATGTCGTCAGCATATATCTGGTTGGACAGAGAGCAGATGGCGAGAAGACGCCTGAGATTGGAGGTGAAGATAATATAGAGGAGAGGCCGAAGACGGATCCCTGAGGAAATGCAAAACGGACTTGAGTCCATATGGACCTGCTAGAACAATAAGTAACCCAAGAGGAGGGGTCACAAAGGTAGGACACTAGCGACTCAGTGGGCTTCTCACATTGATCATCGACCTCTTCTGCGAAGCTGGAAGAGTACCCTCTCGGAGCGAAGAGTTGCATAGGAGGGTCAGGAAAGGGAGATGGACATCGATGTAATCCTGCAGCAGGAAAGAAGGAAGGGTGTCAAGCTTGTAGGGTTCGCTAATAAATATAATAAATAAATCATATCTCTGATAGATGTTGATAAATATCAAATTTACCTTCAATTTCTTCTCATTTTAAGAGATAACGAATTCATATCTCTAATCAAGTTGATAAATATCAAATTTACCCTCAAGTTCTTTTCGTATCAATAGATAACGAATTCATAAATCTAATAAATGTTGATAAATATCAAATTTAACCTCAAGTTCTTCTCATTTCAAGAGATAACGAATTCATATCCCTTATCAGTATAACCTATATCCTTACCATGAAAATGTGCCACTAAAAACTACGGATATGAAATATTTGATCTGCCGTTCATCATGTCTAATTCAATAAGGATTATGAATCCAGGAGCGTTTATTAATAAATCATTTTAAATTAACACAGTCTCATGTATGTAAGCCTGACGAATTTCTGACATAACATAACATAACATAACAAGGGTTTTAAGTAGTTCAGAAGTGGTCTGTGTTAGAACCACTGCAAAGTAACCTCGAACGCTTAATAGCCCCATTTTCCTAGCTTCTTCTTAAAAGCTGTTATTGTGTCCACCGAGACAGTACTATCATCCAAACCATTCCACAGGTCTACAACTCTTGCACTGAAGAATTTCTGCCCTAATGTTCCCTTTGGCTTCTTAAATAACTTATATCTGTGCCCCCGAGTTGCCTTGTTTGGTGCTAATTCAAAGAACCTCTCCCACTGCAGTGCTTCCTTTCCAGTGATAATCTTGTAAGCTTCAATCAGATCTCTGCTCCTCATAGCACAGAATTTTCTCCAAATTCTTTCAATTCGTAATACCAGAATTAAAGGTAAGAATATTCATGTTTCAGAAGTGAACGTGTAGAGTAGACGATGATAGATCAGTATTGTCAGCAAATAATGTACCAATGTTCGTCTTTATTTAATTTAAAATAAACGCCTTCTTTTAAGACCTCGTGCAAGCACCAATATGCTTGTTGCTTTTTAGTCAACGACATTTTGGGGTTTTAGGGTGCTTTATATGAGCCTGCAAATTGTGCCTAAGAACACAGAAGTCGCTCATGTTCAGACTCATTAACATCTTTACATTGTTTTATTATCACAACAATTCTTCCGATGTGTAATTGCCTATGGGTCGATCGATAGACCCCGCATAGGGATATAAAACGACCAGTAATGTAATTGGCTAAATCGGGCAAGCAGAACCAACAACTAATATGAAGTCTGAGCACAAGTTAAATGTAACTTCATCACGCTTTCTTAGGTCGGCTTTCCATACAAAGAGACACAAGCCGTACAACATAAAGTAACACAACAAGTCGTATATGTGTGCATGTCTATGTGTATGTACGAGTGTGTATTAGGGAATAGCAAGAAATATGTTTTGGTTAAAAATGAACTTTGGCACAGCCAGAAAGGTTTCTCCAGTCCTAAAACATACGTGTGGAAGAAAGATTGCATCAAATTTATTGCTTCTGACTTTGCCGCCGAGCAATTGAAGTTTCGTCTTCTTTCGCAGGTGAAAACCATGGCAAAATACGTTATTGAAAAAGGCATTAAAATAGTGCCTCCTTTTTTAGATTGTTTCTAGTGTGCAAGAAAGTCAACAATGTTGAGTTTGGTTGGTGAATTTGGTGAGTTTGGTTAGTGAGTTTGGTTGGTGAGTTTGGTGAGTTTGGTTTGTGAGTTTGGTGAGTTTGGTTAGTGAGTTTGGTGAGCTTGGTGAGTTTGGTTGGTGAGTTTGGTTACTTTGGTGACTTTGGTGACTTTGTTGAGTTTGTTTGGTGAATTTGGTGAGTTTGGATGGTGAGTTTGGTGAGTTTGGTTCGTGTATTTGGTGAGGTCGGTGAGTTTGGTTTGTGAGTTTGGCGAGTCTGGTTAGTTTGGTTGGTGTATTTGCCCATGTCTAACTGCAAATTATTGGTAGACCCGTCTTATTTTTGGTATTTCTTATGAAACCCAAATCCGCCATTTTGAAATTCATTTTTGGGGGTATTCCCCTGGACCGATTTTGTCCGTTATTGGATATGTTATTGAGCAATGGTTTCTGAGCAGGAAACCGTCTAAAAAGCTTCTGAAGTACTTTCGCTGAGGTCTAAATGCAAATTATTGGTATTATTATTTCTTAGAAACCCGCCTATCAGCCATTTTGAAATTCATTTCTGGGAGTGTTCCCGTAGTCCGATTTTGTCCGATTTTGGATATGTTATTGATAATGGTCTCTGAGCAGGAAACCGTTTAAAAAGCTTCTGAAGCACTTTTGCATATGTTTAACTGCAAATTATTGTAAGGCCCCTATAATTACTGGTATTTCTGAGGAAACCCCAAATTCACCATTTTTAAACTCACTTTTGGGAGTGTTCCCCTGGACCGAGTTAGCCCGAATTTGGATATGTTATTCAAAAGTGGATTCTGAGCAGAAAACCGTTTAAAAAGCTTCTGAAGCACTCTTGCCCATGTCTAAATGCAAAGCATTGGTATTATCATTGGTATGTCTCAGGAAACCCCCAATCCGCCATTTTGAAAATCATTTTTGGGGGCGTTCCCTTTGACCGATTTTGTCCTATTTTGGATATGTTATTAAGCAACGGTTTCTGAGCAGAAAACCGTTTAAAACGCTTCTGAAGCAATTTGTCCCAGGTCCAACTGGAAATTGCCTGAACTATAGCTCAAAAGTCGCATAATGCGGTGTATTGGCATAACTTCAGAGCTATGGCGGCAAAGTTAAGCAGCACACCAGAAACATAATTTCTATACCATACACTATCCTATGCACAGGACCACAAAATTAAGATATGCCAAACATAATGTTTTCTGGTCACTATGCCCTAGTGTATATGTGATGTTCATTCGTTTCGTCCCAGTTGACGTAGAAATTGATCCAACACTCGCATAGCGTTATCTCATCTTAGCATCACATGCATGGTTGTTTTCTATAGATACACAAATATGACGACGCTGTTGTCAGCCATTGACAATGTCAAGTACCCTGGAGGTGAGTTGACAGATGCAGTTTCCGTATCAAAAGTCATCCTTGACGTCTTCAACCCATTGGAAGGGGACAGAGTGGCAGACCAGAATATTCTAATAGTGATCTCGGATGGAGCCCCAAGTTATCCTGATGTGGCCTGGTCAGCTGGATCCACTGCATTTCAGGCGGAATTCGTTGCAGTGTTCGTGGTGTGTGTTACTCCAGGATGCACCAAGCACTTAGCTCAAGTTGTATCTTCGCTTCCGAAGCAGGTGAGCCATACAATTAATGTTACATTTCAATTCGGACCATGCTTGATGGAGTAGTTTACAGGTTCAAATTCATCCATTGCCCGGCTGTATTTGAGGAAGCAGTTGACTGGTTCATCATCAGTAGGGTAGTCATTACCAACATAAAATGCTTTTTATCTTTTCCTACCCTCTAATATTGTAGAGACCTACTCCTCCAGTAGAAACTTATTGCTGCCAAAACTGGTTGTGATTGGTGCACATTTAAGGTATGCTCAATCCACTTCTTTGTTGGGGCTATAAAAAATATAACAATGCGAATTTGCGAATGGTTAAACAAGTTTTCAGCAACATAGGACGAAAGAAAGGAGCTTGCTTTTGGTAGAAAAGCAGCTAGACATAAAAGTGCTGTACTTAGCGTACAGACATCATATCCATGAAATTCTTTTGGAGGAAACCTTCAGCACCACAATGGTACGGATCATCCAGTGGCCCTAAGATCCTCCTGTTCAAGAGGTTCAAGGCATTCTTGTCGCAGATTACAGGCCTGGTGTTGAAGTGCCGGTCATTGCAACTGCACTCTGTGATATTTCGTCTAAGGTATGGACTTTGCGATGAATCTTCTTGAACTAATGCATCAGCGTGATTACTATCATGAGCTCCTGGAGCTTGCAGTAATCTTCTTAGGAAGTGTTCCGCCTCGAGAAGTTTCCTTCATGAAATCAGATGCCAGATTCATGGCAAGATTAATACACGCGTTTGAGATCTTCCTGTTGCACTGAACTTATTTAAACATCTGATACCTGTTGAAAATATTTGTTTTTCTTCGCATATCTACTAGGGTGGAGTGAAAAAAATGAAATTTACATTTCAGAATTGGCAGGGTGTGCAGAAGTTGTCTACTGTGCCCAGTAGCATGCATGTAAAATAATACTGGATTTGGTTAAATTCTTGAGGTACCCCAAAGCCACCCAAAAAACACAAATTGCCGAAATTTTGCATTAGGCCTAATGGCATAAATTTTTTGTATACTTGCAGTGTGATGTTTATTCACTATTGTAATTTTAGTTTTGTGATGCTTTTTGTAAATATATTGAAGACTGAAAAAGACTGCAAGAATGTCAGCCAAACAGCCTAAAAACAATACAAACTAGTAGCTCTCCAGTATTTGGTGTTCCTTCAGAATTGTCTCAAACAGTGCTTTCGACTTGTACTGACATGATGAAGTTCTTCCTAATTGTTCCTGATGACATAAGGCGAGATGAAACAGTATTCGATCCAGCAGTAGCAGATGCAAACAGCTGTGAGTGCTGTGGCACGGAAATGTAACAGATACGATGCCTCTGATCGAAGAGTTGCTAGACTTGTGCATGAAGATGGCAGATCGCAGAATAACGACAGGAGTAATATTCGTAGTGAACGAGAGCCAGAAAAGATTTTCAAGCCAGTGAACGAGAATCCTCAACAGGGTTAGATTTTGATAGAAGGAAAGACAAAACTAGACTGCAAGTGAAAAATGAAGATGGTATTATCCGAATATGGAATGGCACAAATGTGAATACTGGCAACACAGGACGTGTTATTCCCTTACTCGAAA
This sequence comes from Allolobophora icterica, assembly GCA_963556255.1. NCBI lineage: Eukaryota > Metazoa > Annelida > Clitellata > Crassiclitellata > Lumbricidae > Allolobophora > Allolobophora icterica. The sequence continues at coordinate 17,288,013 of OY744603.1, read as the reverse complement.
TGGAGATATGGAGACCGCTGCAGTTGCTAGTTTGTTGAATGCAAACTGATTGTCATTGAGACATCTCCTACAGAAACTCGATAGTGTAACATATGGTCCTAGAACGTTGTCTGGTTCAATTGGTAAAGCAAATCAGGCATGTGGAAACATACCAGTAGTTCCCTTACAGCAGTTGCTCAAGACAATTTCTGTGTGTTGATAATGCCGACATAAGCATCGATCAGAAGTATTTCTACAGTGGTCCTATATGTCAAGCCATATCTGCTAGGAAATGACCTGATGAAGTTGCTAATAGAAACACCCGCCCCAGTAGTTCTTCAAGATGGCTTAAAACTGCTAACAGAATTCTGCTTGAAATAGCTCTAGTCTACATAAGTCAGTTTATGAAACACGAATATTCCAAAGGTAATACAATGTATACAATGGTCAAACTGCAATCACAGGCTATTAAAAATTTCATGCAAATAATGACAGTTAAACTGCAATAACGTCGGTGCTACATATAGAATTTTATTTCGCTGGTATTCTTTAACCAAGAAAACACTACTCCAGACTGGCCGCCATCTTGTACGCCATTTTGTTTTCTGGCAGTGCTACATATGTTTCTTTACTTCCTTCGCATTCCTTGACCCCAAAAATGTTAATTTAGACTCTAAAATCACGTTTCCATCATACACACAACTTTACTTATAGCCATTTCAAGATATTGGCCTCCATTTTGGCCGCCATCTTGTTTTTCATGCAACCGTTGAAAATCCAACTTGCTAGCCACGATTTTCGTTTTCAGCAGGGTCAAATTAGTCTAGAAACATCTCTTAGCAAATTGTTACATGATTTGCTTCTAACAATGGCATTTTTAAATTCCAAGCCTAGTCTATTATGGAAGATTTCAGTTTCTCGGTTATAATTGGATAGGGTTTCACAGTTGGGGCACCTCAAAACATAATCCTAGAGGCAAGATATTTTACGCTAGCAAAACTTGTATCAATAGAAAAGTTGTGCATCCCCTGCCAATTGCAGATTCCTCAAAAAATATTTTTCATATAACTTTCTCTCCACCCTAATATCTACCGACTTGTCAACAGTAGTTTCCTGCGACACTTCCTTGCACATAAAATAATGCGTCAAATATGAAGCTTGAATGTTCTGTTTGTCTCAGGCTAACGAAACATACTTCCTTTTGGATGACTATCTTAAGCTCGACCAAATCAGAGACAACGTGGTGAACAAATTATGTGCCTGGACGGTGAGACCGAAACAAACCTCTATCAACAATTTATTAAACATCTACCAACTCATTCCCAGTAATCCCGCTCATGTAAACGCCTGAAAACAGCGTAGTCTTATCCGTGTATCTGCAGATAAGCTTTTCGTGTAATCGTATCGTCGTAATCGTAATCGTAATCTCCAATTTTCTAAAGGGCCACTGTTAAGCTGAGCGCAAAGCACCAACTTATTCACGAGCGCTGCTACGTATCCGAGGGGTTATCCAGAGATCCATGTCCGTTGGTGGTCCGAGTCCGGTTGCCAGAGAGAGGGAGGTCTCTCTTCTTCTTTTCCTTCTTTTCCTTCAGGCTCGAATTAATCCCTCTTTGGAGAGGGGTCAGCCACTCGGATCCTTCTCTTCCACTTGTTTCTTTCTTGAGCATCTTCTTTCTTCAGTTTTAGGAGTTTTAGGTCTTGTTGTATCGTGTCTTCCCATCTCTTCCTCTGTCGTCCCCGGCTGCGGCGTCCGTATACCTCTGCATTCATGATTCTTTTCACACAACTATCATCCTCTTTTTATACGATACAGATACAGAGGGAGGTCTCTCTGACAATCGTTAATCGTGTAATCGTTAAGCTGATTCCTTGCAAAGTCACTTAAAGTGAAGCCACATATTGCATAGAAACTGCAATATTATTTTTAATAGTATTGTAATCGAAAACTTTCCAGTAGTGATTGGCAGGTTCGAATCCTACCGTTTTATGTTGTATTCTGATGTTCGTTCAACATGCATTTTGTTGTATAGCCTAACTCACATTGATTGCATGGCTTTTGTTAACTGTTAAGTGTTGAGTCTGATTTCTAGATCTGTTGCTTTAAAATTATAGGACAATAATTTCTAGGTATCAATAATAATCCGAGAACTCTTGTAACGGCACTGTATTCCTTTAGAAGGAATACTTAAGTATGACTTCCGTTGTCCGAGATGATCCTGGTGGAATCCCTGAAAGCAGTAACTTAATGAAAGATAAACTTCTGAGAATGCGATTGTAGTGGCGTCATCCAATGCAACAGCAACATGGTGTTGTATGCACCATGCTGGCTAGCAAAAATATTAATAAAACTGATAATTTTTTAAAATTTTAGTGGCTGGATACCAGGTCATCTGGGTCAGCTCAACACGAGATCACATTGATAAATATTAATGTATGAAGGACTATTGTATTTCGTTGCAGCTGGTTGAGGCATTAAAGAAGTGGATTGAGAAACCAAATCTAATCTAGTCTGACTGAGCAGAAGATGTTTCCAGAATTTTATACTCTGCCCGATACAGATACATTACTTCTTTAATTTAACTGAGATTTCTGCAACTGCTAGCTTGAACTGACATTGCAATTCTGTGTTATCTGGTTTTGCGAAGATACTATCTAGAATGCAAACTGTGCGATATGTTGGCATCATCAGAACTCGTGTATGATCTTTCTATGTGTACAGGAAAATTCTTGTTATACAGAAAATGTGCCTTGAGAGCGTGACATAGTGCTTTAAGATACTTTCCTAGAGGTTAGATGTCCATAACTTCTTCGTTTTAAAATGAAATGTTGATGCATTGAAGTGTTTTTAATTTCAATAGTCTATCAATATGTTTTAATTGGAATATGCCTTACCATAGAAAAACAACGTAGTTAATAAGCCTGGAATTTTATGACCGTAACTGAAACGTGAATGAAAGAAAGAAAGAGGGGGAGAGAGGAGAGAAGAGAGAGAGAAAGCGAGAGAGAGAGAGAGAGAGAGAGAGAGAGAGAGAGAGAGAGAGAGAGAGAGAGAGAGAGAGAGAGAGATGAAATCAGGAAAACTTAGGAGTTGAGGTTGTCAAACGTGTCCTCGGTCAGCAGTCAAACCCTACAATCCTGGGGTAAAAAAGTATTCACTAAACCGTATTCTGCTTAGTATTAATAGTGTTGAGAAGTAGGCCTATCTATGCTTGCAAGACTCTCCCAAAGTTACTTAAATGGCCTGTATGTAATGCAGCTCCGTTAATTATACATTATTTACGGAAAGTTCACTCGAATAGACCCAAGAAATAATACAAGCACTCTCAAAATCTCTTTCCATATTCCAAGTTCCAAATATTTCGGGCTACGCATTTTCTCATTATCATAATCCTTGGCTCCAATCCAGCAAAAGCAACATTGCAATAATCGATTCGGATCAGGAATAAAAGTCACATCGATCCAACTGCTATTACGAAAATTTGACATTCCGGTGAAGTTCAGTCCCAGTCGACAGAATAATACACGAGGGTAAGGTCATATTGGAAAAGGCTGATAGGAGACCAGTGACCCATTCAGAAGTTCAGAAAGGATTATGTTTTCCGTATTCTATGCCATGTAAGGCGAAACAGATATACGTTCCTTGTAGGTCATGAAGACTTAGTGTCTACCGAGAGATTGGGAGTTCAATTCCCAGCCAGGACAGAAATTTCTTTTGAGAACTGCGCTCCAGTACGCACAAAAAAGGCCATGTGTCTCTGTTTCAAGGATATGGTCTACTACAGGACAATGGTCCGTTAGTGCTTGAGGATGCATATATGCCTTTAGGTATTGCAAGTTCTGACGCGATTCTAGGCGAGTGGTTTTCGTACTTATTTATCTTGCTCGGGCCTCATTGATTTGTCACACAGACCGCCAGGGGCGGACTGGGCCGAGAATTTCTACCGGGAAACAGTTCCACGAAGGGCCCGCATCGGAAAACTGTCATTTGTTGTTGTCACCTCAATTCTTAGTCCAGTGAAAATTAGTTTACGTTGTTTCGGATCAAGGGCTGCATCTTGCAACAATACTTGTTTTCGTTTTTTAAGTCTTTTCTTTGCACCACTCGGCTGCGCCATTGCGTTTCGCGTGATCAAATTCCAGGTTCGGGCCTTCCGGTCTGTTTTAACATGTTCTCGTCGTACGATGTATTCTAATAGCTACGGATTATATAATACTGAACATAAATGAAACACACGATAAGTTACGAACTTTCGAACTTACGAAAAATTTCTCCAATCTCTGTGGTCTTTGGAACGCATCGCACTACTTGGGTCACCACTGCCTTCTATGGTCTCCCGCAAGGCTCTGTTCTTGCTCCTCTGCTCTTCATCCTATGAACTTCGGACCTCGGGGGGATTTTCCTGCAGTATGGAGTTTCGTCTCATCAGCAAGCTGACGACACCCAGTCTCTTCTACATGGTCCAGCCTCTTCTGCTGTCCAAATGGTCGAGCGTATCTTAGCAGCCTCTTCTGTTCTGGATGATCGGTTTTCCTCTAATTGCTTGCGACTGAACCCTGACAAGACTCAGTTTATCTGGCTCGGTGGTCGCCTAGCTCTTACTCGGCACGATTGATTTGGAATCTCTACATCTGAGATTCCTCTCATTCAATTCTCCTCCTCTGTTCGTGACTTAATTGGGGATTGTCCTTGATCCTACGCTCTCCTTCACTGACCAAGTTAACCTTGTATCTCGATCTTACTTTTATCATCTACCCCATCTACATCCGCAAGTCTCTTTCATTTCATGCTGTCACTACACTGGTCCACGCTCTGATTTGCACTCAGGTGGACTTTGGCAATGCTGTGTACATTGGCCTTTCCTCCTCCAATATATATACAAACTCCAGACTATATATACCGGCTGCTCGGCTTAAGGACGTGACATTCCTCTTTGCCCACATTTCTGCCTTTAACCGTGATTCCGTCTACTGGTTCCGTGGTCAACAGCGATTTCATTTTAAAACCCTGACCCTAATGCGCAACTGCCTCATTGGCTCTGCTCCGTCTTACCAAATGAATTCTTGCAACCCAGTTTCTTCTTTGCGATATTCGGCTCGCAGCTTTATGGCTGTCCCTCGTATGCGCTCTTCCACGGCACAGTCCAGGAGCTTCGCCTATGTGGGCCCCTCCAGAGGCGCGTTTACAGAAAATGGGGCCCTAGGCGCAAACATTTTTCGGGCCCTTCTGAACGTGTAGACTGACAGTCTGAAACTCTGGTGGTGTTTAGCCGATTATGACTTTGTGCAAAAACCCACTAAGTTGAACTTGAAGCCGTTTTTGTGAGTGTTATTGACCCTGTAATGATGATTACTTACATACAAGGAATGTGAAGTTATTTGGTTTAATGTTAAATTTTATAAATGAAAAAAATATATTTTCATTCGTTTGGGCCCTCCGAGATTTGGGGCCCTAGGCGCGCGCCAACTTGTAAACGCGCCTCTGGGCCCCTCTGCTTGGAACTACGTGTCTCCCCTTGTTTCTCCGCCAAGAGCTTATTGCCTTCTCTCCTCTCCAGTTCCGTAGGCGTGTGAAAATCTTCCTTTTTGCCGGTGCTGGCAATGATGGGGATTGAAAGCGCCGCTGATATGAGTGGCGCTATATAAGTTTTCGTTTACAATTTACAATTACAATTTACAATATCAAAATTAGTGGAAAAACATGCGCCATGCATAGGCCTATTATATGACGTCATATTGTTACCCGACTTCCGGAAATCGACATGAAAGTAAGTACTAAATAAGTAAAATTTAACGTGCCGATCTTGAGCATGGTCAGCCGATTTTAATTGGGCAGGGGGCCCACCGGGAAATTTCCCGGTTTCCCGGCGGGCCAGTCCGCCCCTGCAGACCGCCCTATAGCAGCAGACTGCTCGCGTAGCACAGACCGTTGATCGTCTGACCGAGCGCGAAGACAGAGGGCGACAGAGAAAGAGAGACAGAGAAAAGCGTAGAGATTTAAGCAGACACTGACAGGTTGAACACACAAACAGCGACGAAGAAATGCAACAGTGCGAGTTAGCGAGATTGCTAACCACCTTAGCAAACAATTTCTTGTTGATAGAATCACTAACTAAAGTTCTGCTACACACACACACATACACACACACACACACAAATATATATATATATATATATATATTTGTGAGTGTGTGTGTATGTGTATAGCAGAACTTTAATTAGTGATTCAATCAACATTGACTATATATATATATATATGCATACACAATTTTCACATATATAAGTAGAGAGAGAGAGAGACTCATGTGACAGCTTGTCGTCGTCCAGAGAACGAGTGAAGAAGCTGGAGATTCGTCGTCGTGAGAAGACTTATGCAGACTGCACCATATGCATTTGATGACACCATACTCGCCTTTTCTCGTGTAATTAGTCCTAAAAGTGCCAACTGGCTGCTTCGAGTGTATAGGGTTACTCACGGCCTACTATCTACGACGATGATGATGATGATGAAAATTCGGAAGAGGATGGGGTGGCATACTTTAGGCTAGCCTGATGCAGCCGTAAGTATGAGGTTTTAACGACTTCATTTCCCCCCCTGTAAGCCGGAAACAATCCCCCTTGCAATAACCCCTTTCCCTACCTCCCGCTTCCCTACCTTCGCCTACCTTTCCCCACCCCCATGTGCATAGGGTTATTCAGGGTCTACTATACTTCCCCCTGTAAGCCGGAAGCAATTCCCCTTACAATAACCCCTTTCCCTACCTCCCGCTTCCCTACCTTCCCCTACCTTTCCCCACCCCATGCCCCTTCCCTTCCCCACCCCTTATCCCCTCCCCTCTCCCTTTTCCGCTCCATGTACTATTCATATTGGTCCGCTTACGTCGATGTTTTTCAGGTATAAACTTGCTATGGGTAGCCACGCATGAGATCGGCCATGTTCTTGGCCTAGATAATTCGACGGTTCGTTCCTCTCTAATGTGGCCAAACTACAAGGGGGGGGGGTAATCTGAATTTCACCCTTGACGCTGACGACATCAAAGGAATCCAGTCCATCTACGGTTCGTTTAGAATTATTTCCCATTTTTAAAACATTTATCTCCGTTTGTCGGTAACAAATAACACTGATTATTTATTGACTTCTTGAATGTCTTTTCCATTTCGTTATAGGCATGTGATGATGTAAGAAATCTACTAACATAACACCAATAGGCCTATAAATTTCTCCATTTCTTTTGCCCTATCTGCACTTCGCTTGCATTATCTGAACGTATAATTGTCTTCTGTACTGTAACGTTGCCTGCGTTTTTAGTCGGACAATTCCATAACCTTTCTTAGAAGTCGTTTTTAATTTCTTTTCGTCTCAACTATCAAGGTATTGGTCTATAACAGCACATTTCTTTTCAACATATCTTCTTATATCTGCTCAAGAAGGAGAAGAAAAAGAAAAAGAAAAGAAGAACAAGAAGAAGAACAAAAAAGATAACGATGATGATGATGATGATGATGATGATGATGATGATGATGATGCTGCTGCTGCTGCTGCTGACGACGACGACGATGATGATGATGATGATGATGAAAATTCGGAAGAGGATGGGGTGGCATACTTTAAGCTAGCCTGATGCAGCGGTAAGTATGAGGTTTTAACGACTTCATTTTTCTTAACCTCGGCGTATGAGGGCGGGTGGCTCTCCAACACCGCCTGATCGTTTCACCTACATTGTATGGTCAGTGATGCACTCAGAGCTAATTTGGTTGGGGGGAGTGGAGCCTAAACCTCCAACAAATTTTAGCCCTGGCCGATACTTGAAACCCCGGCCTCTTGGTTGACAGTCCAGAACGCTAACCACTAGATTAGACAATCGGTTAAAGAATGGTAAACAAAATGATAACATGAAGAATGAAAGTGCAACGTGGGAGAAAAGTAACCATGATGATAAAAGTATTACTGTGTTATACCTTCATGATTTGTACAGGGAAGCCTTTGTCAGCCATTCTGCTACCTAACCTGCATTCTGCTACCTAACGAGAATGCGTTGCCAGCATCTACCATATAGGCGCAGACTTATACAGCCAATCCTATCATCACCACTACAACATCGACCGCCCGAACCAATGCCACCATAAGGCCTCGTTGCTGCAGCCTCTTTCAGTGCTGGGTCTGATGGTGCTAATAACATCAACGTTGCATCGTCTCGAAATAAACATTTAGATTTTTGTTGCTTCATTTCGGTTGAGTTTTGTTTCGATTCTTGATTTTATTTGCAATATCTTAGATTTATGTAATTCATATTTCTTGATGATATCCATCCCTGCGGATCTCACCTTGGCAGATATTTAGAAAAGAGCTCAATGCTATGTGCTGTAGCAATTTCATTCACACGATTCACTCTATTATCTATGCATGCAGAAAAATTAAGTTTCATTGATGGATTATTTGGCTCTGGGAATTTCTATTTTGTTTTTTTCTTCAGAAGAATGTTAATTTTTATATGAAGTGTTGCTTCCTGAAACTATACAGATTGCAAATTGCTGTAAGATTTTTAATTAATTCAGAAAGCAAAACTTTATATTTAACATGTCATATGTAGCCAAAACGTAAAGGTTTTCTATAGCGACCATATGGTCATTTTTCAATTTTAAAGGGACAAACCATCAGCGAATGAATGAATGAAGAAATTAGTAAACTTATGCATCAAAGTAAAGGAGAAGAGAATGAATAATAATAGGATTTTGAAGCAGATGCAATTAAGGCATTAAAGAAGATTTCTTTACAAGTTCTTAGAAGCTTGTCTGAAACACCTGACAGTAACCCACTACAGAACACAAACAGTGATTCAAAGTAGGCCCCTAATAAGCAGAATTTAAGCAAAAGTAGGACCCAACGACAAAGACAAACGAATGGTTGTTAGAGACAGCTGAAGTGGAAAAGATTTAGCCTGGATTTCATATTTCTGGCATGTACTGCGAAAGAGTGAAAGAGGATTGCCTGGAGATGAATATTTTCCGAGCTTGGCGCGGTTCCAGAATCAAACGCTCATGGAAGACCTAAATCGATGTACGTGGACTGATGACTTAAAGTTGTTGACTGATTAATTATTCATTTGATCAATCATTGAAGAAGATGAGGCACAGAATCAGATGGAACAAAATTGTCCGTGTATCAGCCAATCCTCAAATCGAACACTGCTGAAGATAAGACAAAAATCAGCTTAAATAAAAATGACCTGATATGGCGTTGTCTTGCGCAGAATAAATGCAGAGAGACGACTACATTTATATGGCGCATGTAGCAAAGGTCACGTATTTATGAGTCAGTTATGCAAGTCTTGCAACAAGTAAATTTGATACTTGAGAAGTTGTGAGCTAGCAGAACGGCAGCCACCATATTCGGAATTTCCTGTTTTGCTTTTGGTTCCCGTAGAACTTAACATACTTGAAGTCATTGGCGGCGCCAGCAAAACAATTTCAGCAGGTCACGTCAGGGTCTTTATTTATTTTTATTGCGGATATTTCTATAGCGCCTCTCGAAGTCAACTACTACTCGGAGGCGCTCCCGACTACAGCATTTCATACTGTGCCGGAATTTTCACGCCGAAGCGCCACGAGCAATTGCGAGTGAAGGACTTGTCCAAGGTCCGTACGCAGCGGCTAGAGTGGGATTCGAACCTGCAACCCTCCAGTCACAAGGCGCCGAACTTACCACTGAGCCACCACACCCCACAGGGTCATGGGAGTTATTCATCGGGTCGAAGAAATTAGTGTTTGAGTTTGAACGCATCAAGCTGCATAGCCTCAACATAAGCAGCATAACTTAGATAATATAAAACGAAGAAAATTATTATTGAACGCTTATAACCCAATTGTTGTAGTTTATTCAAATTTAAAACAATTCAGCAATTAAAACGTTAGACTTTAGTTACTTTACTAATCTTTAAAGGTCAGGAGTGAAATAAGCAGGTCATAAGGCAGGTCAAGAGTAAAATAGGCAATGACCTACCGCGACCCATGGTAGCCCGCCACTGCTTAAAGTTATGCGGGATTGGTACCCGGAATACGTAATGCCACTGTAGACAAGAACAAATCCGTTTAGACCTTAGCACTCTCTGCTAAGTCTTAATCCTATTGTTTCAGCAGAACTCTCAGCCTTACGTAGTAGCCTTGTTGTTAGCCCAGTGGTGGCTTGAAGTCTTTCGTAGCAAGAGACAAGGAAGTGACTAATTAATACAATAACGTATTAAAGAATGAACGCATTAATAAATGAATGATTGAGTTACAGAGCGTGATTAATAATTTATAGATAGCGCCGTTGAAAATCCATATTATTAGATTCACGTATTCAGGCCGTAAACTTATGGGAAGTGGGATAGATGAATGGTAACACTCTGGCCTGAAGAGCGTTAGATCTGGTAAAGTCGCGGTTCGATAATCGTAAGCCTCCTCTAGGTCGACTCAGCCTTCCACTCCCTATGGGTAGCAGTAAAATGAGCGAGCGCCTTACAGGCTGCCAAGACTTGAGTTAATTAAGATCTTGATAATTGTAGCGTCATGTTTCAATTATTACAAAGTATCTTACCGCGGTCTGTCAGTGAATTTGTCAATAAATTAATAATAATAATAATAATAATAATAATAATAATAATAATAACAATAATAATAATAATAACAATAATGATAAAATAATAATAATTATAATATTACTGTTGTTATCGTTATTGTTATAGTCATCGTGTTATTGACATCCACATAAATTTCATGATTATGATGATCAACATCATCATCATCACAGAGGCGCGTTTACACGTAGGCGCACTAGGCGCGCGCCTAGGGCTCCCAAATCTCCGAGGGCCCCAAACGATGGAAAATATTTTTTACAATTATAGAATTATCCACTACAATTTGTGATGATTTTATCACAATAATGGAGACAATTTAAGAGCTCAATTTATTAAAGAAGTAAAAATGGCCACGTATTTCGCGTTGATTGTTGATTCAACACCCGATCATGTCAGTGTTTTTTACTAAAATCATTAAATCAAATAACTTCACATTCCATGAAAATAGTTTCTCTAACTAATTATAATTACAGTGAAAGTGTCAATAACACTCACAAAAACGTCATTAAGTTCAACTTCGTTGGTTTTTGCACAGCAGCATGATAGGCTAAACACCACCAGGGTCTCAGACTCTCAATCCACAAGTTCAGGAGGGCCCCCAAAACTGTTTGCGCCAAGGGCCCCGTTTTCTGTAAACGCGCCTCTGCATCATCATGCATCATGCAGTAATAGTAATAATAATAATTATTATTATTATTACTGTTATTATTATTACTGTTATTGTTGTTGTTGTTGTTGGCACATGACTGCACGAACGTATTTGCGCTAATAAATGTTGATGAATATCAAATTAACCTTCAATGTCGTTGCATTTCACGAGATAACCAATACATATCTCTGACCGATATGCTACCGTTACAGCATCTGATGTTTATACGCTAATAAATGTTGACCGTTGACCAATATCAAATTTAGCTTTCATCTCGTCCAATTTCACGAGATAACGAATTCATATTCGTTATCAGTATTCTCTACTTCCTTACCACGATAGTGTTCCAGTAAAATTATGGATGACAAATATTTGATTTGGCGTTGATAATATTTTGCGTGCCCATATTCTATGTTATGAGTTTTCACGGCGCGTTAATTAAGACGAGTGTATGAGTACAGGTGCGTTTGTTAATAAATTATTTTAAATTAAAACAGTTGCATTTACAAAAGCCTGATGGATACGTGGCATAGTCACAGAAAGTTTTGAAAATCAACCTGTAGCAGCTGTGAAGACGGACTCCAAAACGGTAAGTGTATTCAGCTCATGGGGAGTGGACCTGAGAAGGCTAATAGGTCAGTAATTGCACGAAAATAATGTAATGCTGTTCGTTTCTTATTTTATTAATAACCAAAGCCTTATTCTAAAACCTCGCTCAGCTACATTTTGAGTTGGACTATGACTATTGGATTTGTTCTCTTAAATCTTTCCTGTCTGACCATGCGTGGATAAAATCTCATCTGCCCCAGTATCTCTCCACTTAACTTCTTAGCAGTCATTCCTTTAACTTTTCATGGGGAAAAATTTCCGGAAACATTTAATGAAATGATAACTTGACTCTTTTAGTGAGTTTCATTCGCTACATGAGAGGCTTATTTTCTCCTATCCTTCTGAAATAGTAAATGGGGAGACTTAATTATTCATATTGATGTGGCTACTCATTGCTCTTCAGCATTTCTTGATATCTTCGAATCGTTTGACACGCAATGTCTTGATAACTCGCTTTGATTTGAAACCGCTTCATTCTTTTACTCCTGTTGAGTCACATTTTTTAGATGATGCTACCTTGCTCCCAAATTTCACTGTGCATTTGGAGCGCGTCTGAGTAGGTAACTTGAGGGGGTGCTATATTAAATTTTAAAAATGAGTGAATGGATTTAAGCCGTCACCGAGTAAAAAAATTAACCACGGCACAAATTTTGTTTAAACAAACTTGAATTATATCTTGGAATATCCGTTATGTTTATCTGAAGCACATACAGCTAGTGAATTGGCTCAGCGATTGCAGTCCAGTTTAAGTAGCTCCATAACAGGCAAATAGCTTTAGAACCAAGATATTAGTAAGGCGCGTACCACAGCTTTAGTTAAGGACTGAAATTTTTGAGTCAGTAGTTTAAGCGTTGGAGGCGCAACTCTCAATTTCCTTTGGATCACACTGGCTTTAAGCAACAGTGCACATTTGACTAATTTAATTGCGGAAAGCACTGCTTCAACAATAATCTTTTGACTGGCCTTGAATCAATAATTTAAAAATAGGAGGTTAATTTTTGTTCGTGAACCAATTTCTTCTTCCATACCTCTTTCGTGGGCTTCTTTCAGCCAACAACTCTTGCAGGGGTTCGAAAATTTGTCTTCTTCTCGCCTTGTGTAAGATATTTCTCCATGACACGATTCCTACATTTGTTCTGATAGAATGATTTGATATCCTTGATCGAACCATAATTGTCAATTAACACTAGCTCGTAATATTGGGTAAATTTCCCTCTAATTTAACTCAATTTGTGCGCTTCGCTATACTGATATAGTGACATAACAGCTGTCAGCTGATTGTCCGCACAGTTGATCTTTTGTGTTTGGTTTGTTTGCTGTGCTATGTAATTGTTTCATCAGCTCACACTGACTGTGTCAGCTGACAATAAAGAGAAAACCGATAATTGTATACAAGAGCAACACCTATACAGAAACATACGGATACCCATGCACGTTGTCAGGTTGCATGCGCTTGGCTGCTGCGTATGATGTCGCGTTGTCCTGAAACCTAATCTCACAGAAGATGGGATCATACGAAGGGGCCGAAAAGCTCCAGCTGTTTCGATATTTTCAAGTGTTTTCCTATTGGTCAAACATGCTCTCAGGAACAATGTATATTTTGTAGCTTTGGTCGAATCTTCTGACGTATTCACCAACTGCTGAATTGATCTGAAATCGTTGAGAGATCTCTTTTGTTTCCTGACTACCTGACAGCCAAACTATGTCAGCCATTCTCCTGCTGATTGCCCTATTGGCAGCTGGATATATCGAGGCCAGCTTAAGTAAGTATTCAGAATCATTTTGCTAATAAATAAAAGGAGGATGAAGAAGCAGATAATTATGTAGATAAATTGTAGAAGGAGGGGGAACAATTTAAAAGGATGATGAAAATTAAGAAAAAGAGAAGAAAACCATGTCTCGACTTCACAGAAGTGAAGAGAATGGTTAAGAAGAAATATAAGGAATAAAAATAAACAAAAATTATTCAGAAAACGGAGGACGAAAAATAATAATGATGAGCTACAGAAGAGGAAGAAATGTGAGGCGAATTATAATATGAAGAAGGTGGAACAAAAATAAGAAAAAGTTGGAGAAGAAGAAGAACCTGTGAGAAAAATTGTAATGGGAACCAGGAGGAAGAAAAAGCAAAGAGGAAGAAGTATGTATGTACTAGAAGAAAATGGTTATTAAGTCAGTCTATCGAACAGCAAGGTATCTGACGACGAAAATATTCTTCCAGTATGTTGATCGTGTGCGGTGTTAAAAATTCAGAAACCCAATCTTCGGGTGACAGCGCGTGAGGGTCGCGATCTCGTCTCTAAGATAACGAAAGATACTTTTTCTATTCGTATATTGATAAATATGCAAATAAACGCATTTTCTACGACTTTAACAAACAACTGCAAAAGTTCGTGATTTGCTTAGGCTCATGGCTACACGTGGAAGTTATGAGATACACGTAATCAGGGCTGTAGTGGTAAAATTTGAGGTGAGTATACGCTACCGGTGACCAGCGGCGTAAAAAAAAATTTGAAGACCTTTTTTTAGGAAAAATTTCAGACTTTTCACCAATTCTCAGAAAATTTTCAGACTTTTTACGATTTCGTCTCTGAAAAAGTTGATGACCTTTTTTTTTTTTTTTTTTTTAGTCATTCGCCCTAAAAACCGTTGAAAACCTCTCTTTTTCGGAAAATTTTATCTACAGAGGTAAGTATACGCTGTATACCCGCGTATACCCTCATGAGTATACGCTCTCAAATTTCTCTAGAGGTAAGTATACGCTGTATACCCGCGTATACGCTCGACTACAGCCCTGCACGTAATACATTAATCCTAAGTCTTATGTCGTCCTCTTTGTCTCCCTCTTTCCATCTGTTTAGGCTATATATCCGCTTTAAGCGGTACACGTCTTATTTGCTCATCTTATGTTAGGCATGAGGAATCCAACCAAGCCATAATTAAATGCAGTTTAGCTTTTCATGATAGAGATAAAATGTTTCAAACAAGAGCTCAAGATTAACATATACGCCTATAACAACTAGTATCATCCTCGTTTTGCCCATTTCTAACTACACAGACGACCAATGGTTTTTAGTCCAGCACACTAAGTCTAGCCATGTATACTGTAGTAGACTATCGAACAATCCAATGAATCGCATATAGATGTCAGAAGTGAGAGATAACAGAAGTAAAGAGAATGGTTAAGAAGAAATAAAAGGAACAAAATAAGCAATACGGTTATTTCGTTTTCGCAATATATTTATTCACTGATTTTTTGGATAGCGGCTGTGAATCAAAGCTTACAAGTTTTTATTCAGGTCCGCTATTTTGTAGAAGCAGAATTTTGCCAGAAAGAGGCATATACTGAATGCGCGGTGCAAAGTCTGGTTTGTTAAATTATTTAATTTTATTAGCCTGTGAAAAACAGCTGGATGTTGGCTTCCTCGTCGACGGTTCTTCAACTATCTGTGGTGATGAATCGTGTCCAAAGTGGGACGCCATTCTTCAGTTCTGTAAAAGCATAGTCAACAGCCTGACCATTGGACCAGAACAGTCAAGGGTCGCTTTCCTCACTTTCTCTGAAAAGGTTGAGGTTAAATGGAACTTGACACAGTAAGCTGATCACGACAGTTTGTGTTTTAAGCTCTGTCAGGAGTCAAAAATTACAGGAAACGTTTAGCATTGCTACTGCTATAATACTACAAAGCATGAATGTATGTCACCGCGTATGTATGCATGTATGTGTGCGCTTGTCTGTAAGTAAGTGAGTATATCGTTTATTGAACCAACCGCTAAATCACTTTGATGTACATTAAATTTTTATTGTAAGTAAATCATCCTTATGATAATATTATGGGTTTTACGGGCTAAATTGTCCGCAGGTGGGATATTTCGATTGTGAGTGCGAAGTCGCATGATGTTTCCAGTCACTTTTATGGGAGGTAACAGCTCGTGTGAAACCTGCGCAGAGTCTGCGATAACGCTTCCGAAGGTCGGGTGTCAATGCCCAAACAGAAATGTTTGCAGTTTTGCTGGTAGTCAGTACTCTGGAAGGTACCGCGCTCTCATCACTATAGCCTGGAGTCTTTTCCGTCCCTCCCGACCAACGAACCCTCGACAAGAGGAGGCCGCATGACGCATCCATGATACCGTTGTTGTATAGGCAACATTGTTTAATGATGGGCCAGTTAGTCCATGGGCAGCCACGCTCGAAAAGCGTTCATTGCCTGTCTTGCACTTATGCAAACATCTCTAACATGTGTGTCAGTTATTGTTACTCCCAGGATTTCATGTTCTCTATTCTTGCCAGGTCCGGTGTTGCATAGGGTTGGCCATACTCTTAAGTGTAAGCTCATGACTGGCATCGACTGAATCAGCCTGTTTCAAAGAAAACTAGACTGCTGGACTGCTAGGTTTTCTCAATTAATCACGGACCTCGACTTCGGTGACATTCTGAATCCCTTCTTGCCGAACTGAAGGCAAGGTCAGTTATGTGTGAGAGCGCCGCGATTGTGCCAATGGAAACAAGTCACTTTGTAACTGTAATTTTGAACCTCTATTAATGAATGCCAAGCTCCCAAAGGCGCACGGATTACAGTCACCAAGGCATATGGTACTAAGATTCAGGATATGAAATTTATAGAAAGTCTTTGGCATTACAAGACTCTCTAATTCGTGTAACGGTCACATTGTTACCCCAAAACTGCAAGTGGTTACCGGTTAACCGGATATACCTGTACCCGCGATGGTTCTATACCCATACCGGATCCGTGGGTATGAGTCGGATAGGGTAAACGCTCGGTTATGGGTATATCCATGGACCCCTTATCTATATAAATAAAGAGAAGACTCTGTCTGTCTGTCACAGCGATCTTTGACCGCGATGCATTTCTACAGCTTTGGACCTTTTCACTCCAAACCTTCACTACTGTCTCGGGGTGGGCATTACACACCCAGTGTGAGGCTTCGCGTCGCCCCTTTTCACCGCTACCATGGTCTCCCGGGCCAAAACCTACCCGGGCAATGCATTTTTAGCTGGTAGAAAAAACTTACACTCAACCTATTTTCACTCGCCATATGGCGCCACCGGGTTAAGCAGCTACAGTACGGATTCGCTAGAGGGATTGAAACGTTCACTGAACTAAACCCGGGCAACGCCGGGTTAAGCAGTGTTTTGTTGCTTATTCGCTAGAGGGATTGAAACACCCAAAACCCCGGGTTAAGCAGCTTCGCGTCCCCCGTTTTGACCGCTACCATGGTGTCCCGACCCAAACCTCCGAAACCCGGGCAACGCCGGGTTACCCAGCTAGTAGAGAAATAAAAGGACCAGTAATGTAATTGGCTAAAACGGGCTAGCAGGATCAACAATCGATATGAAGTCTGTGAAAAAGTTAACCTCATCACGCTTTCTAAGATCGGCTGTCCATCCAAAGAGACCAAAGCCGCTCAACATAAAGTAACTCAACACTTCGTACATGACAGTATATATCTGTGCATGTATGTGTGTATGTACGCGCGTGTGTGTGTGCGCGCGCGCGCGTGTGTGTGTGATGTTCAATCGTTTCGTCTCAGTTTATGTAGAATTTGATGCAACATTCGCATGCCGTTATCTCGTCTCAGTATAACATACATGGTTGTTTTCTTTAGATACACAGATAAGACCACGCTGTTGTCAGCCATTGACAATGTCAAGTACCCTGGGGGTGAGTTGACAGAAAAAGTATCCATAGCAACTATCGTCCTTGACGTCTTGAACCCAGCGAAGGGGACAGAGTAGGCGTCCAGGATATCGGAATACTGATATCGGATGGAGCTCCGAATAATCATGATGAATACTATGCAGTTGAATCCGCTGTACTTCAGGCGAATTTCGTTGCAGTGTTCGTGGTGTGCGTTACGCCAGGATGCACCGAGCACTGTGCGCAAGGCATAGCATCGCCAAGAAAAAAGGTGAGGTATACTATAAATGTTAAAAATCAATCCTTGTCGTAATTTATGGGGTAGTCTGCCGGCTCAACATCATCCCTCAGGCGCAGTCACGCGGCTGTATTTGAGGGTGTAGTTGACGGTTAAGCCTCACCCCTCCAACCATTTATGATAATAAATTCAGTGTCTCAATGAGTTGAAAACGAAGGCTAATAAAAACAACCGATTAAGTTCAATAGAAGGCAAATGATAAGAGGCCTGATAATGTTAAGACTCAGAATGTGATCGCATATTTGGCCTAAAAGAAACAGCCAAGTAATGTTTAAAACTCTCGTCGGAAATATTGTTCTACTTATGGAATTTAAAGAGACACTATTGAGACAATATAAATCTCGTCTGAAAAGCATTCTAATTATGATACGTGTTGTGTAAACTGAACTATAGACACGACTGGGATACAGTAACACATCAGGTGTTACACATAAAATTAACCACATAGGTCTATTGCCACCACACAACCGCCATCGTCATCGATTACCACCGTACTACCCTGCTGCCTCCTGACTCTCCTCGGCTTGACCTACCCGGACTCTGACCTGGCACCGTAACGGATAAGGCGGACATGGCTATTGCGGACTTGATTTGATATAGCGCCGGTGAATAAGCTGGTCTCCCTGACGTGGCTTTTGTGTGGCGGTGAGAAATTTCGGAGATTTACATTACATTACATTACATTACATTGCCAACGTGTGTCTAGGTTTTGGCGTTCTTTTCACCGGAAGTTCGTGTAATCGCAGCAATTGTTTTAAAGTCCCCTACAATGTCGTTTCCTTAAAGGCTGTCTACGATTGTACTTAACGCATTGCGTTGCTATGTTACACAAATTGAGGTCAAGGCTTGTATTCTTTAATTTTGCATTGACTAACTTTGAACGTCCTATACCTATTGAAATTATTTATCCTTCTCATATCTGCCAACTTCTTAACAGGAGTTTCCATTGCGCTTCTCTGCATATACAATAATGCGTCAAATATGAAGGTCGGCTACTGGATTTATTCCGGAATGTCGTATTTGTCTTAGGCTAACGGAACATACTTCCTTCTGGATGACTATCTTAAGCTCGACCAATTCAGAGACAACCTCGTGAAGAATTTCTGTGCCTGGGAGGTGAGACTGAAACAAACATCTATCAACTCATCCCTAGTGTGTTCACGTAATTGTAAACGGCTGAAAACAGTGTAGTCTTATCTGTGTACCTGCAGAAAAACATTTCGTGTAACCGTTAAGCTGTTATCTTGCATAGTCAATTAAAGTGAAACCACATGTTGCATAGAAACCGCAATGTTATTTTTAATGGTATTGTAACCGCAAACATTCCAGTAGTTTTAGGCAGGTTCGCACCCTACCATTTTATTGTGTACTCTGTTAGCTGTACAACATGCATTTGGTTGCATAGATTAAAATCAAATTGATTGCATGGTTGTTGTAAACTTTTGAGTTTAATTTCTAGATCTGTTTGTTTACAATTATAAGACTGAGCAATACAACGCCGCTTATAGTAATAATAATCCGAAAACTCTTGTAACGGCGCTGTATTCCTTTGAAAAATACAAAAGTATGATTTATGTTGTCCGATATAATATTTATGAGCACAAAAATTAATAAAACTGATAATTTTGTAAAAATTTCAGTGGCTTGATTTCAGGTCATCTGGGTCAGCTGAACACGAGATCACATTGAGAAATATTAATTTATGAAGGACTGTTGTATTTCGTTGCAGCTGCCTCAAGGAATAGCAGACTCGATTAACACCTAAATCCCTACTTTATCCTGAACGACCAGCATGAGCACTGAAGATGTTTCCAGAATTTTCGATGCTGCCCAATACAAATACATTACTTCTTTAATTTAACTGAGATTTCTGCAACTCCTAGCTTGAAACTGACACTGCAATTATGTGTCATCTGCTTTGGCGAAGATACTATCTAGAATATAAACTACGCGATAGGCTTAATATGTTATCGTCATCAGAACTCATGCATGATCTTTCTATATATTTATACAGGAGAATTCTTGTAATACGGGAAATGTGCTTTGAGATTGTAAGATAGGGCTTTAAGATACTTTCCAAGATTTTAATTGTGAATTGCTTCTTCGTCTGGAAATTAAATTTTGATGCATTGAAGTGTTTTTTTAATTTGAAAAGTCCATCAGTAGAGTTGAACTGAATGTGCCTTACAATAGAAAAACAACGCAGTTAATGAGCTTGGAACTACATGACCGTAACGGAGACATTCGCAAAGGAAAAAAGACAAAGAGGAAAAGAGATGGAGAGTCAGGAAAACTTTTTGGAGTTGAGGTAGTCAAGCAATCACTTCCCCGGTTAGGAGTCAACCTAACTCCTGAGGTAGAATGAAAGTATTCACTAACCCGTTTTCTGTTTAGATGTGAATGGGATTATATTTGCGGCAGAAATGATGTTCGATAATATATTCTATCTGCATGGTCGAGAAGGCTCTGTGCTTGCAAGACTCACCAAAAGATACTTCAATGGATGTGTGTAATGTAGCTCCGTTAGCCTAATTATAGATTGATTCCGGCAAGTTCACTCAAATAGACCCAAGAAAGAAAACAAACACTCTCAACAGCGCTTGCCATAATTCAAGTCCAAAATATTTTATACAACGCATTTTCTAATTATCATACTCCTTGGTTCAAATGCAGCCAAAACGACATTGCAACAATATTCATTCGGCTCAGGAATGAAAGTCACTTCGCCCTAACTGTTATCACGAAAAATTGGCATTCCGGTGAAGTTCAGTCCCAGCAGAGAGAGTAATGCACGATGATGAAGTCACGTTTGAAACGTCTGAAAAAAGACAATTGGCCAATCCAGAAGGTGATAAAGGATATATTTTCCCGTATTCTAGGCTATGTAAGGCGGAACAGTTTACGCCCCTTGTACTGTAGGTCATGAAGAGGGTGCGGCATAGTCTAGTCATTACATGATAAAGTGTCAACCGAGAGACTGGGAGTTCAGCTCCCCGCGAGGGCAGAAATTTATTTGAAGAATTGCGCTCCTTTGCACACAAGAAACCTACGTGTCTCTATTACAAAGCGATGAAACAGAGACACGGTCTGTGAATTTTTCAGGATGCCTACACTTTTATATATTGCAAGCTTTCACGCGATACTAGGCTAGTGGTTTTGGTATTTAATTATGTTGCTTTGGCCCATTGGCCTGTCATAGACCACTCTAGCAGCAGACGGCTCGCGTGGCTAGACCGCATTCATACGTTTGTTTCCCTATTTGGCTGCGCTATTCTCTCGGCTTGTTCTGCTACTTCGTATTCTCTCTCCTCCTGCACTCCTTGAGATCCTCCTTTTCCATCTTCTTATTCTTATTCTAACTCTCCTATTTCTCCTCCTCTATCTTCTAGTCCTCCCCCTCTACCTCCTCCTTCCTGCTCTTCTTATTCCAACCTACTACTTCTCTCCTCATTCCTCTTTCCGTCCTCCAATTTCTCCTCCTCCAATACCAACTCATCGTCGTTCTTGGCAACCTGCTCTTTCTTTCGCTTCTTCCTATTCCATCCTATTTCTTCTCCTTCTATTCTTCCTCCTCGCCCTTCTCATTTTTTTGCTCTTCCTCTTCCTTCTTCTTCATAAGTTCCCTCCTCCTATTTCTCCTCCTCTTTCTTATATTCCTCCTCCTCCTTCTATTTCTCCGCCTGTTCCTCCGTCTCATACTCTTGCCCCCTCCTTGCCCAATCTTCACTACTTCAGGCATCTGCAAAATAAGACGATTTTATAACGCCAGAATGAGTGTCATTTGTTGATGATTAGGAAGAAGCAACACAATTGCGAGATCATTAAGTCCTCGCCGGCTTGAAAGAGATAGCCCTTGATGCTTTAGTTATACATAACCTAGTTTTCTTTGTTGCACTTAGCATGACCATTCACGATACAGCGGTGTCCCGTCCTTAGCGCTCAGGTGAAATGGGCGCTGTCGAAAGGGCACCGTCAATGGCGCGCTGAAAAAATTCCCGTCAAATGCGCGCCGTCGAGAGCGCGTAGCATAGACTATAATAATTTATTGTCCCTTTGAATGATAAACTTCAAATCATTTCCTGCGCGCCAACGACGGGGTGCCCCATACAGCATGACGCTGTGGATGTGCAATTGTGCACATCAAAAAAGTATGTAATACATACACGCGTGCCTACACACGAATGTATATATACGCACACATATATAAAGATATATATATATATATACAGTGTATATATATATACATCACCTGCAGAGAAATTTCTCTGCTTGTAACCTAGATTTGGCTGACGCCTTGGATCTTTTGAAACACCCACTATGAAAGTGACAACTATTTAACAGATATCGTATACCAAATGTGGACAGCTGGGGCGGTACTGAAACATCGCTGAGGTCTAAACTTAACAAGCGTTGAATTCATGTGTAGGAGTGGATGTAGACGGCTATCCGTCGATATGGATGTAGAGAAGTCAAGAAGACGAGTAAACTTTAATGATTCACGATCTGTGACCAACCCAATTGGCGTCCTTTCAGTCCTCCATCATTTCTACCTTGTAAAATTCTATACAGCTGGGGCGATATTCAAAACACCGATGGGGAGCATACATAGGCTACGTTAAAACTCAAGCGCTTGCGTTTCGTTTACGACGGAGGCATGCGTAGAGAAGTCAAGAACATCGATTCAAGCATGCAGCAACTCACGAGTTCTCAACTCTTGCGATGTTAATCTTTTCTCCTGATTAGTCTTAGCGAATATTACAGACGCCGCTCGTCAAGAAAATCGTCTTAAATAATTTGAGCTCTGAACCAATAACAAGCGACAGGTGAACATTTCACGTATCATAAAATTTTCTCCTTCTTCGATTAACAATTGAGTTATGCGCATCTGAAAAACTGCGATCGATGCATTTGACAGCGTTGGTCGAGTAAGGTAGTTTACATGTCAACGTTTCTCATTTGTTTCTTTTGCCCTTACTTCATATATATATATATATATATATATATATATATATATATATATATATATATATATATATATATATATATATATATATATATATATAAGTACATTATCAATACAATACAATACAATACAATATCTAAGACTTTGGTAAAATTATTGTTATTTAGGTGCAGAGAGAGTGTCTGGATGGTCAGGCCATTATTATTATTATTCTTATTATTATTATCATTATTATTATTATTATTATTATTATTATTATTATTATTATTATTATTATTATTATTATTATTATTATTATTATTATTATTATTATTATTATTATTATTATTATTATTATTATTATTTTTATTATTATTATTATTATTATTAATGGCACAGGGCGTACGAATTTATCGGCACTTGCTGTACCTGTGCCAATAAATGTTGTGTTTGTTGTTTATTTGTTGTAATATGCTTGTAATTGTTTAATAAGCTGGCAAACTTCTGTCTGCTAAAAGAGAGTCCGACAATTTCAAACAGTCGCACAAGAACAACAGGTGCACAGTAACAGGTAAAAAGACAGAGGCCTACACGTTGTCAGCGTGCATGCGCTTGACTATTGCGTGACATTATTATCACGTTGGCCCGAGACCTAATTTTACATCTGACTGAAGATGCGCTTCGTACTAAGGCGCCGAAAGGCACCAGCTGTTTCGATCATTTCGAGTGCTTTCCTGTTGGCTAAAGCCGCTTAAAAAGTACATTATCAATTTTGAAGCTTTGTTCCAATCTTCTGGCGTATTCACCTATTATTGACTTGATCCGCTAGCGCTGAGAGATCGCTTCTGTTTCCTGACTACTTGACAGCCGAACAATCTCAACCATTCTCCTGCTGATTGTCAGCTGCCAATATCGAAGATAGCTAAAGTGAGTATTCATAATCCTTTTGCTAATAATTAAAACGTAGTAAAAGAAATACATAATTATTTAGAAGAATTGTAGCACGTGGAAGAAGAAGAGAAAAAGATGAAGGAAATTAAGAAAAAGAAAAGATATTATGTCTAAAAACAGGACAAGTGAAGAGTAGGGATAAGAAAATTAAAAACGAGGAAGTAGAGGAATAAAAATAAAAGAAAAATCATTTGGAAAAAAGCAGATAGCAAAATTAGAAAAAGTTGGAGAAGAGGAAGAAAATGTGAGTAAAATTATATTTGGAAACCAAGAGGATGAAAAAGAAAAGAGGGCGAAGTATGTATGTACTGGGAAGAAGTGGTTATCGCGGTTGTTATGCCCGTATTTCGTCCAACGACAACGAAAATATTCTTCCTTGATGGCGTGCGGGGCTAAAAATTCAGCCACCTTATCTTTGGGTGACTTAGCATGTGAGGATCGCGATCACGCCGGCCAAGTTATTATTTGGTACATTCAACCCTTTCGTAAACATTACCGGTACTACCTGTTTCAAACAAGAGCTTAAGATTAATATCTATACTTATAACAACTTCTAGCATCTTCATCTTCCCCACATTTAACTACAAAGTTATGTCAACTCCATAGTCATGTACACTCAGTCCAGAGACAAGGTCTAAATCCTGATGCTAGAACACCAAAAAGAGAAGTAGGTGGAAGAGAAGGTGGCAAAAGTTCCGTCCGGTACGAGAATGCTTGGAAGAGGGAGTACAGAATGGATATGTATAGTAACTTTTAAGGAGGTGAACTTTAGAATATTAAAAATAACTTATTCAAAAACTATATTAAATTAACAGAAATTTGCCAGAACTGTGTAAATTTTGAATACGCGATGCAAAGTTACCCACTGCTGCTTCTCTCCGTCCACTTTCTTCCTCTGACCGTCTGAACCTTCTGGTCCCCTATGCCAGGACTTCAGTGGCTCAATCCAGGTCTTTTCCTTTCATTGGAGCTTATTCCAAAGAGCATTGGTTTCTCCGTCCATTAGTTTCTCTATTATCTCTAGTAACGTCTCTTCCTCCTTTGCCCTTCAAATAACTTACTTCTTCTCTGTTGATTGGGACTTGTGACCTTCTCACTCTTAGAGATGTGAGTGCGGTCTTCGACACTGTTGATCACGAGATTCTATCAGAGCGCCTTGAAAAGTCATTCGGTATCGTGGGTCGTGTTTTCTCTTGGTTGCGTTCATACCTTTCTGGGTGAACGCAGGCTGTGGCTTTTGGTTTAATTCGGTCTGACTGGTCCATGGCTCAACTTAGTCTCCCGCGTGGTTCCATCTTAAGGTCTTTCCTGTACATGTATACTCTCCATCGCGGACTTTAGCTAATCAACATGCAGATGACTCCCAGGCACACGTTCATGGACCAGGCGTAGAGGCCATTTCCTTGGTGGAAATATACTTCATTCATTCATTCATTCATTCATTCATTCATTCATTCATTCATTCATTCATTCATTCATTCATTCATAGATTTATATAGCGCCTCTTCTAGAGAACTACTCAGAGGCGCACCCGACTCCAGCACGGCCAATAAAAGAACGGTTTCCAGGTGGTCATAGAAAGTGTCAGAGGAAGAGCTAGGAATAAGCGCAGCTCGAGAGGGATGCTATTCTATTTGGTCGGGCCAACCACCGAGAAGGCGCGGGTTTGCATAATTGCAGTACGGGCAAACGGGACTGAGAGCACCCACGCCCCGCCGAGCGGGGGACACGAGCAGTCCGAGAGTACGAGACAGGCCTCAAGAGGTCCAACAAGTAAGGTAGTGCGAGAACCAGTTGACACCGCCTATACAGGGAGACGATCCTGTACTCGATACGCTGTCGAACGGGGAGCCAATTCAGGATCTCCAACATATTATTTGAAACATAGTCAAAATAGGGTATTTGGCCAATAAGGCGCGCAGCGAAGCGCAAGATGCGGTCAAGACAGTTTAGGCATGCGGGTTGGAGGCCAGAGTAAAGGGACAGGCAGCAGTCCAGACGAGATGTGACAAAAGAATCCCAAGAGTAGTTGCAGCTCCTGTTGACAGAGAGCGGGCGACAGACGGTGCGTGAGCTCTGTTCCTGGATGTTGTTCAACCGTCTCCGACTGAACCTAGGGAAACACAGTTCATCTGGCTTGGTACCCGTGCACAGATCTGTTAAAACTTAGTTTGCAGCATCCTTTTCCTGGGGCTTACTTTTCTACTACTGTGCGTGATTTGTGTGTGACCATGGACCAGGAATTGGCCTTTTCAGACTATGTGAAAAGAGTATTTCTGTTATTGTCATCGAGACCTATTTCTCAGATCGTGTTGCCTTTCTCTCAGAATTTGACTTTCCTTTTAAACCGCCACCAAATTAGAAAATCCTTGAATTTCTCCTTGGCATACGTATGACCTTTTAAAAGATGTTAGAGATGCAGGGTAATTTATTCCAGATAACATGGCCCATGTACTTGATCGAGTGCCTCCTGTACTCAGTGTCCGATTTGCCGGGGGGGAGGTCAGGGGGGTTGGACCCCCTGCTTCTTTTTTTGACCCCTCTGCTTCTAGTCTTTGGCCGACCCCCGAGGGGGTCGACCTGACCCCCCTCAAATTCGTTAGCCGTGCACAGTTCTAAACCGAAAGACTCCAATACTGCCTTGTCAGCTTTCATTAATTATTTATTATCCAGTCGGTGCCCTGGTGTAGGTTGATACTGTGATATACTTGTCAAGGATTAGGTTATCCTTGACAAGCTCTGAGACAATACAACAACTTGGTACCTACAACTGTTGACAGATTATCTTACTTTTAACTCAAACTGAGATCGTCTACTGATGTAGGCAGAAGCATGGTAAGACATATTTCACAGGGCATGACCTTTAGGGCTCGGTTCACAGACAGCAGACAACGAATGGACAGAGGCCCGTGCTCAAGCCAGCACCCTCAGGCATATCAGCTCCAAAGCCACTAGCATCCAGTTGTGGGGTAAATGTCTTCCGTGGTATTCTGTCTGAAAGCCAGCACTCGCTGGCGCTTTTGACCTCGAATGACCTATACAGTTCACATCTATGGCAGTCCACAGCTGTAGGCTGTCATTTCTGTGCTGGTAGTGGCTTTGAGACACGCAGCCATGTAGGATTCGACCTTTATATCACAGAGTTTGAATTTGCAAATCAGTATTAGGCCTACATGATATAATTTGAAGAGCCTCAGTAATTTCAGCCGACATATATGAATCGAATTTTAGATCGACATAATGGCACTAATCGGCCTAGTGGCTCTCAAAAACGCAAGTTAAGTAAAGAAAAAGCACATATCAAAATGATCGAGAGAGTACTTGCAAAGACGCATCCTATTACTGCTTCCCTTAAGCAACAGATATAAGTACATCTGTTCTCACTTGGTTAAAATGTAGGCTCATTTGAGCCTGGTGTCACTGGTGATGCTGCAGTTGTCGAACAACAACGTTCCCGCTCAGTCGGGTCTCACTCTGTTGTGGAATAGCAGAATATGTTAAACTAGAACACCATCAAAGCGCAAGTCTCCTAGCATTGGATTGTGGTCGAGCGCCAGAATCTGCGCACTCTGCTTCAGAGAAGTTTCAGATTGACACTTTTCTGCCCATCGTTGATCAATTCACAACCGAGTTGACAAGAAGACTAGCATCATACGAACTACTCTGCTCAAGGTTTGCTTTTCTATCTAGGATTGAATCATGTAGCGATGAAGAAATACACAACTCAGCGAAAACTCTTGTAGCAATATAGGGCGATGACCTCGATGAAACCCTTGGCAACGAGCTCATGCAGTTTTCTTATTTTGTCAAAATGTGTAAACACAAGACAGGTAGCACAGGCCTCAACATAAGTCAGGAGCAGTTCATGTACCAATTCTCGACAAAGGTGTTAAAAGTTCATTTCTAAATGTGGAAATTATGGTAAGAGTGTAGGCCTACTTGGTGATCATGGTCACAACTGTAGTGCTGAACGCCCATTGTCTAAGATGAAGATAATTAGGCATAGGAACAGGCTTCCCACAAGTGTGACACATGAGTGACTTATCCATCTTGCAGTGTTGAGCATATATAGAGTGATATTCAATTGGACTTTAATCAGTTTATTGATGACTGCCAGCGTGCAGAGTCTCTATTGGGCCTATTCAAATTTAGACCTAACTGACCTAATTAACTGACTCAGAGCTATGCTTTTAGTTTGGAGGTCCTGCTCACCACTAGTTTACATTTCTTTGTTTGTTTGTATCAACAACTTCTATTAAAAAATGCCTAAGAATCTTAAAGTTTATCCTTTTGTTTTGTATTTGAGAAATTATTGCACACCTATGAATATTAGGGTGGTCCACAGACACATGGTAAAAATAAAGTTCAAGCTAGAAACCAAGCCACCCTCTCAGTTTTGTCGACCTATCAATAGTATTATTGAGACAAAATTTCAGCTTCCTATTCCAACTGGAAGACGATGCTCACGGACTATGTTACTTAGTCATATTCCGATAAATAGACATTAATTGTAGATATGAGTGTGTTGAGCACACAAATGCATTTTATTTCAAGACAGATCAAATATTACTGTAATTTGACAACATATGTAATACAAGAACAGTTAGACAGATGGAACTGTAAAATTTCATCAGGTTTAATGAATTGGAAATATCCAAAAATGTCAAAAACATCGTCCAGTCCATGAATATCGAATGTCGATTGTTCTTGTTCTATAATTTCAACACTCGTAACAGTATTTGACTCTGGAAACTGCAAGGCTTTGCAAGCACTGCGTCAACAGCAGTCTTCTTTCTTGTGTGAGTGAGAACAGATTTCATATTTGCCTCGACCACTTGAAGAAGAAAGTGCTTTTCTTCTTCATCATTGGTGATGAGTCAGTAGAATTCCTCGAACAACTTCACACTCTCTCAGCCGTGTCGTTCACCACTCTCAACTGCTGAATTATCTATCTGCCTTGCTTATAATCCTCATTCTCGATCCATTTCTGTGGTTCAAGTGTAACACAAAGCTACTCATCTTCAGGTGTCACAGTACTATCAGTGCTCAGCGGGTTGTAAAATCACCCAAAACCCCTCTTTCAGTACCTTAGCATCACTTCTCACCTTCTTTCACCAGGCTTTGCAGTCATTCTGTAGACAACCTTCACTTATCTCTTACAGGAAGTTTTTCTTGCAGTCATTCTGTCGACAATCTTCACTTTATCTGTTACAGGAAGCTGGTCGACAATCTTCACTTTATCTGTTACAGGAAGTTGGTCTGAGAACAGTGCCAGACCTACAGCCTCGTCTGAAAGGTACCACAAGTGGTTTTTTACGACCGTCCTGGCAGCAACGCTAATGTCACAGTCAATAGACTCATATTATCCTAGACCAATCCAAAGTGATAGATCTTGTTCTTGAGCTTCAGCAGCAAGTGGGGCCTTTGTCCATGCCTTTGCGTAAAACAGGGCACCAAACTTCAAAAATCAATGAATCTGATCGCGAAAAAGTTAGATTTTGATTGCATACAGTAACTTGGCCATCCAATGTGCATGGTGAATTGGCCCAGGGCTCTCCAGTGAATGATTGAAGACTGACTTCCAAGGAAAACCACTGTCAGCTCAATGAGCTCTTGGTTGTTGTCTCTGATCTCTGAATTTCTTTCAGCAAACCCTTGAGAAAACTGACGCTGTTTCATGGGGGCTGCAGTGCCGGATATGACTTCCAGTCCTCAGAAGTTGACACGACGTGTCACACCTTCCCAGCAGCTTTAAATCTCTTGAAGATTGGGATTTATGGAGAACAGGTGGACTGCAGCACAAGGTGAATACTTTGGCTAAAATCAATTCCATTACACGATGACGGCAGTTAACCACAAGAGCTCTCAGCTTATTTGTCTTCCAGCATTACACACATCCGTTGAAATGCCCAGTGTTGACATACATTGTATCAAAGCTCAAGGCATGAACCTTGTCAACTGTGAGTTTTCACAACTTCAGAAGAATATGAACGACCATGAATTCATTGCATCCTGTCCCAAAGGCTAATTTGGGCACAAAGAGGAGCTTATTCACACCATCACCTGAAAGCAGCACTGGCAGGCGGTCGACATTTCCTGCTCCAAAGATCTTAGGCAGGGTTTACTCAACCCAGTGTAGTACCAGTGGCTAATCTGGTACAAAGATCTTACAGCTTCAGCATGCTCTATCCTGGCTTTCTTACGCAAACTGTTACGTGAAAGTGGCAGGGCAGAAGGATCACAGCCAAGCGCTGCAGCAATTGTAATGTAAAAATTCACTTCTGAAAACATGTCAGCCCAAAACAGAGGAAGTAGGCACTATGACCTTCAACAAGAACTGTACACTTTTTGTTTCAAGTACCAGTAAGTAAGTAAGTCTGATAACACAACAGAAACTATTTAAAGCTAATCTCCATGATAAATGTTGACCAAGTTATAAGGCATCGAGATTTACAGCAAATACTACTATATGGTAATATTTATTTGTCATTGAGCACAATCTTCCAGTTGGAATAAGAAGCTGAAATTTTGTCTCAATAATACTATTGACAGGTGTAAAAAACTGAGAGGGTGGCCTGGTCTCTAGCTCAAACTTTATTTTTGTGGACCACCCTAATGAATATAGGCCTAACAGAAGACACTATTACCTAACAGAAGACACTTTATTTATAAGGAAAATGATCTTCCTAATTTATTTTCATTTATATACATTTAAAAAATAACAATAAATCAAAAATTTTAAACATTGCCTTTAGCACCTTTGCCAGTACGACGTGTTATAACTGCTGGTATGCGGGTTGTCCCTGTTGAAGACTGCGCATCAACAAAGGCAACAAATCCGCTGCAGAAAGAGCCCAACCATATTGGGCGCCCATGGGCCCACCCCCTAAAACCGGCTCTGTTATTAGTAGGTAACTTTAGCTAAAACTCCTGCTGAAAACATCTCTTTTTTTTACCAGATCAGTTCAAAAGTTTCCCGTAGCCCCCCACACATGTCAAACAAGATCGTCGCCAGTGTTTTCGGCTTAGTAATTTTTTACATAGATTTCCGACCCCCCTGCTTCTTTTTTGACAAATCGGACCCTGCCTGTACTACCTGTAGTTAGTGCGGATGCTTATTGATCGAAGAGTGTCCTTGATTCTGGTATTATGACTATGCACATCCGTGGTGAAAGCAAAAAAGTTGGTGAAGTCTATCGGACGGGAACCATGAACGAATCGATGCATGAACATCCCAATTTGGATGTCAGATTAATAAAGAGGTATATGTCAATGAAGGGGGTTGATTCCAAAGAGCAGGACCAATGCAAGAAAGGCTCGAGTTTTGGCCAAAGTAGTCCTTGCTCGTGGGACAAAAAGATCCTGGCGGTTAAGCGATCGTAATGGACGGAGGGAATTAGCTGAAACTGGCAGACGAACGAGGTCACAGAGGTCTTGGGTGCCAAGCCTGTATAAGACCGAAAGACCAAGTGAGAACCATAAGCTGAATCGGAGCAGTAAGGTGAAGCCAACGAAGATGATCAAACATAAAAGAGGATATATGAGACGAGCGAAGAAGTCAATCTATTAATCTGGCGCGCAGCAAGTGCGCACCACGGTCTTGGTTCACCTCTGACCCTCGAGAAAGTGTCCTCGACGGGTTCGATGCAGCAGGCCGTACGTAGATCTTCGTTTTATCTGATGACGGTCGATTAAACTTTAATCTTTTTAATAACGTCCTACTTATTATTCTGTTGTGTGGTCCGGTCCATTATGTTCTCGGCCTTATTCAGTTCGGTCGCTGTCTGTAGATACACGATAGACACACTGTTTTGATTGTAACCGTCTGCGGTTTTGACAGCTGGAAATTCTATTAAACGAATATACAATACAATACTGACATTTTCGCAGCTGTAGTCTGAACGTTGGAGGCAATGACTTTTCCAATTATCCCTGCAACGTGCGTGGACAAATATCTTCATCGAAGTTCTGCACTTTTTGTCGTAAACTTCTTTCAGCCAGCAATTCCTGCAGAGGTTCGAAAACTTATCTTCTCCCATGTGAGATGTGTGTGTGTGTCACTGTCCACGACACGATTCCTACATTTATTCTGAAAGAATGGTTTGATGGCATGGGTCGAACCCATGATTGTTAATTTACATATTTCTAATTACTTTGGGTACTTTCCCTTTATTTTAACTCTACTTGTGCACAATGTACCGCTATGCTGATATCTGATATAACAACCGTGGATATCATTTGTGTGGCTTCTTTGTTGCGCTGTGTAATTATTTCATTAGCTCCACTGAATATGTCAGCTGACAATATTCTTGTCGGCTAAACCGGACGCCTAGAAGCTTTAGACAAAGGACTTGAACAACATATACACAGAGACACAACGACAGACATGTAAGTTGTCAGCTTTAATTCCCTGGCGTGCTGCGTATGATATCATGTTGGCGTGAAACCTAATTCTAAATCTGACTGAAGATGGAGATCATACAAAGGTGCCGAAAGGAACCAGCTGTTTTCGATAATTTGAAGTGCTATCCTATTGGCAGTGCTCGAAATGGACCGGAACGCACCGGAACGCCGTTCCGGTTCGTCAAATGAATTAGCGTTCCGTTCCGGTTCGTCAAATGAATTATTGTGGAAAATACTATGAAATTAACGTGAATGCTCCCATGTCTTTGACTAGCGTTCCGTTTCGTAAAATTTTCCATTTCGAGCACTGCCTATTGGTCAAACAAGCTCACAGGTACAGTGTTAATTTTGAAGCTTTGGTCGAATCTTCTGACGTCTTCACCAACTACTGACTTAATCGTTGAGAGATCGCTTCTATTTCGTGATTACTTAACAGCCGAACAATGTCAGCCATTCTCCTGCTGATTGCCCTATTGGCAGGGGCGAATGTTGAGGCTAGCGAAAGTAAGTATTCATAATGAGTTTCTAGTAATTAAAAAGAAGAAAATGAAGCAGTAATTTGTTTAAACGAATAGTTGTAAGAGGAAGATGAACAATAGGTAAGCAAAAATAAAATGAAGAAAAAGAGAAGAATTTATGTATTAAAAGAGAAGAAGCAGGCACGAGCAGTGGCGTCACTAGGGCTGGTGTCACCCGGTGCGGTAAGTCATGGTGTCACCCACCAAAAAAGGATGACCTTTTTTAGGAATTCGTCTCCCAAAAAAGTGATGACCTTTTTTAGGAATTCGTCTCCCAAAAAAGTGATGACTTTTTTAGGAATTCCTCATCTTCCAAAATTTCATAATTTTCTCATGTTGGGTTTCAACCCCCTCTGAGGGTGTCACCCGGTGCGGTCCGCACCCCCCTCGTGACGCCACTGGGTATGAGATTAGGAAAACGACAGAAGAGATGAATTGAAATAGGAACAAAGTTATATTGGACAACAGAAGGAGGAAGAAAAATAAGAAAAGTTTGAGAGGAAGAGAACTAAGTGAAAGAAAATTACAATAGTAAACCAGGAGGAAGAAACAGGAAAAGAGAAAGAAGTATGTTCTGGAGGAAACTGGTTATTGCTGTTCCTATGCACTTCTTTCGCCCACCAAAGTGTCGTATATTGATTAAGCATATATTAATAAACCTATTTTCATGACTTGACCAAACAACTGCAAGAGTTTGGAAACACGTAGATGTTATGAGATGAACGTGGTAAATTGGTCCACCCTTCATGTCTACCCCTCTCCTACTACTGTTATACTGAGAACTATGTACGTGTGTGCATGCCTGTAAATAAGTAAGCCAGTAAGTAAGTATATTCTTTATTGAACCACCTGTTAGCCACACTTTGGTGTAAACGAAAGTTTTATCGTGAGTGCATCATACTTATGATAAATTATGGGTTTTACGGAGTAAATTGTGAATTATTTCATTTAATTAGCCTGTGGAAGAAAGCTGGATGTTGCCTTCCTTGTCGACGGGTCTACAACTATATGTGGTGGGGCATCGTGTCCAAGGTGGGACGCCGCTCTTCAGTTCTGCAAAGACATAGTCAACAGCTTGACTATTGGACCAGAGCAGTCAAGGGTCGCTTTCCTCACTGTTTCTAATAAGATTGAGGTCAAGTGGAACTTGAGACAGTAAGCTCAACACTACAGTTGATATTTCTAAACTCCAAAAATAAAGAAAACTTAAGCATTACCACTGCTGTACTACAAAGCATGAATGTATGTCAGCATGTATGCTTGCATGTGCGTGTGTGCATGTCTGTATGTAGGGAAGTATATCCCATATTAAACCAACCGTTAAAATCACTTTGGTGAACATGAACGTTTTATTGTAAGTAAATCATACTTATGATATAGGTTTTGTGGGCTAACTTGTCTGCGGGTGGAATATTTCGATTGTGAGTGCGAGATAGTAATGTGCATCCAGTTACTTTAATGGGGGGGGGGGTAAAAGGTCGTGCAAAAGATGCGCTGAGTCTCACGCTTGCGAACAGTCGGGAGTCAATGCCAAAACAAAGATGTTCGAAGCTTAGTTGAAAGTCATGAAGGTACCGCGCTGTCCTCATTACAGCCTGGAGTCTTTCCGGTCCCTACAGTTGATGTCAGGAACCAAAAATGAAGAAAAAGTTTAGCATAACTGCTGCTATAGTGTAAAGCATGAATGTATGTCAGCAAGTATGTATGCATGTATCTGGATGCATGGCTGTATCTAAGTAAGTAAGTATATCCTTTATTGAACCAACTGCTAACGCACTTTGGGGTACATGAAAGTTTTATCGTGAGTAATCATAAATATGATATGGGTTTTACTAGCTAAATTTTCTGCGTGTGGAATATTCCGATTGCTAGTTCGCGTTCGCAAGGTGTATCCAGTAAACTTTTATAATAGGTTACAAGGTAACGGATCGCGCAAATCATGGGCTGAGTCTGCGGTTACGCTTGCGAACAGTCGGTAGTCAATGCCTAAACAGAGGTGTTCGAAGCTTTGCTGGTAGTCAAAAAGGTACCGCGCTCTCCTCATTACAGCCGTCCCTCCCGACCAAAGAAGCCCACCAAATGGGTTCGCATGCAGATTCTTGATATCGCTATATATATAATCGTCCAGGTGTCGCGGACTAAGATTCAAGATTGCGATGAATTGGACCTAAGCCTGAACCTTGTATCTGGCTGTGTATGTGTGTGTATACATATATATGTATATATATATGTATATATATGTGAGTAGATAGTGGTGTAGCTAGCTTTTCATGGGCCCGAGTGCAAGGGGTCCCGCATGAGCCGCTGTTTGGCCCTGTAAGGCCTATTACAGTAGCCTTGCGTTCTTACAAATACTGTGGGCCCATGGAGGTCGTGGGCCCGGGTGCCTTGCACCCCCTGCACATATGATAGCTACACCAGTGGTAGATATGCGTTTTAAGTTCTAGGTTTATATTGTTTCAAGTTGTCAAGAGATATATTGTAGAAGACGAGTTCTAGAATGGCATACGGTTTTATTATCTAAGACATTTGCTAGCGAAACATGACTCAAAAGTCGCAACTCGTCGACAACAAGCGGCCCCACATCAGCGAAGAACCCCAGGAAGAGAACCACATCTTCCATTAGCACCCAGTGACGGACGGAAATTACGAGGGCGACTCACAAAGGAACCAATAATGTTACTCATCCACAGAGTGAACAGAGGTCTGCGAGTAGGGCATTTTTGCTACCCGACCGTACCCGCAACATTGGACTGTTTTCCGTAGCCGTACCCGAGCCGTACTCGAAAATGAAAATGATGATAATGATGATGACGATGCTGATGTAAATAATAATAATAATACAAAATTACAATAATAATACTGCTGCTGCTGTTAATGATGATGATGATGATAATCAAGACGAGAATGATAATGATGTCGATGATGATAATGATGATGATTATGATCATAATAATAATAATAATAATAATAATAATAATAACAATAATAATAATAATAATAATAATAATAATAATAATAATAATAATAATAATAATAATAATAATAATAATAATAATAATGATACTCATGATGATGATGATGATGACGATGATGACGACGACGACGATGATGATGATGATGATCATGATATTGATAATAATAATAATAACAATAATAATAATGATAATAATAATAATAATAATAATAATAATAATAATTATAATAATAATAATAATAATAATAATAATAATAATAATAATAATAATAATAATAAAAATTATAATAATAATAATAATAATAATAATAATAATAATAATAATAATAATAATAATAATAATAATAATAATAATAATAATAATAATAATAATAGTAATAATAGAGAAAACAATAATAATGACAGAGAACATGTTTTTGGTCCAAAGTTCGTGCCGCCTAAACCAATTTGTTGCTGTTCTTTGTGTCGATTTTTGTTATTTAGGGATCACAATCAAACGATTAACAAATATTAGTGTAATGTCGTTACTTGATGTCAGAAATACAGAAATACTCAGAATAAATAATCATTGTTCAACTCTCACAATTTTAACGGCCGATTACAAAACGATGGTGCACATAGCAAAAATGGTTGACATAGGCCCATCTCTAAGCGACCTATTGGTGAATTGATTATGACCGTGCCAGTGCCGTCATCAATCACTTAGTCTCCAGCCAAGAAAGGACAAACGTTGAGATTTTCCAGTGGTTGGCTGTTACGCGACCTGACCTCTGTTTGAAACAAACGCACGCTAACCTGTATAGTTTAAATATTTCTCTATGGCAACCGGTTGATAGGCATTTAACCCTTCGTCGGGCGTGGGGGTCAAAAATGACCCCAGAGCGCATTTTCAAACTATGGTTCGATATCAAAAACTGAAATGGCTGCCGTGAATTTTCACGAGAATTATTGCATTGGTTGTCTCTACGTATTCCAGTTGAGTTTGCATGCGAATTTTAGATGGACAAAAAACTACACGACATTTTTACACTTAAGGTCATGGGGTCATTTTTGACCCCATTACTGATTATTGATGTTTCTTTCTCATTTGACAGTCTAAAGTTGCACATTGCCCACAATTTTACTTCCTTATTTATTGTAACTCTTTACACAACGCTCAAGGTGCAATGATTCAAGGGCAGAGGCGCAACTTTGGTCTAAAAAGTGGGGGGTACCAGTTTTTTGCATATACTAAGCAAGGCCGAGACTGCAATCTCTGGGAAGGTACAATAATAAGATATTGACTGATGTTCAAAAAGTGGGGTGCACGGTACCCCCAGTCCAAACAGTGGGTAGGGTACGGGTACCCCTCGTACCCCCACAAATTACGCCTATGATCCAGGGCCATTCCTGACAATTGGCGAAAGGCTCGCTCCATATCGAGTTCGGTGCAAAATCCGTACAAAATTCGTCAAAGCCGGCAAAATACGGCATAAAGTTATGGATGTGCTGCGATGCTGAAACGAAGTACGTGTACAATGCCAGCATATAGGCCCTATTGCAGCAAAGAGAGCCCTGATGCAGCTTCAACCAAAGATCTGAGAGGAAACATTGAACGTCAGCTCATATACCTTCTTGAATGTGGAGGTCGCAACATTACCACTGATAACTGTTGCACCTCGCTGGCCCTAGCTACAGATGTTCTGAAGATAAAGAAATCAACTTTGGTTGGTACTATTCGTACTAATCGAGTAGATTTGCCTAAAAAATTTGTTTCTCCCTGAGGACGCGAGATTGTACTCATCCTTTGTCGGGTTCAATGAGACCGGCGACTTGTCATTGCTTTCTTACAACTGGTCATCGTCTTGTTGACTATGCACATCTCCAATGGAACTTTTATCAAAACACCAAGGAAGCTTCCAGAGGTTATCAACTTCTACAACAAGACCAAAGTAGTTGATTAGGCTGACCAGATGATTCAGCACGAAGTTCTCAACCAGCCTTCGGCAGGCAGTGCCGTTCTGCAACCTGCTGGATATTCCGGCACTTCAGGCTTAAGTCCTTCATGAGAAATTGAATGTGGACAAAGCTCCAGTGAGACAGCGTCATCAAGAAGCTGGGAAAAAGATCTTTGCCAAGCCACAGGAACAGCGATGCAACTCAGCATGGGCTGATTAGAGGATGACTGTTATAGACGACACTCTGGAACCTCCAAAGAAATGAGGTCGCTGCCAAGTTTGTCCCAGACAGACAAAAAAGCCACGGCTGTGTGCAAGGCATGTCATATGAATGAGTGCACTGTCCACTGTCAAATCTTCTGTCAGACATGTCTCTCTGCTGATTGATGAAATACTTTCCTAAGCTCCTAGCAGTCTCCTATGTTCATTCTAGCGTCATTTCATTGTACTGAGGGCACTAGCCTATACATTAAGGTAAGAACAGTATTACAAGTCTATGTTTGTATGCGGCGTCATGACATCATGACGTGACGTTATGTCATGACACCACGT
Organism: Allolobophora icterica; assembly: GCA_963556255.1. Lineage (NCBI taxonomy): Eukaryota > Metazoa > Annelida > Clitellata > Crassiclitellata > Lumbricidae > Allolobophora > Allolobophora icterica. The sequence goes on along the minus strand of OY744603.1, from coordinate 17,249,922 downwards.
CATGACGTCATGTCATCACGTCATGTCATGAGAAAGCGTCATTATATTGTATTGAGGGTGTTGAACATTAGGGTAGGAACAGCACTACAAGCCTATGTTTGAATGTGGCGTCATGACATCATGACGTGACGTTATGTCATGACACCACGTCATGACAACACGTCATGACGTCACGTCATGACGTGTTGTCATGAGGAAGCGTCATTATATTTTATTGAGGGCGCTAAACATTAGGGTAAGAACAGTACTACAAGCCTTTTGTTGCATGTGGCGTCATGACATCATGACGTAACGTCATGCCATGACGTCATTTTATGACGTCTCGTCATGAGGAAGTACAACAAATAATGACATTTCAGTGAATAATAATTATAATGACCTTCTCGTGCAATCTAAGTGCTTATTTTATTCGAATTACATGATAACTACTGTGGGGTCAAAATTGACCCCACGCCCTTAGTTGTATAGTTTTTTTTCCGCCCGACGAAGGGTTAAGTATAAGCTGTGACAAGGATTGACTGCATCAGCTAGTTTTAAAGAAAACTAGACTCCTGGACTGGTAGGCTCTCACGTACCTCGGCTTCAGTAACATTTGATCCCCTTCTTACTGGACTGAAACCAGGTCACTTATGGTGAGAGCACCGCGATTGTGCCAATGGAAACAAGTCACTTTGTAGCTGTAATTTTGATCCTCTATTACTGAATGCCAAGCTCGCGAAGGCGCACGGACCACAGTCACTCAGGCATAATATTATGGTACTAAGATTCAGGAGATGACATTTATAGAAAGTCTATGACATTGCTAGACACTAATTCATGTAGAAGTCTCGTTGGAACCCTCCAAAATCCAATTCGTTGCCGGTAAAAGGGCAATATCTGTACCCGCGATGCTTCTACCCGTACCAGATCCGTGGGTACAGGTCTCATAGGGTAAACGCTCGGGAACAGGTTTATCCATAGACCCATTATAGCGAATACAACGACCAGTCATGTAATTGTCTTAAACGGACAAGCAGGACCAAACATCCGATATGACGTCTGAGCACAAATTAACTTAATCACGCATTCTAAGACCATCCAAAGAGACCAAAGCCGTTCAACATAAAGTAACTCAGCACTTCGTACATAACAGTATATTACCTGCGCATGTATGTGTGTATGTACGCCTATATAAATATGTGATGTTCAACCGTTTCGTCCGAGTGGATGTATAATTTGATCCAACACACGCATAGCGTTATCTCGTCTCGTGGTTGTTTTCTTTAGATACACAGATAAGACGACGCTGTTGTCAGCCATCGACAATGTCCAGCACCCTGGTGGTGAGCTTATAGATTACCTTTCAGCAGCAAAAATCCTCATTGACGTCCTCAACCCATTGGTCGGGGACAGATTGGCCGAACAGAGTATTCTAATAATCCTCACGGATGGAACTCCAAAATATCCTTCTGTGGCCTGGGCAGCTGCATCCACTGATATTCAGGCGACTGGCGTTGCAGTATTCATAGCTTGCATTACTCCAGGATGCGAGGAGAGCTGCGCGCGAGGTGTATCTTCGCTCCCGAAGCAGGTGAGCCATACAATTACTGTTATATTTCAGTTCGGGCCATACTTGATGTAGTTGTTCACAGGTTCAAATTCGACCTTTATCGGGCTGTATTTGATGAAGTAGTTGACTGATTCAGCCTCTCTAGGGTGTCCGTGACCAACATACATATTTTAAAAACTCTTTTAATGTCTCCCATCCTGCTGGAGAGAAAAGCGTACAGGCATCTTATCCATGACATTCTTTTGGAGGAAGCCTTCAGCACCAGCAGTGGCCCTGCGATCCTCCTGTTCAAGAGGTTCAAGGCATTCTGCCCAATATTCTTGTAGGCCTAGCAGACTACAGGCCCGTGTGGAAGTTCCGGTCATTGCAGCTGTACTCTGTGATATTTTGGCTAAGGTCTTGGACTTTGCGATGTATCAGCATGAATTAATAGCGTGATCACTATCCTGAACTCCTCGCGCTTGCTGTCATCTTCTTAGGAGGAGTTCAACCTCGCGAAGTTTCCGTCCTGAAACCAAATGCCATACACCGTCCCCTATTCATGGCAAGATTAATACAATTATGCGCTTAAGATCTCCCTGTTCACATGTTTGGGCTTTAAACAGATGAAACAAGAAGCATAAGATCTTGAGCATTTCTGCCTCTTTGGTGTCGAGATATAGGCTGTATAAAGCTATGGATCTTCTCCGACTACCAATTGCAGCCCGTAATCAGGACTGCCGAAAGCGGGGGGCAGGGGGGCAAATGCCCAGGGGCCCGGACATATTTTAGGGGCCCGGGCCGGGCCCACAATCAACTTATGAAAAATATTATAATCAGTTAAACAAAGTTCATGATTTATGCCTTTTTAAATATATTATTATCTGACACTTAACCACAATCAGTTTTAACTATAAGCATCTGAGTAAAGTCTAGTTGTATATATAAATATAATATCGTACGGTCGTACCCGCACTTTTATTGTTTCAATTTGGTTTTTTTTATTTTTCGTACGCCCGTACGATATTATATTTATATAGAGCCTAAAGCTAGTTTAGAGGCCCGTGACTGCTCTGTCTAGGGGTCCGTGACTGTTCTGCCTAGGGGCCCGAGACTGTTCTGCCTAGGGGGCCTAGCCCGTGATTGCTCTGCCCAGGGGCCCGGAATTTCTGTCGCCCCCCCTGCCCTTAATAGTGACTTGAAACTATTGAAACTATAGTCACAACATTTGACTCGCAAGCGTTCAAGGGTAGTCTGAAGAAGTTATGCTAGCAGCGTTGATACCCGAGTGAAGAGCTGATAGCATTAGCCTTCTTTGACCGTGTCGATGTAGTCGAGGAAAGAGTAATGGTGGAAGGATTCGATCAGAAAGCAAAGGAGGATCCTCCGAAGCGTATTTCTCCGGACCAGTCTAGGATTTCGGAATTATGACTACGTGATTTCGTGAACGCTAACACGCGCATTCGCGCAATTGCTTCCTGAATCTTGACATGCCAGATTCTTTCCTGGAAGTCAACACAGAGGTCTGGCTGACAACTGCTGACTAACTTCAAGCAGAAGATATTGTTCGAGAGCTTCGTGTTGTCAAAGATACTGTAGAACGAGGGGTGGCACTGATGTAAGAGTAAAAGCTATGCTGGCAAAAGACGAGGCTCAGACTGAATTTGCTCTTCTTGTCGTCAAGGAGCTACGCAAGCTCTACTCCAGGGTCTCGCCTCTGCTTCGTACCAAACTGCAGGGACTGGACTCAAACAGCGGAATGCAATAGTACAATGAACAAGTTGAATACATTTGTGCATTCGAATGATTAATCATATCATGTCGAAAGATGATATAAAATCCTGCGTAATATATTTCTTTGATAACGACACGTGTTCTGTTAAGTGTTCAAGTTTAACCAGACACTATTGACATGCAGTAACACATCATGTGTTACACATAAAATTAACCGCATATGCCTCTTACTAACATTGGTCTAATTACTGGTGTTCCTTTCACCATAAGTTCATGTAATTGCAGCAATTGCATGCATTGGTTTTAAAATTCCCCTACAATATCGTTTCCTTTACGATTATGCTTAAAGCTTTACGTTGTTATATTAGAAAAACTGAAGTCAAGGCTTGTATTCTTTAATTTTGCATTGAACTTCTTTGAGCATCTCATAATATTGAAATTATTTACCCTTCTTCCAGAGGCGTGTTTACACGTAGACGCACTAGGCGCGCGCCTAGGGCCCCCAAATCCGGGAGGTCTCCAAACGAATGACAAATTTTTTTCAATTATAAATTATAAATTTAAACCAAATAACTTCACATTCCTTGAAATAGCTTCTATAAGTAATCATAATTACAGTGCCACTAACACTCACAAAACGATTTTAAGTTCAACTTCGTAAGATTTTGCACATGGTGGGCTAAACACAACCAGAGTTTCACACTATCAGTCTACACGTTCAGAAGGGCCCCAAACTGTTTGCGCCTAGGGCCCCATTTTCTGCAAACGCGCCTTTGGCTTCTTCGCATATCTTCCAATAATTTCACAACAGGAGTTTCCATTGCACATAAAATAATGCGTCAAATATGAGCCCGACACCCGGATTTATTCGGAATGTTGTGTTTGTCTTAGGCTAACGAAACGTACTTCCTTTTGGATGACTATCTCAAGCTCGACCAAATCACAGATAACGCGGTGAAGAAATTCTGTGACTGGACGGTAGGACTGAAATAAACCTCTATTAACCATCTGCTAAATATCTATCAACCAACCCCCGATGTTTAACAATTTGTCTTGTCTGTGTATGTAGAACAAAACTTTTTTTATAACCGTTAAGCTGTTCTGCAAAGTCGATTAAAGTGAAGCCACGTGCCGGTTAGAAATTGCAATATTATTTGTACTAGTATTGAAATCGCAAAGCTTTCCAGTAGTTCGAATCCTACCGTTTTATGTTTCAATCAAATCAAATCAGATATTCGTTTATTCGTCTAACCATTTGACATATCGCAATTGGTAACAATCATAGATAAGTTAAATATTCAATAGAAATCTATCAGCTGTATCTCGTTCATTTCAAAACTAATGGAAGTCATGATGTAGAACCCTCGATATAAAGCTTTTATCATTTTTAGTTGAAACAGGAAATTGTGAGCATGAGGGCGAAAATGATAAGGAGTGGGTCGGCTCTCTGGAAAGTAAGGGCAAAGAACATGTTGTAGGTTGGACACTACTGTATTAAATAATCGATCGTCAGCCGGGCGAGCCAGATCATCTGCTTTCTGAATGGATATAGGATGGAATGTACTCCTCTTGCTCTACAGCAAGCGTTACGTTGTATGACCTAACTTATACTGATTGCTTGGCTTTAGATAACTTTCAAATTTCATTTCCAGAGCTATTCACCTTGTCACCTTGTGCCGTCAGTTCGTGGAACTCTAGCGACCGTCATGACCAGCCTCCTCCACTCCTCCCTGTTCCGTACCGCGTCCCTTAGTTGTGCAAGGTTCATCGCTGTCCTTCTGTGTATCTCCTCCATCCATCGAGTTCTTGGGCGACCTCTTTTCCTCACCCCCTCTCCGCACGCCAGCATCATCTCCTTCTACAACCCGTCTGCTCTCATCACGTGTCCAAAGTACATCAATTTCTGTCTGATGGCCCTTTGTTGTAGTGTCAAGTCTCCTCTTAGCTGTCCTATCTCCTGGGTTACAGATACATTTGTTCTCTTTTCTCTCCACGATATTCCCAGCAACCTTCTCCATATCCACATTTCGCACGCATCGATCTTATCTTCTGTCGCTTTTGTTTTTGTCCACGCGTCGCTTCCGTATAGCACTATCGGGAATATCATTGATTTCACCAATCCTGTTTTTGTCTCCATGCTCACGTGCCTGTCTCTCCATATCTTTTCCATTCCCTGCATTGCGGATTTTCCTAGTGTTATTCTCCGTCTCACCTCCGGCTCGCATCTTCCCTCTCTTTCGATCATTGAACCCAGAAACGAAAAACATGTTACGACCTGTATTTCCTCTCCGTCTATCTCGAATGTTTCCCATTCTGCCGTTGTCATGATCTTAGTCTTCTTGATGTTGAAGTATAACCCTGCTTTCTCGCTTTCTTTCCTTAATCTTCGTATGAGTTCTGCGAGGTCATCTTTTCTTCCGGCTAAAAGCGTTGTGTCATCCGCATACCTTAGATTATTTAGCATTTGTCCTGCCATCTTCACCCCTTCCACCGCCGTTTCCAGCTCTGCCATTCGGATTATTCTTTCAGCATAGAGATTGAACAGAACCGGAGATAGTATGCACCCCTGTCTCACTCCTTTCCAGAGCTATTGCTTTAGAATAATTCCACAGAATCTCAAAAGATTTATTGAATTTTCTATAGAAAGTCGAAAATGTGACATCAACGTACATTTCAATGCCACCGATATCTAGGAAAAATAATAATTCAACCTGAAAACTCTTTTACGGCAATGCAATACTGCAATAGTACGAACAAGATTATACGTATGATTGTCGAAGTCCGACACGAGAATAGTGTGTCCCAGAACGCAATCAGTCAAAGAAAGACAAACTTCTGAGGATACAGTCCTAGTTGTATCGTCATCCAAAACAACAGAAACATGTTGTTGTATGCAACATACTGCCGAGCACAATTATTACTGAAACTAACAATTTTTTTAAATTTCAGTGGCTGGATACCAGGTCTACTGGGTCAGCTCAACACAAGATCACATTGAGAAATATTAATGTATGAAGAACTGTTATATTTCGTTGCAGCTGGTTGAGGCATTAGAGAAGTGGGTTGAAAAACCAAACCTAATCCTAGTCTGATTGAACGACCAGCATGAACAGTGAAGATGTTTGCTGAATTTTCGATTCTTCCGGATACACATACATTTACTACTTTAATTTAACTGAGATTTCTGCAACTGCTAGCTTGAACTGACTCTGCAATTCTTTGTATTTTCTGCTTTAGTGAACTATCTAGAATGCAAGCTGTGGGATATTGTCATCATCAGAACTCTTGTATGATCTTCTATATTATACAAAAAAATTCTTGTTATACAGAAAATGTGCTTTAAGATCTTGAGATAGTGCTCTTAGATACTTTCCAAGATCTTAATTGTCAATTTCTTCTTCGTCTGGAAATTAAATTTTGATCCATTGAAGTGTATTATTTTAGTTTTAATAGTACATCATTATAGTTTAAATGAATTTTTGCCTTACTGTAGAAAAACAACGTAGTTAAAATGCTTGGAACTACATGACCGTAGGGTTGACAATTTTAGCCAGACGATAAAGAACAGCATATGATTAAGAAAAGACAGACATACGCATTGTCTGCATGGGCCTAACCGCTACGTGTGATGTCATGCTGTAAGGTAATTATTATTATTATTATTATTATTATTATTATTATTATTATTATTATTATTATTATTCGTTTATTAACTCCACACGTTGACACGCCGCAACATGGTGCTAAACACTAGTTTAGAATAATAGAATCAAGAGTCGCTTGCAATAATGTCTGTAAATAAAAATGAGTTATAGATAAACTGGATTCTACTTTAAAGCCCTAGGTTTTAGGTTTGGCGGTTTCCCTCGTAGAATGAAGTGACCAACGACTGTAGGCGGTTCAAGTAAGCATCTGTCGGCCAATGGGCGTTGATTTCATTTTGGTTTACACATCTTACAAGCATAGGCTGCTGAATTTAATTATATGCATAGCCTAGGCAACATCGTCCGCTTTGTGGAATGGAGGCGAGGCGCAGGGACGGTCGGTCGATCGGTGGTAGCCCCCACCCTAGGCCCTTCACCCTCCCTCTGGCCCTCTAGCGGTCGGACGGATGGATGGAGATGCATCGCTAGGGCAGACTAGACCCGACAGGGCATACCCCGTACAGGCCCTACCTCGATCAATTGACCACTTGTATATATATAACCGAGCTGTGGGTCGACTAATTTGTGTATACGAAAGCCAGGTAAGCTGGCTAGAGGTCATACCTGTACTTCTAGAATGTATACAAGTTGTTCCAATTATCCAAATTTACCCCCCCATACACTCATATTACTATGGAGTTCATTGCTATGAAGATACTTACAGGGTTGAGAAACAAGTCTGTAGTTTCTATATGCGATTAGATTGCCATGAACAAATACGAACTTACTATTGTGGTAGATGGCGATCAAGAGGAAGCCATACGGGCATTTTTTGCTCACAACAACTGGAATTTTGAAAAAATTGGTAATTATGAAGACGATGCGTATATATATATATATATATATATATATATATATATATATATATATACTGAAATTGTATAAATTGTTTTGTGTGGTGAACCCTGTACAAGTAGGCCCTATTGTTCTTCAGGTAGCGCTATACGTGCGCAAATAAGATTGAACTAAGATTTATAAATATTAAATTAAATTGCATTTATTATCCTTGCAAATATTTAGCTCAAACCATGCTATAGAAATACATAGTAATAATAACATCAGCAATGTTAGTATAATGACAACTGATGTGAACAGCAGTAACAGCAGTAATGATAATAAATGGCCAATTAAAAATGTAATTATTAAAATTACCATGATTATTATTATTACGATATGTAATAAGACAATAAACATATGCATAACCCAGCTAAGCTGTCGTTCAAGTCAAGTCGAAAGAGCTAATTGTATGTTGATGACATTATAAATATATCTCCAACCAATCGAAACTGCCTTTGTTCCAATTGCAGAGTTGGAACCACCAAAGAGAAGAAAATCTTGTATGGATGCCGCTTCGAAGGAGGTCTTGGTCGCGTCCAATGGAAATAGTACAGAGTCAGAAATTGAGGCTCAAAACAGTCATGACATTCAAGTGTCAGCTGATCATTTGCAGCTGCAGGGTGAAAATCATCAATCGGAAGGCGCCTGTCCTCTTTGTTTTCTCTCTCCGTGCGTGGGTTCTGCATCTCCAGGTTGGCTTGGCGGAGGACAAGCAGCGCATGCAGCTAACAGTCCAATACGAAGAGTAATTTATGGAAAATATTGGAAGATCATTTGCAACTTGGGTGGGTGGACGAGCCCATTATATCTGGCCAAGAAACTAACGGAATCGAACGGTGTACTTCACATGCGGGAAATAATGCCAGATTGCGTAGTGCGAAAAGTGAGATCGTTGTATCCGAATCCAACAGGCACGCCTTACATGGGCCACAAGTGGGAGTAACATTGATACTTTGGATAATTCGCCGGACTTTGTTTAGACAGAGAGATTTTTATTGTACACTTACTTTCTGACATAAAGCAGAATTTTATCGATTGTGAGCTGCTTATGTACACCTGTCATAGCTATGATTCAATGTAACATAACATTCCCCCATTTTAAATTTATATAGCGCCTCTTCAAGATTCCTACTCAGAGGTGGATTTAAACCTGAATTGCCCTCAATTGCTCGGCGCCACACGAAAACCACGTTACGGAGACTAGGTTTTTCATAAGTGCTATGTCAAATCAATTTTGCAATGGCCACAGTCCCTTGTCCGTTCAATCTTCTTTTTTTCTTGCTTGGATTAGGACCTCGTTGAGGGGGGGTAAGCCACAGATTCATTTTTATACAGATTGGAGCATCTTGTTACAGATCGGATGCCCTTCGTGGCATCAACCACAGTTTTCCGCTGTGGACCTAGTCTTGGTGATGAACACATGCCCGCTAGGCAGAGGGTCATCAGGCTTATTTAAATTGAGTCATGTGCTCCCATGTCACAAGGCTGTTATTGGATATTTGCAGCTTTTAGTTGTCAAGCAAAATGCCACTCTTTTTCTACAGTGTGCCCTACTAGCCTTGCCGCTGTTGGTCCGCGACTGCTTATTCGTCAGATATAACCCTGCTTATTTCGCAGCTGACCTCTATTTCTAGAGGTCGTTCCACTATCCGCCACCTGTGGACGCGTGTGATAGCAGTCAGCTCTGCCACACATCAGCTCTGCCACACATCTCTCTGTCCTATGCCAGGCCAAAATCCGGGGAGGTCAAGCAGAGTAGACAGCAGAATGCTAAGGTGGTTATGTGTAATGACGGTTGATGGTTATGTAGCACTGATATGTTTGATTTTAGTGTATCATACAATATTGTCACAGCTCTTACGGTTATTCTACTGTGTAGGGTGCATTGCTTTCATTTGAAAAGCTCTCACTGTCTCCTAATTGGTCGTCATCGGATTCGTCCGAAGAGATTTCACTCTGGCAGGTCTCCTTATCTGCAGAAGTTTCTGTCACAGACTCCGATATTGCTTTAGATGCTGACCACACGGCAATGTACAAATTCCAAATGTTCTCAACAAATACGTAGGTCTTGCGCCGATACACTTTTTTCCCGATTTGGCGACGTGGGTTTTTCGAACGAACAGTCGTGCATATAGACGTGTATGGTCTGTCGACGTGTTCGTTCCAGTCCAAGACAGCCAGATTGCTCCGCAGCTCGTACATTAAATTCCCGTAGTGTATCCGTTTATCCAGATAGATCAGACAAACGTTATTAAAACTTTCCACATAAAATGTGTCGTGGCCTTTGACATAATCTTCAGCGTGCTTGTACACTACCAACGACCGAAGAAAGTCCTGGAGCATTGTAATTGCAGCCTCATTTGAAACAATTCGAACTTCAATCATATGCCCCGGCTCTTTGCAGTGGGAAGTTTCATGGCACTTGCTGTGGTTGTTCTGAAAATGAGGGATGCATGATTCTATGAGCTTACGCAGGGTTTGGGCATCTCCATTGCAATTGTCCATACACCAATAGACGTGGTTTCGAATGGCAGCACCCTTGTCAGAAAGCTCGGGATGCCATGTTTTTCCAATGTTTTTTTGTGCTCCTTGCCCAATTTTTTTCACCCCGGCTGTTATAGGACGGGTGCAGTGCCAGCGGTCATTGGAATTCCTGGCTTGCTTCCTCTCACGTAGGCGCTTGTTGATTGTCATGTTTCGATCATGCACATGATGGGCAACTTTAATGTTGCTGAGATCCAGGCTCTCGTACATCCTGTCGAATCCCACTGCCTCGTGACGCTGTGAACAGTTATCATCATTCCCGTTAATGTGTTGAATATCAACGACTTTGTGAGTTTTCAACCCGATAGCAACATGGTCGGTGTGATAACTATTTCGTCTACAATGATGTCGTGCGTCAGTCATTATAGAGATAGCTCCATCAGGCGACAGTGAAGACTCCTGCGCTCTAGCGCCAAATATAGATTGCTTTCGCAGGTTCTCAGAAATGGCACTAAATGTAACCATATTCCTCCTGCGGAAAAGGTCTGACAATAGTCCAAACCGACTGAAGTCGCTAAAGCGCTCGTACTGTATGGGTGTCATACCAGAGGCCAGGTAGCTCAACATCACTCGGTGGTTGACTTCAAATTCCTTCCGCTCGCTGTCTATTGTGGATGAGGAACTCCACTGAAAGGAGTGTTTTTTCGCACACTCCATATCCACCGACAGCACATGACCACTGTGTGTCCATGACTTCACTGAATACGGCGTCACACATGTGGATGAATGTTGTGAGATTGTGTCGATCAACTGGGCAATGCTGGAGCACTGCCCAACAAAATTCTCATGTGCAGTCTCCAAAGCTGTTGCTGGAGCTGCTGATATTGCTGCTGTGACAGATGCTGGATCAGTCAGTGAAGTTGATTCACTTACTTCTTCCGTGACTGAAGACATCGTGAGTGTCTGCTGCGGATGTTGAGTTGCAGAAGAGAGCTTATTGGTGTCAACATCCATTATGACTTTCACCAGAACTTCTCTCAAACTTTTTACTCCCAACGCCAAGCGAATGTCCTCACATTTTTGCTCAAATTTAAGTTTATCACTGTCGGTTGTAAAAGTTAATTCAAAATGTTTCCTTACAGAAACGTAAGGGTAGCTATAACTCTTGGTAGATCCATCAGACAACCGTTTTTTAAATGTTCGCATGTTGCCAACTGCAACACCTGAAGTCGGTGTCGTTGGTACAGCGTAGTCTCCATCCATCTTTGGAAATAGTTCGATATAATGATACTAATATATGTCCACTAAGGAAATACAATGTTATACTACTATAAGGTCCACTACTGAAATAAGATAATAATATAATATACAGACACGAGATATAAGCTGTATCGACTATGCGATTTAAAATGGCTATGAAGTGAAGAAATTACGAAGCTCAACTCTGCTGCAGCGAAATTAAAACTAGAATGAGTACTGCAAACCAAGACTCAATTGTGAAAGGACATTTCCTAAGTTCATTTCCTAAGTTCATTAGCATAATTTGGCATGTGACCTAGTCTCTCTCATGCATCCCTCATTTTCAGAACAACCACAGCAAGTGCCATGAAACTTCCCACTGCAAAGAGCCGGGGCATATGATTGAAGTTCGAATTGTTTCAAATGAGGCTGCAATTACAATGCTCCAGGACTTTCTTCGGTCGTTGGTAGTGTACAAGCACGCTGAAGATTATGTCAAAGGCCACGACACATTTTATGTGGAAAGTTTTAATAACGTTTGTCTGATCTATCTGGATAAACGGATACACTACGGGAATTTAATGTACGAGCTGCGGAGCAATCTGGCTGTCTTGGACTGGAACGAACACGTCGACAGACCATACACGTCTATATGCACGACTGTTCGTTCGAAAAACCCACGTCGCCAAATCGGGAAAAAAGTGTATCGGCGCAAGACCTACGTATTTGTTGAGAACATTTGGAATTTGTACATTGCCGTGTGGTCAGCATCTAAAGCAATATCGGAGTCTGTGACAGAAACTTCTGCAGATAAGGAGACCTGCCAGAGTGAAATCTCTTCGGACGAATCCGATGACGACCAATTAGGAGACAGTGAGAGCTTTTCAAATGAAAGCAATGCACCCTACACAGTAGAATAACCGTAAGAGCTGTGACAATATTGTATGATACACTAAAATCAAACATATCAGTGCTACATAACCATCAACCGTCATTACACATAACCACCTTAGCATTCTGCTGTCTACTCTGCTTGACCTCCCCGGATTTTGGCCTGGCATAGGACAGAGAGATGTGTGGCAGAGCTGATGTGTGGCAGAGCTGACTGCTATCACACGCGTCCACAGGTGGCGGATAGTGGAACGACCTCTAGAAATAGAGGTCAGCTGCGAAATAAGCAGGGTTATATCTGACGAATAAGCAGTCGCGGACCAACAGCGGCAAGGCTAGTAGGGCACACTGTAGAAAAAGAGTGGCATTTTGCTTGACAACTAAAAGCTGCAAATATCCAATAACAGCCTTGTGACATGGGAGCACATGACTCAATTTAAATAAGCCTGATGACCCTCTGCCTAGCGGGCATGTGTTCATCACCAAGACTAGGTCCACAGCGGAAAACTGTGGTTGATGCCACGAAGGGCATCCGATCTGTAACAAGATGCTCCAATCTGTATAAAAATGAATCTGTGGCTTACCCCCCCCTCAACGAGGGGGGGTAAGCCACAGATTTTCTTGTCCAAGCAAGAAAAAAAGAAGATTGAACGGACAAGGGACTGTGGCCATTGCAAAATTGATTTGACATAGCACTTATGAAAAACCTAGTCTCCGTAACGTGGTTTTCGTGTGGCGCCGAGCAATTGAGGGCAATTCAGGTTTAAATCCACCTCTGAGTAGGAATCTTGAAGAGGCGCTATATAAATTTAAAATGGGGGAATGTTATGTTACATTGAATCATAGCTATGACAGGTGTACATAAGCAGCTCACAATCGATAAAATTCTGCTTTATGTCAGAAAGTAAGTGTACAATAAAAATCTCTCTGTCTAAACAAAGTCCGGCGAATTATCCAAAGTATCAATGTTACTCCCACTTGTGGCCCATGTAAGGCGTGCCTGTTGGATTCGGATACAACGATCTCACTTTTCGCACTACGCAATCTGGCATTATTTCCCGCATGTGAAGTACACCGTTCGATTCCGTTAGTTTCTTGGCCAGATATAATGGGCTCGTCCACCCACCCAAGTTGCAAATGATCTTCCAATATTTTCCATAAATTACTCTTCGTATTGGACTGTTAGCTGCATGCGCTGCTTGTCCTCCGCCAAGCCAACCTGGAGATGCAGAACCCACGCACGGAGAGAGAAAACAAAGAGGACAGGCGCCTTCCGATTGATGATTTTCACCCTGCAGCTGCAAATGATCAGCTGACACTTGAATGTCATGACTGTTTTGAGCCTCAATTTCTGACTCTGTACTATTTCCATTGGACGCGACCAAGACCTCCTTCGAAGCGGCATCCATACAAGATTTTCTTCTCTTTGGTGGTTCCAACTCTGCAATTGGAACAAAGGCAGTTTCGATTGGTTGGAGATATATTTATAATGTCATCAACATACAATTAGCTCTTTCGACTTGACTTGAACGACAGCTTAGCTGGGTTATGCATATGTTTATTGTCTTATTACATATCGTAATAATAATAATCATGGTAATTTTAATAATTACATTTTTAATTGGCCATTTATTATCATTACTGCTGTTACTGCTGTTCACATCAGTTGTCATTATACTAACATTGCTGATGTTATTATTACTATGTATTTCTATAGCATGGTTTGAGCTAAATATTTGCAAGGATAATAAATGCAATTTAATTTAATATTTATAAATCTTAGTTCAATCTTATTTGCGCACGTATAGCGCTACCTGAAGAACAATAGGGCCTACTTGTACAGGGTTCACCACACAAAACAATTTATACAATTTCAGTATATATATATATATATATATATATATATATATATATATATATATATATATATATATATATATATATATATATACGCATCGTCTTCATAATTACCAATTTTTTCAAAATTCCAGTTGTTGTGAGCAAAAAATGCCCGTATGGCTTCCTCTTGATCGCCATCTACCACAATAGTAAGTTCGTATTTGTTCATGGCAATCTAATCGCATATAGAAACTACAGACTTGTTTCTCAACCCTGTAAGTATCTTCATAGCAATGAACTCCATAGTAATATGAGTGTATGGGGGGGTAAATTTGGATAATTGGAACAACTTGTATACATTCTAGAAGTACAGGTATGACCTCTAGCCAGCTTACCTGGCTTTCGTATACACAAATTAGTCGACCCACAGCTCGGTTATATATATACAAGTGGTCAATTGATCGAGGTAGGGCCTGTACGGGGTATGCCCTGTCGGGTCTAGTCTGCCCTAGCGATGCATCTCCATCCATCCGTCCGACCGCTAGAGGGCCAGAGGGAGGGTGAAGGGCCTAGGGTGGGGGCTACCACCGATCGACCGACCGTCCCTGCGCCTCGCCTCCATTCCACAAAGCGGACGATGTTGCCTAGGCTATGCATATAATTAAATTCAGCAGCCTATGCTTGTAAGATGTGTAAACCAAAATGAAATCAACGCCCATTGGCCGACAGATGCTTACTTGAACCGCCTACAGTCGTTGGTCACTTCATTCTACGAGGGAAACCGCCAAACCTAAAACCTAGGGCTTTAAGATCCGCAGAGCGTGCATGGATCCACTGCACGAGACCAGAACCGCGTCAACGTGGTCGACTGCTCGGAGATCGTCACGCATGATAACCCCCAAAATCTTCATTGATGCAATGAAGCATTTATATAGGGCTCTACAGAGGCTCTAAGCATGCGCCAATTGTAACTAAACACACGCCATAGGCCAAAGATTTAAGTAAAGCACAGCAACGAGCGGTGCTTATGCGCCAGTGGCACCACCTAAGTTGGTCCTAAAATCCCATTTAGAAATCCACCTAAGATTCCAGACCGCGCTGATCGATTGACACACACACACACACACACACACACACACACACACACACACACACACACACACACACACACACACACACACACACACACGCACACGCACACGCACACGCACACGCACACGCACACGCACACGCACACGCACACGCACACGCACACGCACACGCACACGCACACGCACACGCACACGCACACGCACACGCACACGCACACGCACACGCACACGCACACGCACACGCACACGCACACGCACACGCACACGCACACGCACACGCACACGCACACGCACACGCACACGCACACGCACACGCACACGCACACTAGGGTGGAGTGAAAATGGCAAAAAAAAATTTTTTCTGAATTTCAATTAGCTACATATGTCAAAAGGTGCCAATAGATCAATAGAACACTGTGTAAAAATTACAAGAATTTTGATTAATGTTTTGATCGCCCTTCGCAACTTTTTATTTTGCAATACTAAGCGACATCAGAACGATATAGGTAGATTAGTGTCTACAGTACTCTACACTCTAGTCTACAGTCTACACTCTAGTCTACACTAGAGTCCACACTGCTCCACAGTCTAGGTAAGGTAGTCAACTAGTCAATAGTCATCTTAATGCAATCAGATGCCTTGATTATTACAGTATCTTTGATTTCAAAGTCACAAACAGTTACAAGGTGAAGTGAGAGAAGTCACGTTTTGACTCGAACGTGGGCATTAGCTGTCCAGAAGCGACGCGTGCACGGATGAAGCCATCTCGCGATTTCTGTCCACAAACAGCTATCGCCGCCTCGGTCACCAGCTTCACGTGTCTTTCCACAGCTTGCGTGTGGCTGGGGAATTTTGGGAAGGTGACTGTTGGAGTCACCTCCGTCGTGATGAGATACCTTAGCTCAGTGTCTGTCATTGCCTTGATTACGGGAGGCTCCGAGATAGGGCAGACTGCCCAGTCGATCATGTCGAAATATTCCACAGCGTTGAAGTTGAGTTTTGCGGGAACCTTGAACCTCCGTATTTGTCCATTGGGATCTGCTTCCGCTCTGGCCTTCATCACTCGTCGCAGGCCCAGCTCACGTATGTGTGGTCGATGGTCCGTCATCATGGCTAAGAGGAGATTCTCCGGGTGAGCGAAGTATGCGTTGCGATGAATGACGGGGTCGACGATCTTCGTGTGCTTAGGGCTGAGGTATCGTGACTTGACGAGGATCTGGTGAAGGTGCCTAGCTCCATCTTTGCATGACGACTGGGCTTTTATGGCGAACCACGTTGGAGCATATACGCGAATGATGAA
Source organism: Allolobophora icterica (assembly GCA_963556255.1). Taxonomy (NCBI): domain Eukaryota; kingdom Metazoa; phylum Annelida; class Clitellata; order Crassiclitellata; family Lumbricidae; genus Allolobophora; species Allolobophora icterica. The sequence goes on along the minus strand of OY744603.1, from coordinate 17,233,275 downwards.
CGTCACCACCGTTTTCAGATTCTCTTACGGTTCCATGTCGCTGACATATAATCGGAGGATTCTATTGGCTGTCGTTAGCCATCGTGAGTGATTCAGGCAACCAGGGTTTCGCATTGCCAGATTCATCTTTGCTGATACTATTGCACATTTCCAATAGATAGCGCTGATCTGTGCTCAACTCCTTCGGGTCGACACTGGACAGTTGCTCGGTCAGTTGTACTGGTGCAAATGAAGAGACAGGCTGTTCGCTACACGTCACTAGCCTCTTTTCGATAGGTCCAGAGAATCCGCGCGGGCCTGTAGTCTCGCCGTCGAGTGCCTGAAATACATGGCGCAGGGGCAGCTCATTGGCATGGAGCAGACATACCAGCCACTGCAGAGGATGCTAGAAGGTTTCTTCCAGTCGCCGAATAACGCCCGCTATGTGTCCCGTGTTCACATTTTTGCCGTCACACCCTACAAGCCTTTATTTTACCAACGTTCCATTTTTGGAACATAAATTGTAGTGCTATAAAAATATATAATGCCTTTGTAAATTTATTATCTTTGGTCTGCAAATGAAAGAACTAGGAACGGAGAATATAAAACAGCGTCTATTTTCTGATTAACTTAAATTATTTTTGTGTTAGCGTTGCGTAATTTTGACGAATTTTGAGATTTATTAGCCAAAAAATTCATAAAGTTAAAAAAAATATTTGCGTAATCATTTAACAGGTGAGACATATTGTATTTGTTTAATTGATACCTATAATCAGTTATGACAATAGCAATTACCTAATATTGGGCCCAACTCTAAAAGATAAAATCCAGTTTTAAAGCATGTTCCATTTTTGGAACGTTGGTGCATTCTCATTAGTATTACCATATATGGTGATTGTGTTTCCTTGTTACTAGTTTGTCACTGGATATTGTTTGATTTTTGCATGCATCATTATTTCTTCAGATTCTATTTCATTCATTCATTTTTTTTACATTGATTTTATTATAAATTGGAATATTTAAATTGGAAATTTAGACAACGTCGCGACAACACATCAGCAAGCAGTGGGAAAAGGTGACGGAACATAGTTGCTACGAAGATGAGGCCGATATTTGCATCCTTATAGGCCTACCAGCTGATGGCAACGAAATTGAGTGTCAACAAATAGATGAAAATGATCTGGCATAAGTATAGCCTGTGGATGTTTGTGGTGAATAAGATGTATTATGTGGCAGAAGCGATGATGAGCAACCAGTAGCCGCCATGGCAACAGAAACCAAAATCTTATACGGGAGAACAGACACAGAAAGCGAGAGGCTAGAAAATAATCCCATATGAATGGTTTTCCAAAAGATACACCAACAACGCTACTAGAGGCACACCAAGATAATCGATCAAATCCAAAGAGAACAGGAGATCACACCAACAGGAACCGCCGGCTTTCCACAGAAAAGTTTCATCCTCTGAAATGGAAGGTGATGGTCCTTCTTATCAAAGAAGAAAAATTGGAACAACAGCTGTAACAGTTCAAGATGTATAAACTGGAGAAACAAAGAAAGGTTCATCTTCTGGAATCTATAGCTGACAACAGATCTCTTGGTGACTCAAGAGTGGCAAAATTTGCTCCACTATATATGATCAGCTAAACAAATCCATAATGCAGTGTGGAATGTTTCATGAAAAACTTAACATTGATGAGTCCGTGTTGCCTTATTATGGACACCATGGGACAAAGATGTTCACATGTGGAAAACCAATCAGATTCGGTTATAAGATTTGGATGTTTTGTTCATCGGATGGTTATCCAAATCGAGCAACAATTTATTGTGGCAGAAGTAGTTGACCCGCAGAAACCCGTTTGTGAGCACGTTGTCATGAATTTTGCCGAACTCATCATGGGAAAACTAAATCACCTGCGATACTGTGAAATCTTTTTACTAGTTGGTAACTAGTAGTTACAACCTTCTGTCTAAACTGAGAGCCATGGGGATAAGGGCAACAGGTACTGTCCGTGATGGTCGAACTGGAACAGCACTTCTGACAGATAAGAAAATGTTTGCAAAGGAAGAAAGAGGTGCTTTTGAGTACACTTGTGATGGCAGAATTTGTGTTGTTAGGTGTCAGACAACAATGTAGTTACATGTCCCAGTAACTTTGAAGGGTAAATCCTTTGGAATCAGTGGTCAGTATCTGGGGTTGCAAGGACAAAGAATTTGTATCTCAGCAACTCATGATAAACAACTATACAGCAGTATGGGATGGGTTGATCTAATGGATCGGCTTCTGTCTGCGCATCGACCAAGAATCAAGGGAAACAAGTGGTAGTTGAACTTTTTCAGCAATGCCATCAACATGGTGGTAGTTGCTGCATAGCGACTACACTATCGTGTCTCGGAAGCTCAACAGCTACGACCTATTTGGAGGGCTTGGCCAAAAGCTCATGGCGTTGTCGTTTAGGGAGACCCACTGCTCCAGTGCAGTCATGCCTATGCTATGACGGCATTACATTCGTCTTGCAAGTCAGGGTCGTTGCATTTTATGCATAAAAACACTACCAAATAATGTGCCAAATGTCTCAAGAACTGTGATCTATCTTGAATGTTTTCATACCTCAAAATAAATTTATTTTTCAATAGCTTTTGTGTCGTTTAGTCATGTTCCGCTGCCATTGTAAGAAATGCTAGTGGGAATGACCCAACGTTCCATTTTTGGAACATCGTCAAAAATGACCTTAAACTTGAAATATGAATAAAAGCTTCTCATTTATGTTTAAATACCATTAATATATACCACATATTTAAGTGGCATCCGAAAATTCCACATAAAAAGCATAGTGGTAAAATAAAGGTTAACTTAATGTTCTCTGTCTTCGCATTCCGCTCTTTCAAACTAGCGACTAATGACTCAGCTATGTCTTTGCTGGAGCCTGATGGCGCAGTCGTGTGGCTGAACTATGAAGAACCCGGCTCTGCGATGATGCTTATGTGTTCTTCCGTGAGGGTTTTTTGTTTACTTGTTGTAGCGCAATCGTTTTACTTTCTAAATAATACTTTTATTATGCTATTGGATGGTTCTGTTAAACTGTGTCACATATGTAAATCAAACCTACCTTTGGCATCGTCGAAATGCTTCATTTAAACGCCCACTTCAATGGTTACAATGCCAATTATTTCAATTGGGCGAAGGGCGATCAAGCAGTTGTCAGAAAATAATATCATTTGGCAGGATTGTTACTATGGACATTTGGCACATTTTTAATAGTCTAGCTTATAAAAAGGAAAGAATTTTTTTTCTCACTCCACCCTAACGCACACGCACACGCACACGCACACGCACACACACACACATTACGCACACACACACGCACACACACACACGCACACACACAAACATATATATCTATGTATGTATATATTTATGTATACACACACGCACACGCACACACACACATATAAATATATATATATATATATATATATATACTTTGGAAAACAATACCTTCTGATATCCGTCTCTCTTCAAATATCTTTCTATTTAAAACTCGCTTAAAATCGTTCCTAATGAACACCGTCTGTAACGATACATAAGCATCGGATATAAAGGATGACCCGAGGGCGCTTTGGGGCACACGTTGGCGCATGGGCCTTCTCTAACTCCTCTAACTTTTACGCTCTTGCATTCTTTCTCTTTGTTCTGTTTATCCCATGACTCTTTCTTTCTTTCTTCAGCCACCGATCTAGCGATGCATGTTAGTTAAGATTAGTTAAGTAGCTCAGTTATTACTGTTTCTTTTTTCCCATTTTTTGGGTTTGTTTGTTTTTTCCTTCCACGAAGGCATATTATCGGTGTGCCTCCTATTTGTTTGGTGAGCGCTAACCGGCGCTATATTTGTATCTATTTGTCTATAGAAGGTGTAACCGAGGCCTCCCTTTGACGACAGTCTCAGAAGCAAACTTCAGTTACCAAGTAGGTGTCCCTACCTAGCGGGAAAACTCTCCCTTTAGGGTCACCTTTTGCCTCCAGTGACGTGAATTACTAACAGTTCTTGTTTACAAGTTCAGTGTGTCATAACGTTTTGGATGCAATAAAAGATTTTGATTGATTGATTGATTGATATATATATATATATATATATATATATATATATATATATATATATATATATATATGTCAAAGCCGCTCCCAAATTGTAAGTATCAATGGAATCCGCTCAGACCTGCGGGAGATAAAACATGGAGTCCCCCAAGGATCGAACCTGGGTCCACTTCTTTTCCTAATCTATATCAACGACCTTCCTAATGTTTCTCCTAGCATGTTTTTTATTCTGTTCGCCGATGATTCTAATGTGTTTTGTTCTCATGCCTCATTAGATTCACTATACCGCATAGTTAATACTGAGTTGGAATCCATAGCAGAATGGTTTCACTCCAATAAACTAACGCTTAATTTAGATAAAACCAACTACATTCTTTTCAGGTCCCACAGGAAGAACTGTCCAGCAGAACCCCCTAAGCTTTATATTGAGGGTTCCTCAATTACCCAGGTGGTCTCTACTAGATTCCTGGGAGTGTATGTGGACCAAAACCTCAATTGGAAGGAACAAATAAAGAGTATTGCGAATAAGATTGCGAAAAACCTAGGAATACTTTCTCGTGCTTCTAAATTAGTATCATCTAAGATTCGTGCTACCTTATACCACACCCTTATATATCCGTATCTCACTTATTGTAATGTTATTTGGGCCTCCACTTACAAATCAAGTCTAGCAAGGTTAATAACCCTTCAAAAGCGGGCAATTAGGTACGTAGCCAAACTCCCTTATAATAGGGCCCATACAGAGCAGGCCTTTATCGAACATAGGCTCCTTAAAATTGACCAGATCAGAATTATGCAGATTGGAGAATTCATGTACCGTTTTGAACATAAACTACTACCCCCTGTATACGACAACTATTTCTGCCGTACTTTATATCGCCACCCGTATCAGACAAGAAACTCCGACCTATATCACCAACCATTTGCCCATACTAACACTCGTTTATTCTCAATTAGATTCACCGGGCCAGCCGTTTGGAATCAGATACCCCTAAACATCCGACAGTTGCCTAGTCTGTGGTCTTTTAAAAGAACAATGCGTTCGTTCCTACTTGAACAACGTATATAGCTTTATCTTTTTCAGGGACACCATGGATTATTATGACCAAAGTGGGTTAACGAGTCCTTGGTTCATAGTTCCGAGTGTATGTTGCCGAGTCGGACGAGTCCTTTAGTTAAGATAAAAAGTATAGTTTCTTTTTACGACCTACCAGTAACATAATAAAAGATTGGCGTTTATACGTTTTGTAATTCTACCCAGGTGACACTGTTTAAGCGGGGTCCACGGCCCTTTCTGTGTCACCAGTGTACCCAAACTATAGAAATTGATTTGCCTGTTTTTTGTTTGATCTGTTTACCTATTCAGTTTGGTTACCAAATAAAAGATTGATTGATATATATATATATATATATATATGTATATATATATATATATATATATATATAGAGAGAGAGAGAGAGAGAGAGAGAGAGAGAGAGAGAGAGAGAGAGAGAGAGAGAGAGAGAGAGAGAGAGAGAGAGATAGAGAGAGAGAGAGGCAGAGGCAGAGGCAGAGGCAGAGGGAGAGAGAGGGAGAGGTCATTAAGGGATGCGCCAATGAGCCATAGTCTAGTCATTGTGTGGTGAAGTGTCAACCGAGAGACTGGGAGTCCGCGCCGTGGCTAAAATTTCTGTTGAGATTTGCGCTCCTTTGCACACAAAAAGGACACGTGTCTCTGTTTCAAAGCCATGGTTATCTTGGACAATGGTCAGAGGCGGCGCTACACCAGGGCGCGCCAGGGCAAATGCCCTGGTAAAAAAAGCCTTTGCCCTGGTCGATGCCCTGCCAGAATTTTTGCTCTGTCCAGAATTTGTTTCGGCATATTTGTTATATCCTGAGATATAAATTCACTTAATTAACTGAAATGTTAAAATTTGCTTTACACATGTCAAAAAGCGTTCAGCTTCCGGGGGCTTCGCCCATCTGACCTCCTGACTATAGACAACTATAATAGCGCATGGGGCGATTTATGGCGAGCGCGATAGCGCGATCTTATAATGGTCACCATTTAAGCTCGCGCTACTGCGCTCCCCATAAATCGTCTTCTGCACTGGTTACTTGTATGACTGCTCTGGCTATGCCATGGTTACAAAAAAATATCTGGCGCCGAAACTGACAATGTTAATGCTTCAGGATGCCTACGTCTTTAAGTATTGCAAGCTTTGACGCGATACATGTTACTTACATGTATTGTCGGACTATCTGGAAACTGATAATTTTAAGCAGACGTACAAGAACAGCTGAAGATAGGAAAACAGGAGACAGACATACCCGTTGTTGCCTGCATACGGTTGACTGCTACGTGCGATGTCATGTTGGTTCAGGAAAGACACCTAAAATTCCAGAGCCCTGATCAACTGACCGAACGCCAACGCAGAGAGCGACAGTCAAAGAGAGACACAGAGACACATAAATAAACATAGATTTAAAGCAGACAAAGATAGATTGAACAGAGCTAGAGAGAGAGAGATGAACAAAGGTAGTAATGCGAGTAAGAGAGATTGACGCACCAAACAATTTCTTGTTTAGCGAATAAATAAGATTTTCCTACACACACACACACACACACTCACACCGACCTACACGCATTCACAGATATATATATATATATATATATATATATATACATATGGAGAGATTCGTTGACCATAGGCCTAATCATGTAGGCTAACAACTAGTCGTCGTCCAGAAAACGAGTAGAGAAGGAGGTGACTTGTCTAGATTGCACCACATATATTTAATAATACCATATGCGAAGCTTGGCCGTTTTTCGAGCAATTAGGTCAAAAAGCCCCATCTGGCTGCTCCGGGGTTAAAAAATTTGCGCGTACGAAGTTACTGATGCTAAGATTACACTAGAATAGCTCCTTCAATCGCATTTTTGCCTGTTTCCTGCCCGGCTGCATTCCTTCGCCTCCTCCTCCTTCTTCCTCTACTTCGCATTCCCTCAACTCCTGCACTCCTTGACATCCTCCGTTTCCCTCTTCTTATTCTCTTTCTTCTATTCCTCCTCCTTCTCCTCTACTTCCTCGTTCCTATTCTTCCTATCCCCACCTACTATTTCTCTCCTCATTCCTCTTTCCGTCCTCCAATTTCTCCTCCTCCAATTCCAACTCCTCGTCGAGTTTGGCCTCCTCTTCTTTCTTTCGCTTCTTCTTACTCCCTCCTATTTCTTCTCCTCCTATTCTTCCTCCTCGGCCGCCTCATTTTTCTTCCTCTTCCTCTTCGTTCTTCTTCAAAAGTTCCAAACCTTTATTTCTACTCCTCTGTCGTCTATTCCTCCTCCTTCTATTTCTCCGTCCGTTCCTCTGTTTCATTCTCTTGCCACTCCATGCCCATTCTTCAATACTTCATTCTCAGGAATCTGCAGAATAGGACGGTTTTATAACACGAGAATGCTCACGTGTCGTTAATTGACGATTATGAAAGAGCAAAGCAATCTCGTGCTTATGTAAGTACTCACCGGTTTGAAAGGTTGCCAATGATGCTTTAGTTATGCTTTACTTCGTTTGTTTGTTGCACTCAGCATAACTTTCAACCATACAGTATGACGCAGTGAACGAGCAACTGTACACATCAATAAGTATGGTCATAAATATACACTCGCATACACACACGATGTATATATATATACACATATATATCATCATCATCATCATTAACCATGGGTTCATCGCCCGTAGGTGCTTGATGCGCTCTTTATCACTTCCTTCCATGTGTCTCTTTCTCTTGCTATTTGGCTCAGGTGCTGTAAAGAATCGTTTCTGCACCATGTCATGATATCGTCTGTCCATTCTCTGTTAGGGCGTCCTCTTTTGTTCTTCCCCTCCATCATGCCAAAAACTAGCGTCTTGAGTTTCCTGGAGTCATTCATTCTACATATATGTCCAAACAGTTGTAATTTCCTGCAAATTACTTTTTGTAACAGAGTTTCTCTTGGGCCAATTTGACTGTACAGTTCTTCATTTGTCATCTTTCGTCTCCATCCGACTCTCAGCAGTTTTCGATAGCACGTTCGTTCAAAAGCCATTATTCGTCTTTCAATTTCCTTGGTTATCACCCACGTCTCACAGGCGTACAAAGCTCCACTGAACACACAAGTATCCAGGACTGCCAGCTTAGTCTTCAGCGCTATCTCTTTACTTTTCCAGATCTTGTCTAAAGCAGCGAGAGCAGCTTTGGCCTTGGCAAATCTCAGAGTTACTTCTCTCTTGCAACTCAGATCATGTGTAAACGTGCTTCCCAGGTACACGAACTCTATAACGTTTTCTAGTACTTCTCCATCTAAGGTTATTTGCCGTTCAATTGATTCGCTGCCGAATACCATCGTTTTGGTCTTCGTCTTGTTTACGATCAGTCCATACGGTCTGCTGTCCGACGTCAATCTCGTTGCTGTTTTTTCTAGGTCGTCGATGTTTTCTTCAATAATGTCTATATCGTCAGCAAATCTTAGATTGTTTATTTTTATGCCTTGCACGGATATTCCTCTGTCGTTTTCCTTAACCCCGTCCATAGCTCTCTCCAAGTCCATAATAAACACCTCAGGTGATATTGGATCACCTTGCCTTGTTCCTTTATCGGTCTTGAACCAATCCCCCAGTTCATTCTGAAGCCGTACTGCTGCTATAGCGTTCTCGTTTATATCCCTGAGAATTCTTATCAGCTTTTCACTGACACCATAGGAGTTCAGGACTGCCCAAGCTACCTTTTGATCTATGCTGTCAAATGCCTTCTGGAAGTCCACAAAGCAGTTGTAAATCTTTTTGCCTTCTCTTTTCGCTTTCTCAGCTATCAACCTTAGGGACAAAATCTGCTGTACTGTGCTCCTGTCCTTCCGGAATCCAGCTTGTTCGTCCGCCAGATGTTCTTCCATCTGGGTCTGCAGTCTCTTGGTTAGAATCATCATCAGAATTTTCCCCATATGACTACTAAGTGCTATGGTCCGGTAATTTTTACAATCCTGGGAGCTTCCTTTCTTGTGTATAGTGATCAGAAGCGATTTCCTCCATATTTCCGGTGCTTCTCCCGTTCGCCATGCTTTGTTGCATAACTGATGCAATCGGCTCATCAGCTTTAATCCCCTGCATCTAAGCATCTCACCAGTGACTTTGTCGATCCCTGGACTTTTGTTCTTCTTCAAACGATTTACAGCCCATTCAACTTCTTCTAGCAGGATATCGTCGTCTAAATCATCTTCTTGCTTTGGTGTGATTTTCGCTAGTGACTCAATTAGCTTTCTTGAGGTTGTTGCATCTCGCTGCTCTTTATATAAACTGCTGCAGTACCTTGTCCATCTCTCGAGAATTGCTTTCTTATCTGTGAGCACTTTGTTGTTTTCATCCCTGATTGTGATTTGCCTGGGTTGCCATTTTCTATTTATATTCCGCAACATCTTGAATACTTCTCTGGTCTTATGCTCACCATGGTATTTCTCCACGTCTTTGCATCTGTCTTCCAGCCACTTTCTTTTGTCGGCTCTCGATGCTTTTCTCACTTCATTACATTTGTTCTTGTACTGTTCCTCGACTTGTGTAGACTGGCTTCTGTTTAATTTCAATAACCGTTTCTCTCTTACCAGCTTCATGGTTTCCGATGTTATCCACTTCTTCTTGATCACTTCTTCTTCTGGAATCGTTTGTCTAACTGCTTCGCACAATAACTCAGCCAGTTGTTCCGCTTCTATATCTTCAGGGACATTCAACATATCCTCCACACACCTGACATATTCAGATCTTACTCCCTCTATTTCCAGTTGAGTAAGGTCTCTTCTCTTCTCGTAGGGCGTCATTCTTTTTCTTTTTAGTTTTAATTTGATGTTCGCCATGACTAGGCTATGGTCCGAGTCTATATCAGCTCCTTGAAAGGTGCGACATAGTTGAACCGATGTTGTCCACCTTTTGTCTATCATTATCAGGTCGATCATATTCCTCGTCTTTCCATCTGCTGACGCCCAGGTCCATTTTCTGCAGTTCTTCTGCTGGAATCTAGTGTTGCAGATATATAGATCATGTTGTTGTGCAAATTCTAGGAGTCGTTCACCTCGATCGTTTCTGTCTCCATATCCATACTTGCCCACGACTGTTTCCCAGCCTTTCTCATCTGATCCGATCTTTGCATTCCAATCTCCCGTTAGTTCTCTGATGTCTCTCTTCGGTACTTCCTCCAGCGTTTTATCTAGTTCTTCATAGAACTTTTCTAGTTCCTCTTCAGAGCTATCAGATGTTGGTGCATATGCCTGTATCATCGTGATGTTGAACGGTCTTGCTGAAAATCTGGCAGCTATCAGTCGTGAGCTAATTGGATTGTATCCGAGCAACGCTCTCTTAGCTTTGTGGCTTAGCAGAAACCCTACTCCAGCTTCATGTTTGGTTTCGTGTCCCGACCAGATGACCTCTCCTCCATCGATCTCTCCGGCCCCGGTCCATCTCATCTCACTAAGTCCCAGGATGTCCCAGCGATAGTTCTTCATCTCTTCTTTCAGCAACTCCAGCTTCCCCGCTGCGTACAGCGTCCTCACATTCCACGTTCCTATGGTCAGGGCATTTCTAGCGATCTTCATCCTCCCATCTTCTTCAATAGTTCCGGTAGCCAATTTTTCGACCCAACCCCGGTTCCTCGGTTGGGGACGCGGACCTTGATTACCCGGGCGACGTCCGAGCCGGTATTGTCTCTGCTGTCGTGTTGCGCTCATCAAGTTTCATTCGTGTTTTTCTTTTACTGCCAGAGCATCGACACTCATCTGGCAAACCCTCCTCCTTTGTCCGGGCTTGGGACCGGCACCTCAATATGCTGGATTGCATATCAAGGAGGCGGAGTTATAATTATATATACGCACTCATATATAAAAGAGAGAGATATATATATCACATGTATTCTGCTTCTAACCTAAATTTGGCTGATGCCTTGGCTCTGTTCAAACACCCACTATGAAATTGACATAACAATTTAGACGATATCGTATTCCAAATGTGGACAGCGGGGACGGCACTGAAAATATCACTGAGGTCAAAACTCAACAAGCGTTGAATTTATGTGTAGGAGCTGGTGTAGAGAAGTCAAGAAAGACGAGTAAACTTTGAGGATTCACGATCTGGCGTCCATTTCAGCCCTCCATCATTTCTACCCTATGAAATTCTATACAGCTTGGGCTATATTCAAAACACCGATGGGAAGCATATAGGCTACGTTAAAACTCAACAAGCTCTTGCGCTTCGTTTACGACGGAGGCAAACGTAGAGAAGTCAAGATCATCGATTCAAGCAGAAACTCTCGACTTCTTGACTCCTGCGTTGTTAATATTTTCTTCTGATTCGCGATCAGTCTTAGCGAATAGTATATAAACGTCACTTGTCAATAAATCGTCCGAAATAATTTAAGTTCTGTCCAATAACAAACGACACGTGAACATTATAAGTGTCGTAAAATTTTCTTCTTTTTCGATTAACAATTGACTTGTGCGCATCTGATATAGCCTATAGGCCTACTGCGATCGATGCATTTGACAGCGTTGGTCGAGTAAGGTACAAGTCGACGTACATTTGTCATTTGCCTTTGCTTCCTATACAATATATATATATCGTCTGTTTAGAGTGCAAAGGTGCTATCTCCATTTTGGTCATTTTTCAGGAGAGCAAATCTAAACTTTTGATAGTTGCTACAAATCCAATAGTTTTTATGTGATAGTGATTTATAGTCATTTGGATAATAAATTATTCCCCTAGTTGGAATGTTGTAATTATTTTAAATTTTGTGACGCCTCGCCTTAAAAAATGCAAAATTACAGCAAGTGACCAACGATCTCTTATGCTTGTAACAGACGATAGCACCTTTGCACATTTCAAAATATTTTCTTATCTGGAGATAGCTATAATTGTACAACAACTTAAATTTGCGATTAAAAATTACTTTTTACAGAAAAAAATATTATAAAATAATAAATAATGATTTGTTTAAATTGCATTGATTTATTTGAACAATTTAATATAAAATTTAGAAGCTGAAAAATTTATTATTGGTACACACTCGAAGTTCGAAACTAACGGTTAAAAATGATGTTAGCCCTTCATAATATTTTCAGCTGCATACAATTATAGGGTTAAGAAATCAATATTTGCAAAATCTTAATTTATATATTCTGTGACCATAATTGATTCACTGATATCAGTTTCATGAAATTTGGATTTTACTTCAATATTTTCTCTTGACTCATGAGATTCACCGACATCAAAGTTTACATCGGATTTCTATCGACACGCGAGATTCGTCGACATCAAGTTACCATGATTAAATGCAATAATATTTTCAGAATAATAAGTCTAACTAATGGAAAATATTACGAACATGATTGTTAGAAACTTGCAATTTTCATTTGGATTAGTCTTCAGCACGACGCCGTATGTATACCTATTTTTGGTAAACACATAGTGCAGTAGGCCCTAGCTCTATTGGAGATAGAACCTTTGCACATTTCAAAACTAGGTTGTTGGAGATAGCACCAAAATTAAAATAGTTGCTGCGTTTTTATTTACACTGTGAACGATACCACCTTTTCACAGTTCAAACACTACATTGGTAGCAATAGAATAAAACAATAAAAATTTTTTTGAAAATTTGGAGATAGCACCTTTGCACTCTAAGCAGACGATATATATATATATATATATATATATATATATATATATATATATATATATATATATATATATATATATATATATATATATATACTGTGAACGGAAAAAACCAGACCTCTCTATTACTACGATAATTTTTTGTAATAATTTGCATATTTTAATAAAACGTGGTGGAACTTCAGTTTAAAGGATATGAATCATATAACTATTATTTTTTAGTTATAATGTGTGTTCAAAATGTCCTCCTTTGGCCTCAACACACGCACAAAGACGCGCTCGCCACTGACTAATTGCTGAATCGATTACAGCTTGATCAAATTCATCCCATGCCTGAGTTATACGTTCACGCAGTTCTCCGACATCGCGCACCTTTGTCTTGTAAACTTTTTCTTGCATCACACCCCAGATTTTGTAGTCCACGGGATTAAGGTCCGGGCTATTTGGAGGCCAAAGTGTAGGGGGTATGAAATCTGGAATTTCGTTTGTAAGAAGTTCAACAGTATCGCGAGCTCGGTGTGCCGGAGCACCATCCTGTTGAAACGTATAATATTCGGACAACTCTCGGATATCTGATAGCAATTTCTGCAGCAACAAAACATCACGGTAGTATGCACCATTGATTTTAACCCCAGGTTCCACGAAGTGTATCGCTGTTCTGCCAAGCGCCGACACACCGACTGAAACCATTAGGCCTATTACGATTCTATCCTCTTCACTGAACGCCATTTTGTAACGGATGTTTTATTACAAATGACGTCACGGTCACGTCAATTTTTAACTGCTTTAGCGCATTATTATCTGAGATTATAGTTTGGAATAAAATAGTTTTAGACTCAATAACATTTTCGATATTTGGTGCTTATTTTCCTATTTATTGTAGAGGTCTGGTTTTTTCCCGTTCACAGTGTATAGATACAAATGCATGAATTTATGTAATATGGATGTCTTATTTCGGTATGTTATAAAGTATTTATAATTTTTTTATGTAAATATGTATATTTCTACAATTTGTTAAGTGTATGATTATTTTTTACTCGAGGTATTAATAATATCTATGGCCTTGGAAAAATTATTGTTATTTAGATGCAGAGATAGTGTCTGGATGGTCAGGCTATTATTGTTGCTATTATCATTATTATTATAATTGTTGTTGTTTTTTTTACCCGAGGTAGCATTAATCCCTCAGGCTGTCAAAACTATGTCCGGAGAAAGATAGATGGTTTTCTGGAACGGCTTATCCCTCAGCAAGATCCGACTGCACAAAAGAACCACGAAAAGCGGCTGCCTAGTTTTGTTGTTGTTTTTGTTATTTCTTTTATTATTATTATTGTTATTGGTACATAGCTGTACGAACTTATCGGCACTTGCTGTACCTTTGCTAATAAATCTTTTGTGTGTTGTTTATTTGTTGTGATGTGCTTGTAATTGTTTGATCACCTCACACTGAATTTGTCAAATGGTAAACTCCTAGTCGGCTAAATGGGACGCCAACAATTTCAGATAGACGTACAGGAACAACAGGTACATGTACACAGAAACAGACAAACAGGCAAAGGCATACACGTTTTCAGCACGCATGCGCTAGACTGCTGCATAAGATAATTATCACGTTGGCCTGAGACCTAATTTTACATCTGACTGAAGATGCGGCTTGTACTAAGAGACCTAGGCACCAGATGTTTCGATCATTTTGAGTGCTTTCCTATTGGCTAAAGCCGCTTTCAAAATCACACTGTAAATTTTGAGCCTTTAGTCGAATCTTCTGACGTATTCAAATGCTACTGACTTGATCCGCTATCCGCTGCTGTTTCCTGACTACTTGACAGCCGAACAATGTCAGCCATTCTCCTGCTGATTGCCGTATTGGCAGCTGGAAATATCGAGGCCAGCGAAAGTAAGTATTCATAATCCTTTTACTAATTATAAAAAAGAAGTAAAAAATAGATAACTATTTAGATGATTTGTAGCAGGTTGAAGAAGAAGAGAAAAAGATGAAGAATATTAATAAAAGGAAAAGAAATTATGTCTAAAAACAGGACAAGTGAAGAGTAGCGAAAAGAACCTGAAAAGCGAGGAAGTAGAGGAACAAACAATAGAAGAAAAATCATTTAGAAAAATGAGGGCAGAAAAAATAGTAACAGTTGGAGAAGAGGAAGAAAATGTGAGGGAAATAATAATAGGAAACCAAGAGCATGAAAAAGAAAAGAGGAAGAGGTATGTGCGATTGTACGCACTGGAAGAGAATGGTTACCGCTGTTGTTATGCCCGTATTTCGTCCAGCAGAGCATCTGACAACGAAAATATGCTTCCAGTATCTTGATGGTGTGAGACGATAAAAATTCAGTTACCATGCTTCGGGTGAATTAGCACGGGAGGATCGCGATCTCGCTAGCCACGTCATTATTTGATGCATTCTACCCTTTCATAATTATTATAACTTATAAGATTAATACCTATGCTTGAGACAACCTGTAGTATCTTCATATTTTCCCATATTTAACTACAAAGACGGGATTGGAAGCATGTGACCCTCCTCGTCTTTATAGATGGGAGTGAGGCCTTCGACGCTGTTGACCTCGACATTCTATCAGAGCGCCTTGAAAAGTCATTCGGTGTCGTGGGTCGTGTTCTGTCTTGGTTTCGTTCACACCTTTCGGGACGAAAGCAAGCTGTGGTTTTTGGTTTAACTCCGTCTGACTGGTCCGTGGCCCCACTTGGTCTCCCGCAGAGTTCTATATCTTAATGTCCCTCCTCTATAGGCCTATTCTATCCACAGCGGACTTGAACCAGGTCCTTTCTTCTCTGGGAATTAAGGTTCATCAACATGCAGGTGAAACCCATGCACACGTTCATGCACCAGCCGTTGAGGTTATTTCCTTGGTGGAAAAAATACTTCAGACGGTGCGTGAGCTCTGTGCCTGGATGTCGCTCAACCGTCTCCGGCTGCAACTTGAAAAAAACCCAGTTCATCTGGCTTGGTACCGTGGACAGATCTGTAAAATCGAACTGCTTAGTTTTCAGCATCGTTTTCCTTGGGTTTCCTTTTCTACTACTGTGCGTGACTGTGTGGGACCATGGACCAGGAACTGACCTTTCAGAGCATGTGGAAAGAGTATGTCGAAAGTGCTTCTGTCACCTGCGCCAGATACGTACGATATGCCATTCGCTTAGAACTCAATCTCGCACGACAATAATGCATTCATATGCTCAAGACTTGAATATGGCAACGCTTTATATGCGGAGTAACTCTCTCCAGCATTAGCCGACTGCAGTCTATCTCTAACGCTATCTGATTGAAAGTATACCTAGGTTTGGCCATTATCCAGCGTTATGCGCAATTACCATGTGGACTGTGGTGCATTTTATCTTATTGTGTTGTGAGTCTCAGTCTCATCCATTCCTGGCAGCAGATTTCTTCACTATACTGAGCTCGGTGACCTGGTTGTTCCCTAAAACAGAACATCCACAGTTACTGTACAAGAAAAGGGCTTCGCTGAGTTCGTTCCCACTTTCTGGAATAGATCACATAGAATCTTACGACATGAGCTTCTCGTATTTTAACCTCAATATTATTCTGAAAGCGATTGAAAACCATTTAATTGA
The DNA here is from genome assembly GCA_963556255.1 of Allolobophora icterica. Lineage (NCBI taxonomy): Eukaryota > Metazoa > Annelida > Clitellata > Crassiclitellata > Lumbricidae > Allolobophora > Allolobophora icterica. The sequence continues at coordinate 17,216,924 of OY744603.1, read as the reverse complement.
ATCCTGGTTAGACCTATCCATCGTCAGGTCGAGAGCGCCTCAGATGAGTTTCTCTAGAATAGGCGTTATATAATTCTGTGATTACATTACATTCATTGATTTCATTTAATTAGCCTGTGACAGAAAGCTGGACCTTCTTATCGGGGTAGACGGATCTTCAACTATCTGTGGTGGCACTGGTCAAGAAGTGCCACCAACGTGTCCAAAGTGGAAGTCCATTCTTCAGTTCTGCAAAAGCATTGTTGACAGCCTGAACATTGGACCAGAGGACACAAGAGTTGCTCTCATCATGTTTTCCAATGAGACTAAGGTGGAATGGAACTTGACACAGTAAGCAGAACCCTACAGTTAATGTTTTCATGCTCTGTCAGGAACTAAAAATACAGAAACAATTTTAGCGGCTATCTACTATATAGTTTCCCAGATCTGTGGGTCCTATGATAAACGCTGTGGAATGTATGGGATGCGTCCGTCCGTCCGTCCGTCCCTCCGTCCCTACCTTCCTCCCTGCCTCCCTCCCTCTCTCCTTCCTCATTTTGGCACACGATCTGAGGAAGGAGGAGCAAATACTGACGAGGCGAAGACTGATTAGCCTAAATATCGATTGGTCACGTGCAATACAGGGCAAACACTCTATTGTTCGATCCTGGGCGGGAGGGAAGGATGATGGGAGAGAAAGACTTACTAACCGCTGTATGTCTGTCTATCAATCCGTCTGTCTGGATCGCAGTGTGACTTGTAATCAAGCATTCCAATAAACAAATTGTTTTCTCTTCCTATTAATCCATCCGGTTTTTTTTTCAACCCGTCATATATGACGGGCAAATACTACAGTATACTGCAAGCTTCAATGCCTGAATGTATGTCATATACATATGTATGTATATGTAGATATGCGTTGTAGAAATTTTATATAGCACCCCTTCCAAGTAAGGTCGCCTACTCGGGAGCACTCCCAGCCCAATCCCGGTCGAACAAGATAGTTTTTAGAGAAGGAAGAAACAAGTAAAAAAGCAAACAGGTATTTGGCGGAGCTTGACAGGGAGCCCATTCTTTCATGTGTATATGTATGTTGTATATAGCCTATGTATGTACTTGTCAAAGAACGTATGTGTCTGTGCATATATGTACGAAGTGTAGGTACGCATTTATATTTCATGTTTATATTGTCTTTGTTGTAAAACGCCGGTTTTAAGATGGTATAAGGTTTTATTCTCTAGGCCATTTGCAAGCGAAGCATGAATTACAGGACGTCGGAAACAGGCTGCCACACACAACCCAGAGGAAGAGATATAGACCTACATCTCACACTAATAACCAGTGACTTAAGAAAAGAACGAAAACTGCTCCCAAAATAACCGAATGTTCATCCACATAATGACAGAAAACGAATAATTGCTAAACTGGTTAAACGGACACGCAGGAATCGTAAAAAATTATGTCTGAGCACTTGTTTACTGAAGCACTTTTTGCAAAAGGACAGAGCGCCCCAAACACGCCGTAGATAACAGTATAAACGTGTCGTTGTGTGTAAATGTACATTATATACGTATGATGTTCAGTGGTTTTGTCTCAGTTAATATATTTTCTGATCAAACACTCATTTCTTCTCAGCACATCATATATTGTGTTGTTTTCTGAAGATACACAGATAAGACATCGCTGTTGTCAGCCATTGACAATGTCAAGTATCCTGGGGGTGAGTTGATAGACATGGTTTCAGTATCAAGAATTATCACTGGACTTTTCAGTGAGGACAGAGTTGGCGTCCAGAATATAGGAATACTGATCTCGGATGGTGCTCCGAATTTTCCTGATGTGGCATATGCAGGTGAATCCGCTGTCATTCAGGCAGATTTCGTTGCAGTCTTCGTGGTGTGCGTTACGCCCGGATGCACCGAGCACTGTGCGCAAGGCTTAGCATCGCCACCAAAGATGGTGAGATATATTATAAATGTTAAATTTCAACTCAGCCTGTCTTTTTTGGAAGAACTTAACAGGTTCAACCTCATCTCTTACCGCCTACCCGGCTGTATCTGAGGGAGTAGTTCACTGGCTCAGGCCTGTCCCCTTCAAATATTTCTGATTATAAGCTTCTCCACTCCAATCGGTGTTAAACGCAGCTGCTCGCCTGAATGCCCGCCTTCCACGCTACTTTCATATCTCGACTTTTATGTCTGAGGAGTTGCATTGGCTTCCTCTCGCCGCGCGTATCCAGTTTAAAAATTTTTTCCTTACCTCTCGAGCGTTCCAAGGCAAAGTTCCTCGTTATCTTTGTGATCTTATCCGTCGAGCTCTGTCGAATTATCCTGATGGTTGCCTCTGGCCGTCCTCTCCGTTCTTTAGACCGACATGACCTCTTGGTCCCTCGGACCCGGACGTATATGGCTCAACACCGTGCCTATGCATCTGCTTGCCCGTCTTTTTGGAAAATATCTTCCTCCTATGACTCGTTCTCAGATTCTAACTGGAGGCATTTCTGCTACTTCTCGCTGTCTTAAGACTTTTCTTTTCTCACGGAGCTCCTCCTTGTACTGCAAGAAGCGCTTTATAAATGCATAAATACAATTAAATACAATATACAATATTGTAAGTAACTGTCTCACTTAGTAGAAAACGAATGATAACGAAAAAATTTGAAAAAGGTATATGGAAAGAGTCATGGTTATCTGCAATAAGAGAAGGATTCAGAAGGCCATTGCATATTTTTCGTCATAAAAACATTATTTAAAATACACGTCGCAAATATTGTTTTGCTGTTGGAATTCGGTTTAATCATATATTGTACACTATTGAGATAATATAAATTCCTGCGTGAAATAGTTTTCTAATTATGACACCTGTTCTGTAAAGTGACAAAGGTTTATGAGACACGTTCTGGGTTCTTTTTCCAGATCCTCATGTAACCACAGCAATTGCATGTCACTGTTTACAAAATTCTCTACAGTGTTATTATGTTAATGTCAGTTAACAGTTGTTTTCCAAAATGATATATCCCTATACTAATATCTACTAACTTTTCTGGACGCGTTTAAATTGCACTTTCTTCTACAAAAATAACGTGTAGGATATGAAAGTTGACTTCTGGAATTATTTCGGAATGCCTTCTTTTGTTTTGTTTCAAGGTCAATGAGACATACTTCCTTGTTGATAATCACCTTTATCTCGAACAAGTTAGAGACAATCTGGTGAAGAAATTCTGTGCCTATGACGTGAGTCTGAAACAAGATTTTCACGTAATCGTTACGCTTCTCTTTTACATAGTCAACTGAGGTCAGGGCGTCTATCCCCCCCCAAGTCATTGGAGCAAGGCCCCTTTTCCCCCTCTTCTTCCCCCTACCCGTTCCTTTCCCCACTATAATGGTGGCACACACACTGACAGATCTTTCCCTCCCTATTTCTGGGATGGAGCATTTGCTCCAAGGTTTCTATGGTGTAGACGCCCCTGACTGAGGTGAAGCCACGTGTTGCATAGAAATTGCAACATTGTTACTTTTTACAGTATCCAATCAATCATTCAATCAATTTTGTTTATTGTTCTCTCCAAGCTGACATGTGCGCAAGTTGTTACAGAGTTGAGGTGGCTATGATTAAAAAGCAATCAAAAATAAGTCAGGACTACGGGATTTATGTGCTAAAAATTATGCAAATGTGGCACGAGGGTTGCTTCTGTTGCCTGAGGAGATAGTTTGCCTGTCTGTGTCTTATTCAGTTTAACATGCGGGATGTTTGAAAAGCTTAATTTTTTAGTATGGTATTTAATAATTGTAGGCCCAGTTTAGTGAATAATTATGCTTTGTTGGTTAATCAGTTCATTAATTTGTGTAGAATTCTGGATATGAAATCACAAGTATTGTAATCGCAAACTTTCCAGTAGCTGTTCGCAAGATAGCATCCTACAATTTCATATTGCTAGATGTATAACTATCGTTATTTTTATAGCTAAATTCACGATGATAACTTTTAAATATCATTTCTAGAGCTGTTGCTTCGAAATTATACGACTAAACGTTACAATGGCACTTATTTCTAGGTAATAACAATAGTCCAATCTGAACACTCTTGTAGCGGCACTGTATTCATGTACAAGGCTCAAAATATGATTGCCGAAGTACGATATGAGCCTGGTGAAGCACACAAATTAACAACAAAAGTGATTTTGCTTCTGGACTTGTTAAGAAAGTGTATGAGCTGTATTTTGGTTGCAAGACGGGTGATCAAGACATGGAATGGGCTCCTCAAATTTGCTGTGCAAGATATGCTATCGATCTTAGAGTTTGGCTCAGAGGTAATCCAGAGGCAATGCCATTTGCTGTCCCGATGGTCTGGCGAGAACAGAAAGATCAAGTGACGGACTCCTACTTTTGCCTCATTTATGTTCCTGGGTTGTCTGGTAAGAAAAGGAAAGCAATTTAATACCCGAATCTACCTTCAGCTAGAGACCATTGCCACACGATGAAAGTCTTCCAGTATCGAAGTCACCGGAGAAATGGAGCCTAGACGAAGAAGATGAAGATGCTGTATTGGATCAGCCGGACCCGTCTACGACTACTGACAGAGATCCAGAATTTGAACCAGGTATGTCTGGTGAGCCCCATCTCACCACACAGTCATAATTAAACGACCTGGTCAGAGACGTAGGCGTCTCTTTATTCAATCATTAGTGTTCAGCCTGAAGGCGGTGTTGTTGCACAATGGCAATGTCTAATATATGTTGCCTAAAATGTTGCACACAAGAAGGAAACACATGAAAACATGGTACTGTTGTTGAAGCAGATACAGTACACCAAGTACAAGTGGAACATCTGTAGAGATCTGAATAGTGAATTGTGGCTTTGTTACTTGGACTGCAGCTGGGATGTGCATATAGTAAGTAGGGGAGAGTTGCCATAAATGGACCACCTAAGGAAAACCGAGGTTTACTGAATGATCGGTCCAATTCAGGACACTAAATGTGGTCCATTTCAGGCAACACGGACTACTTCTACTTTCATTTCGATCAAATCCAATCAAATCAAGTAATTCTTTATTGAAACCATATATAATGCACAACAATAGTATTGTGCTAAAGAAGATGCTTGTACAAAATGGCCCTAAAAGTAGGCTCTGAAGGGAAAAAATCCCGTTGGTAGGGACACCTCCTTACTACGTTTAGTTAAATGGAAGGTAATAGCCCGCTTGAGTGACAGTAATTACTATCAAATTTTATGCTTTGTGCATATAGTTGTAGACTTATTCAGGAGAAGAAGGATGAGCAGGGTAGGGATAGCCCTACCCCAAGAGGAGAGCAATATGCAGACAGTAGACTGACAGTGACTATATTAGAACATAAAGTTGTATTATTAAATGATGAAGACTTAACTAGGCCTAAGCTTAACTAAACATGAATAGTACAATAACAGTCAAGAACTTGTGGTGTCAATAAGGTGCTGGCGTAACTGCCTTTTAAATCCCTGGAAGGTCCCTTTCTGCTGGAGCGAGGGAGGGAGCGCATTCAAAAGAAGAGGCCCTGTAATATTGATGGAAAACCTAAGCGAGTTTGAATTAGTATATATAGTAGGTTACGGTATTTATAAGAGTTCCTGGTGAAGTGGTTGTAGATAGTTCAACACAAGTCATTCTCAGCCTAGAATCACTTATTGTCGCTCAAACATGAAACTGGGCTATAAATTAAAACAAATTTGATTCATTTTTAAAGCTGATCTTAAATGTATATCCTCGTTGTCAGTTACGACTAAAAATATATTAGAACTGCATGAAGTAGAGTTTTAACTGCAATTTAGTAAATGTTTATTATTCCATAAAACCGCCTACATCGATACGATCAATATTCAACTGTGCAAGAATACAACAGTTGAGGTATCTAGGGTGTAAATCGGTGTTGTCCAATTAAGGCAACGGTCCATTTGGGGCAACTCTCCCCTCTTGTTATTTCATTTGCAAATGGAATTACCCTAAACAGAACCGGACACACCGAAAGAATTTGGTTTTAGGACAGAAAAATGTGGCACATGAGCCACTTATCGAACCGACATAGATAGTTCTGCCTCCTCATCACATAAAACTGGCACTCGTGAAGAATTTCGTTAAAGCCATGAAGAAGGATAGTAATGGTTTTCGTCATTCAAGGCAGATGTTACCACGAATAAGTGATGCCAAGATCAAAGAAGGCATTTCGTTGGTCCACAGATTAGACATGTCATCAGTGACCAGCAGTTCGAACATCTGTTGGTGGGACCAGAGAAAGGATGTCGTGCAGAATTTTCTTGGTAGCTACAGAGCACCAAACTACACTCACCTCGTTGAGAAATACAGAATACAAAATACAAAGACATTAAATGCACCATGTCATTTAAGATCCATTTCCAGCATTCCCACTTGGACTTCTTCAACGCAAATCTAGGTGCAGTCAGTGACGAACACGGAGAAAGGCTTCTCCAGGACATTGCCACAATGGAAAAACGGTATAAGGACAACTGGAATCCATCATTGTTGGCTGACTATTGTTGGACACTGCAAAGTGAAGCAGCGGACAGTGATAACAAACGAAAATCAACATCAAAACATTTTCAGGCCATTAGAGCTTATGTTGCATCTCATATGGAACCTGTGCTGCATCTCAAATACATTGTGCAACTTAACAGGTTATAATTATTGCACTTGTCAACACACTTTAATTTCATGCTTCTCAAAATTTCTACGTGATACATTCAATCTAAAATTATATTTCTGTTCACTTTGAAGGGATCTATCATCAGCACCCAAAAATTTGCAAGACGAAAACATTTTAAATTTGTTGCCTAGTGTAATTTTGTAAAATTTCAGTGGCTGGATAACAGGTCATCTGTGTCAGCTCAACCCCAGGTCACATTGAGAAAATAATATTAATGTACAATGACTGTTGTACTTTGTTGCAGCTGTTTTCCGAGCTAATAAAGTGGATCTTTTAATTTCAAATAAATCTTATACAATTCTCAGTGAACGACCAGCATGAGCGCTGAAGATGTTTCCAGAATTTTCGATTCTGCCAGATACAAGTCATTAGGCCTACTTCTTTAATTTAACCGAGATTTCTACAACTACTAGCTTGAACTGACATTGCGATTCTGTATCGCCTGCTTTGACGAGCTGCTATCTGAAATGTAAACTGTGCGATATGTTGTCATCATCAGAACTCGTGTATGATCTTTCTACATATATACAGGAGAATTCTTGTTTAACAAAAACTATGCCTGGAGAGCGTGAGATAGTGCTTTAAGATACTTTCCAAGATTTTATTTGTCAATAACATCTTCGTTTGGATATTAAATGTTTATGCATTGCAGTGTTTTTTTATTTCAAGAAGCCATCAGTATCGGTTAATTTGGAATATGCCATACCATTGAAAAACACGTAGTTAAAAAAACTGGAATCAATTGACCGTAACAAAAACACGCGCAAAAGAAAAAAAAGAGAAATAGAGAAAGAGAGAGGGGATTCAGAAAAACTGTTAGGAGTTGATGTAGAAAACACATCATAGGTCAGCAGTCAACCCCTACAATCCTGGGGTAGAATTAAAATATACACTAAACCGTATTCTGTTTAGATTTGAATGTGAATACATTTGCGGCGGAAATTATTGTGTCGAGAAAGCTGTATGCTTGCAAGACTCTCCAAAAGTTACATTAATGGCATTTGTAAAATATAGCTCCGTTAGTAGTAGATTGTTTACGGAAAGTTCACTCAAATAGACCCAAGAAAGAAGAGAAACACTCTCAACAACTTTTTCCATAGTTCAAGTTCTAAATTTTCTCATTATCATGCTCCTTGGTTCCAATCCAGTATAGGCGACACTGCAATAATCGATTCGACTCAGGAATAAAAGTCACATTGACCCAACTGTAATTACGAAAAATTGACATTCCGGTGAAGTTTAGTCCTAGTAGAGAGAATGATACACAAGGACAAGGTCATATTCGAAGTGGCTGATAGGAGACCAGTGGCAATTCTAGAAGTTGAGAAAAGATATGTATTACCGTATTCTAGGCTACGTAAGGCGGAACAGATTACGCCCCTTTTAGGTCAAGAATGATTGGGTTCTCCATAGTCTAGTCATTACGTGATGAAGTGTCAACCGAGAGGTTCCCAGCGAGGACACAGTCACATCGCCCCAACCGTTACTACGATTAGGCCTAACTGACACTCCGGTGAAGTTCCATCCCAGTAGAAGGAAAAAATACACAAAATGCGTTTGTTTGTCTTTTTGGATGCGCATTTGCATCACCACTGGTCCACTGTGTCTATTCCTCCGGCTCGTTGTGTTGTGTAAATGTTTCGTCAGCTCGCACTGAGTGCGTTAACAGGCAGATACGAGATGTGCACCGATGTTGGCTGCCAGTCATTATGTTGGTTTTCGTTTCTCCTTTAATTTGTAACACCAATTTCCCCCAATCGACAGCCTGATTCGGAAAACATTTATTGCTATGATGTTATAAAAAATTAAACTCTCACCAAAGGTGCGATTAGCAATTGGTTAGTAAAGAATATACCTACTTACTTACTTACATAATTATATTGTCGGATTAATTGGAAACTAACGATTTGAACCAGACGTAAAGGTACAGCAGAAGATACGAAAAGAGGCAAACAGACAAACGCGTTATTGTCTGCATACGGCTGACTGCTACGCGCGATGTTATTTTGGTTCAGAAGACACCTGAGATTCCAGACCTCTGATCAACTTACCCAACGCCAACGCAGACAGCGAGAGAGAGAGAGAGAGAGAGGCACATACAGAGACATACAGAAACATAGATTTTAAGCAGGCAGATACAAAAGAGCCAGAGACAAACGAACAACGGTAACAAGATTGCTGTCTACCTTATCAAACAATTTCTTGTTGATTTAATCACTAACGAAGATTCCACTGCACACACGCTTACACATACCCACACACACACGCACAGTCACACACATTAATTTATAATATATATATATATATATATTACAAAGCAAAGCAAAGCAAATCAACAACCCATTTGCTTTATTGATGTGACGTTATTGAAAAATTTGATACATAACCTTAAACTTGTATATATATATATATATATATATATATATATATATATATATATATATATATATATATATATATAGAGAGAGAGAGAGAGAGAGAGAGAGAGAGAGAGAGAGAGAGAGAGAGAGAGAGAGAGAGAGAGAGACAGACAGACAGAGAGAGACAGAGAGAGACAGAGAGAGACAGAGACAGAGACAGAGAGACAGAGAGACAGAGCGACAGAGAAACAGAGAGACAGACAGTCAGACAGACAGACAGACAGAGAGACAGAGAGAAAGAGACAGAGTTACTGAGAGAGAAACGCTGATCCTAATAATATAACGACTAGTCGTCGTCCATAGAACGAGTATGAGTGACTTATTGAGATATATTAAATTACCATTAATTTAATTACCCTATGCGAACCCACGCCCTTTCTCGTGCAATTAGGTCAAAAAATACCATCTGGCTGATCCGGGCTTAGAGACCTCCCTTTTCTAGGTTACCGATGCTGGAGTTAAGATTACCTGTATACTAGTATAGCTCCTTAAATCACATTTTTGGCCAGTTTTCTCGTCCTTCTGCATTCCTGGGCCTCCACCTCCTGCTTCCTCTTCTTCCTCTTGCCTCTATTCCTGCACTCCTTGGACTCCTCCTTCACCTTCCTATTCCTCCTCCTCTTCTACCTCGTCCTTCCTTCTGCTCCTAGGGCCTATTCCCCACCTTCTATATCTGTGAATAAGCTGGTTCCGGCGAATACGCTTTTTTGGGCGCTGTTAAATTCTCGAGATTACGATTATGTCCCTTCCTCCTCCAATCCTCCATCCTCTTCCCGTCCTCCTATTTCTCCTCCTCCAATCCTCCATCCTCTTCCCGTCCTCCTATTTCTCCTCCTCCAATCCTCGTCGTGGTCGTTCCTTGGCTCTTTCTTTCTTTATAGACGTTTCGTCACTAAAAATTCCACCTTACTAGCCAATCACAAGCAAATCAACAACTCCGTTGCTTTATTGATGTGACGTTATTGAAAAATTTGATACATAACCTTAAACTTGTTTATTCAACAACAGAAGATCAGATTCAGAATGGTTTCGGCGACGATGATGTAGGCCCTATTCCTAACGTTCAGCATTGCACGGTGTTTTCGCATGGATGGCTAGTAAATCGTGGACAGATTTCTGCCCTCGAAAACTGTTTACGTCGACTCAATTATGCCATGTCATGCACACATACGTACATAAAATACACTGCTGTCTGTTCTGTTAGTAGTTAAGATTTATCGCATAACATGTACTTGTACAGCGCAGTGCGTTTGCAGGCGCTTAATTAAAGAAAAAAAATATTATTATTATATATATTATTATTATTATAATATATATTATATAGGCCTACTTGTGCACACATATGTACACTGTGTCCCGATGAAAAGTGGACCCCAAGAAAAAGTGTCATAACTCGGTCAAAACTTGTAGCATTTGCCTGGAATTTTAAAAACAACAGCAGTAGCCATATTACCATCAAATCATAACGCCGTTTGGAAATGTTAGTGAGTTTGTCAAGTTTATGAACATTTGAGATGCATTACTGAAAAGGGGAAAATTCCAACATACAAGAGTCATAAGGAAATAAAATTCTGCTACAGCTGGTGTTCAAAATGTCCTCCTTATTCACGGACACACGACCATAGACGTGGATGTTTGATGGCCCGTTCGATGATCACGTGTTCAAACAGCTGCCACTCTTCAATCAGGTGATCAACGTCACGAATGCGGGAACGATAAAAGCGCTCCTCCAGTAAACTCCAGATTTGAAAGTCAACTGGATTGAGGTCTGGACTGTTGGGCGGCCACAGCTGCAGGGATATGAAGTCGGGTGTCTCCCGGGATAGCAGAGCAATGGCCTCACATTCTCGGTGCGCAGGGGCACTGTCTTGTTGAATGTGAAGTAGCTGCCCGATGAAAAGTAGACCCCTAAACGTTTGTCCAAAATTTTTATGTTGGAAATTTCCCCTTTTCACATATGCACCTGCCGTGCTTGAGATGGACTGATCTTACGCCTATTTAAAAGTAGGCCCTACTCTGTCTATTGTCACATTTCAGATAGGGCCTACCTGGCTGAATGCCAGCTTAATCAGCATGACCAAGCAATATGCATTGATTTTGTTAGGTCATGTCCACCCAATCAAGTAGACCTTGGCATTATAAAGTCCTGCAGTTAACACAACATATTAAACCATTCTTATTCAACCGTTCCTGCAGTGGAGACGAATTCCGAATAACAACCACCGTGTAAGTCATGTTTAATTTGAGTCTGTTATAATATGGATTCACATTTTGTCTTTACAATGTCTTTGGTCGAACCATAATTGTAAACTTACAATGTCTCATAAGGTTGGGTACATTTTGCACTTATTATTTTTGACTCAATCTGTCCACTATTATTATATTTCGCTATGCTGATATATGATTAAACAGCCGATAGGCCGCTCAGTATATGGGTGTGTGTGTTGTGCTGTGCCTATAATTGTTTCAACATCTCACACTGAATTTGTCAGATGGCAAACTTCTTTTCGGCTAAACGGGACGCCAACAATTTAAGACAGACATACGTTGCTGTACGTCTGTCTTAAATTGTATATAGGTATACAGAAAGATACAAACAGACATAGGCATACACGTTGTCAGCATGCATGCGCTTAACTGCTGCGTAAAACATCACGCTGTTCTGAAAGCTAATTTTACATCTCACTAAAGAGAGGCGCCAGATGATTCGATCATTTCGAATGCTTTTTTATTGGCTAATTTAAAGTCGCTTTAAGAAGTATTATGTAAATTTTGAAGCTTTGATCGAATCTTCTGACGTGTTCACTAACTGCTGACTTGATCCGCTGTCGTTGAGAGATCGCTTCTGTTTCCTGACTGATTGACAGCCGAACAATGTCAGCCATTCTCCTGCTGATTGCCGTATTGTCAGCTGCAAGTATCGAGGCTAGCGAAAGTAAGTACTCATAATCCTTTTGCTAAAATAAGTAAAAGAAATAACAATGACGCTGTCGATCATTGTGACGTAGCAACGTCGTGCAATGATGGGCCGGTTAGTCCGTGGTCGGCCAATTCCGAATGGCGTACATCGACTGTCTAGCCCTTGTGCCAACGTCATTGGCATGTCTGTCGAAGCTGAGGTGCCCAGTTATTATTACTCCCATTTTTTATGTTACGCAATCTATGACAATCATTATGCTTTGGCCCAATATGTATTGACTGATTATTTGAGGTACCAGCTGTGATCGTAACCGTAATCTTAATCTTTACATTTCTACAGCGCTACTTATTTACAGCTATTGTAAGCCCTACGTCGTGTCCAAGAGGTTTCCAGAGATACCAAATCAAGGACCAAATCCGGATGCTAGTAGATCAGAAAGAGAAGCAGGTGGAAGAGCTGCTTATGCGGATTCCGTTCGGGGCGATAATGATTGGAAGATGCATCTGTGTAGCTCTTCTGATTGTCTCCCCCGCGGAAGAAGCGCTTTAAAATTTCCGAAAACAATACAATACAACGCAATACAATACAAGCAGTTTAATTGTTTCATACACGTTATGTTGACGCAAACTTTTTTCTACCTAAATATCCTTCGGGTCTCAGAAAAAAATTTCATTCCTCTAAGTCAGTGGTTTTCAACCGGGGTTCCGCGGAACCCAAGGGCTCCGCGGGCTTCGGTCAGGGGTTCCGCGGCAGTTTAAAATAAAGTTTTAAAACATCAACTGAATAACTCACAAAAGGCTTAGCAATGAGCTATGAAGCTCATAGCTTTCAGTCATTCTTGCTTGACATAATTCTTTGTATACTTGTGTATGTAAATGTGTATGCAAATGCGTCAAATGGGAATTCTCTAGATAGTTTCCAAATGGTATTCGGGCAAAATAGGCTACCACGACATTTTACCATTTATGTTTGAACCATTTGGACGTTCTGTCCAACAGTCTCAATAACTAGGCCCACTTTCCATCAGTAGGCACGAATTAATTCTTCTTAGGATCGGCTTACTTTGAAAGAAGAGAAGAACTCGCTGAAATCGCGACTGATGAAATGCTCAACATGCAGAGACAGACTTAGAACTCGTTTTGGAGATTGGTCGAACCAGAATATCCATCTCGACTATAATAGTTAGGCCTACCTATGCGAGTTCGAATTTTCTGCCATGACTACCACAAAAAAGCGAGAATGACTCTGTTGAGGACGAATTATTGCAGGTGTTTATGAGAATTAAACTGTTACGCTGAAGTCATCAGGCACAAATTTTACACAAAACTTGATGAAAGTTAGGCTCCTACTTGCAGCACAATGTTTCCATAACACTGTTGTAGAATATTTGAATATTCTATCCATCTGTCGGGAGTGTCGGAGGTAGTTGCTGGCGAAATACAATAAAACTGCTGTTGTTCAGTAGCATTGTTTTTGTGCACTACACTTGAGTGCTAAAGTATATACTTGTAATGTGATATTATAACATGCACCAGCAGCAGAGGTGCAAATAACTGATATTACGTAAAAGTTCAAAATTCTTAAATCTAAATGTTGTCCCAACATTAGAAATTACAATTACATTTATTTCTAGCAATATTGGATGGGTGAAACGCTCTGAGTTCCGTGAGCCAATGAGCGCTTCTGTATACGGTTCCGTCACTGCAAAAAGGTTGAAAACCACTGCTCTAAGTCTTTTTCACATGCATTCTGGCTGTTATTTTGGGGATGTTGATTGAGGGCATGTAACCCTCCTCGCCCTTATAGATGTGAGTGCGGCATTCGACGATGTTGACCACGACATTCTATCAGAGTGCAATGAGAAGTCGTGGGTCGTGTTCTCTTGGTTGCGTTCATACCTATCAGGGTGAACGCAGGCTGTGGTTTTTGGTTTAATTCGGTCTGACTGGTCCATGGCTCAACTTAGTCTCCCGCGTGGTTCCATCTTAAGGTCTCTCCTGTATATTTTATCCACCGCGGACTTGAGCCACTTCCTTTCCTCTTTGGAAGTTACGGCTCATCAACATGCAGATGATACTCAGGCACACGTCCTTGGACCAGCCGTATACAGGCTATCTCCTTGGCGAAAATATGCTTGAGCTCTGTGCCTGGATGTCGTTCACCCGTCTCCGGCTGAACCTCGGGAAAACCCAGTTCGTCTGGCTTGGTACCCGTGCACATATCTGTAAAATCGAACTGCTTGGTTTGCAGTATCGTTTTCCGGGGTTTACTTTTCTACTACTCTGCGTGATTTGTTTTCCACCATGGTCCAGGAATTGACCTTTTAGGAGAATGTGGGAAGAGTATGTCAAATGGGTGCTTCTGTCACCAGCGCCAGATAGGCCTACGTACGATGCACCATTCACTTAGAACTCAATCTCGCACGACAATAGTGCATTCATGTGCTGAAGGGTTGAATATGGCAACGCTGTGCATGCGGGGCTTTCTCTCTCCAGCATTAACCAACTGCAGTCTATCTTGAACGCTATCTGATCAAAGACATACCTAGGTTTGAGCATATATCCAGCTTCTGGCTACCGATGCATAAACCCATTGAATATAAAAACCTAATGTTTATGAATAAGTTACATAGCATTTTACTACATGAGCTTCTCTTTTTTTATTACCTCAATTCTGAAAGTGATTGAAAACCATTTAATTGAATCCCGATTAGGCCTATCCATCGTTAGGTCGAGAGCGCCTCAGACCGATAAGTTTCTCTAGAATCGGTGTTATATAAATATGTGATTACATTACATTCTCTGATTTCATTTCATTAGCCTGCAGCAGAAAGCTGGACCTTGCTTTAGTCGTCGACAGTTCTTCAACAATCTGCGGTGGCACTGGTACTGAACCGTGTCCAAAGTGGAACGCCATTCTTCAGTTCTGCAAAGACATAGTCAACAGCCTGAACATTGGGCTAGAGGAGACAAGGGTCGCATTCGTCGAGATCTCCAATAAGACTCAGATAGAATGGGGCTTGACAAAGTAAGCTCAACACTGCGGTTTGTGGTTTTATGCTCTGTCAGGAACCAAAATAACAGATTATTTTAGCAATTATAAGCTGTGTCCGAAAAAAAGGATCTTTTACAGTAATTTGAAAATAACTAGTGATTTTTTAAATTTTAAAACCTTTTTAATCCTGACATAATTAGCTAATAATGGTAAAATAAAAAGTTCTTGGCGTCCAATGATAACATCATAATGACGTAATTTGTATTAAAAGTTATCTTAAAAATTTCAATATTTTGTAGATACTATTTATCAATTATAAATTTCACCTTAATTTTATTTTTATTTTTGAATAATATTATGCTGCAAGTGTGTTCAAAGGTTTTGGAAGTTAAAAATTGATATAATGATTTTGTCTTTTTGGTCGGATGCCATTTTCTGACAGTTTTGTTTTCAAACTTGTAAATAAATTATGTCATTATGACGTAATTCTTTAGGGGGCGGGCCGTTCATAAATTGCAAATTGCTGATTATTATGTCAGAATAAAAACGGTTTTGGAATTTTAAAAATCGTTGAATATTTACTAGTTATTTTCATATTACCATAAGAATCCGTTTTTTCCCAACAGTGTATACTGTAAACTTCAATGCATGAATGTATGTCGGCATGAATGTATGTAAGTATGTACGTATGTATGTGTGTATGTATGTATGTATGTATGTATGTATGTATGTATGTATGTATGTATGTATGTATGTATGTATGTATGTATGTATGTATGTATGTATGTATGTATGTATGTATGTACGTGTGCATGTACTGGTCTCCGGCACTCAAGTCGAAACCAATCGCTAAGCTATCAACTGCTAGCGACTTTAGTTCACTTAATATTTTGCTTGTTGTTTTAATCGCGGTTTTCAAGTTTCAGTCTCACTAGGACATGAGTAACAGGACATGAGCAAAACTTACAATACAATACAACATTCGTTCGTTTAAGAAAAAAGCTGACATGCTGCAACTTGGTGCATCATCAGAGAGTTTGCTCTATTAGCAAGAGTTCTTATAGAGAATACGGGGGATATAATTGTTGTTGTCAATTTTGGTAAAGTGATTTCATGCATTCTATTACGAAGGTGGTGTTGATGATTACGAAGAGAGGAATAAGCAGGGCGAGAATAGTCGGGAGACTGGGGGTTCAACCCCTAGTTTTTCTTGGGACCCCGCAGTTAAGTCTTCAATGCACACCCCGGGCGTCGTTTCCAACCCCTCAGTTGTGATGGTGTAACTTAGCATTATTTGATTCTGAATCTCTGACAAAGTGAAGAAATTTCTATGGTGCATCATGTATGCACTTTTGAATTTTCTCAACAAAGGAATTGATTTTGATTCGAATTTGACTTGAAAAGTGCTAGTGTTGAAATCAGCAGCTTTCAAATTTCGCTGACCCCAGTTTGCAAAATGCGAATAAAATATTCAATTCCACATGGATCAAAGTCTAACCCAAGGTACCCACCCCAGTCTTTTTCTCACACTAGGAATAAGTGCCGGAGTACAAGATTCTCGTTCTCCGTTACTGCCTGAAAGAGGCACGCATCACCAGCTCCGACCAACTGTTTGGCCGTAAGATGGGGTATTGCTATAAATCCTGCTCGCTTCATTCGATTTATCAAGCGCTCAATTTCAGGAATTCACATAAGATCAATTTTTACAGTCCACTGTCAGCATTCGAACATGGAGCGGAGGCCATATTCCCATAAATAATGGCACAGTCCGTACAGTGTGCGGTAAAATGCAGTATATTGTTGGGTAATCAGGCATGCCCAATAGACACTAACCTGATTACCTGAGCACTCGATAGCAAGTCGCTAAGTCAGTCGATAACTCTAAGCGACTTAGTCAGTCGATAAGCATGCGACTCAGACGACTGAGTCGCTAAGTCATTTGATAATTCATCAAGTTAGTCCGTAAGTCCTTAGCGACTGACTCAGAGTACTAGCATGTACGTGTGTATCTGCGTATGCATATGTGCGAGTGTATGTGTACATTTGAGTTTATATGTTTATATTGTTTCTGGTCACCTTGAGATATGTTTTAGAACGAAAGTTTAATGATGGTATAAGGTTTTATTCTCTGGGCCATTTGCAAATAAAATATAAGTTACAGAGCGCGGAAAACAGTCGGTCACACACGAAGGAATAACCTCAGGAAAGGAAATACATCGTACACTACTAATAGCCGGTGACATACGAATAGAACGAAAACGGATCACAAATTTACCGAATGCTCATCCGCAAAAAGACAGAGAACAAATAGTGTTAAAACTGAAAAAAACGGGTACTCAGAATCGATAACCAAAATTATGTCTGAGCACTTCTTTACTTAAGCACTTTTTTTACAAAGGGCCAGAGTACGCACCACAAAACCACTCAATAAGAGTATACGTGTGTGGATGTTGTGCGTAGATACACAATGTCATGTACTTATAATGTTCAGTAGTTTAGTCTCAGTTAATGTATACTATGATCCTACACTCATTTCTTCTCAGCATCTCATGAATGGTCGTGTTTTCTGTAGATACACAGATAAGACATCGCTGTTGTCAGCCATTGACAATGTCACGTATACTGGGGGTGAGTTTATAGATATAATTTCCGTATTAAAAATCATCACTGGAATCTTCAACCCATTGAAAGGGGACAGAGTGGGCGTTCAGAATATAGGAATACTGATCACGGATGGTGCTCCGGCTTATCCTGATGAGGTCTATGCACTTGGATCCACTATCATTCAGGCGGATCTCGTTGCAGCGTTCGTGGTATGCGTTACGCCAGGATGCACCGAACACTGTGCGCGTGGCATATCTTCGCCACCAAAAAAGGTAAGATATACTATAAATGTTAAATTTAAACTCAGGCTGTCTTTTTGGAAGTAGTTTACAGATTCAAGCTCATCCCTAACCTTACCCGGCCGTGTCTGAAGGTGTAGTTCACTGGCTCAGGGCCGATCCCTTCAATTATTTCTGATTATAGGGCCTAGAGTAGCTGTCTCACGAATGATAATAAAACGAATGATAACGAAAAAGAGTTGAAAAGAATGTAAATGAAAAGCCTTGGTAATCTTTAATAAGGGAAGGACTCAGAAGGCCATTCCAATGATTCCATATGTTGCATAATAGAGGCATCGTTTAAAATAGGCCTACAGGTCGCAAATACTGTTGTACTTTTGGACTTCGGTTGAATCATACACTATTGAGATAATATAAATTCCTGCCTGAAATAGTTTTCTAATTACGACACCCTTAAGGTAAAGTAACGTAAAGTGACAAAAGTTTATCAGACACGATTGAGATGCAGTAGGCCTACTTCTAACATGCGGATAAGTTCTGGTGTCCTTGTTTAAAAATCCTCTGCATTGTTACTAAGTTGATGTCAGTTAACAATTGTTTTTAATATGATATATCCTTCTACTAATATCTGCAAACTTTTCTAGACGCGTTTAATTAAACTGCACTTTCTTCCATATAAATAACGTGAAGGTTGACTTCTGGAATTATTCCTGAATGCCTTGTTTTGTTTCAAGGTCAACGAAACATACTTCCTTGTTGATAATCAACTTAATCTCGACCAAGTTAGAGACATTCTGGTGAAGAAATTCTGTGCCTATGACGTGAGTCTGAAACAAGTTTCATGATTGTGACCGTTAAGCTTTTCTCTTGCATAGTCAACTGAAGTGAGGCCACGTGTTGCATAGAAATTGCAACATTGTAACTTTTAACAGTATTCAATCAATCAGTCAATCAATTCTGTTTACTGTTCTCTCCAAGCTGACATGTGCGCAAGTTGTTACAGAGTTAAGGCAGCTATGATTATACTTAATCAAAAATAAGCCCCGACTACGTGACTTATATGCTAATAATTATGCAAATGTGCCACGAGAGAAGGGTTGCTTGTGTCGTCTGAGGAGATACCTTGACTGTCTGGGTCTTATACAGTTTAACATGCGGGATGTATAAAAAAACAGAATCTTCCAGTATGGTATATAATAATTGTAGGTCTAGTTTAGTACCGTAGATAATTATGTTTTATTGGTTAATCAGTTCATTTATCTATGTAGAGTTCTGGATATGAAATTACAAGTATTGTAATCGCAAACATCCCAGCAGCAGTTGGCAATATAGCATCCTACCGTTTTATATTGCACTCTGTTAGGTGTATAGCAATCGTTATTTTTTATAGCTAAACTCAAGTTGATAGTCATGGCTTTTGTAAACTTTCAAATTTCATTTCTAGAGCAGTTGCTTTAAAATTAGACGACAGAACGTTTCAATTACTCTTATTTCTATAGGTAGTAGCAATAGTCCAATCTGAACATTCTCTCAATGGCAATATATTCATGCACAAGGCATAAATATGATTGCCGAAGTCCGATATGATTGTAAACCTCGAGCGTAGAGAGAACGGGGAACCAACAGCTGTGAGTCATCCGGTGGAGTCCTGACAGGATAGGAGCTCTCTCCTACATGTCTGTCATCATCATGGGGGCTGGGTCTAAATCCTATCATTGGTGTGCGACTGGAAGATAAGCGCTTCCCCCTGCCTTCTGCAGGTGGGACTGGGCTAAGTTGTCGCTGTGGAAGCCAGTACCTTGCGGGCTCCACTTGGGGTTCAAGGGATTCGAACTCCACGCGTCTCTCATCACGCTGCTCTCTACCACCCTTAGTTTGGTTGGTCATTGAAATCCCCGGAAAGGTTGCTAAGCTTCCCGTTGAAAGTGGAACTCCAACACCTACCTTCCTTAGTCCGTTATTTATGATGGAGGCTTCACCTGTCTGTGGTCTGGGTGAGGGGGACCTTGTTCTCGTTACCACATCTAGAAGGGGAGGTTTATGTCTGGAGGGATTTGACTGAGTACGAAGTCGTTCACTTCTCCTCAATATCGGGGGCATTGATTCCATGACACTTTCCGGTGGTGGCCGTACTAATGTCTGGGACCTTGACGAGTGGACCTGAGTGGGTAGGCATTCGGATGCCGATGTGGGATCATATGCATTTCTGCATACTGGGTTCGGTTCCGGACTAATCACTCTTTCAATCGTTTGGATTCGGGACATCAAGTCTTGGACATCTTTAGACACATCAGTCATATTCTTGCCTAAACCAGCCACGCTACTAGACACGCTAGTCATGTTCTGCGTTAGGCCAGCTACATCACTGTGTAGGCTCGTCATGTTCTGAGTCAGGCCTGTCACATTACTATGTAAGCTTGCCACATTACTAGACATGCTTACTTGAGCTTGTACAACACTTCCTATGTTTCCACATAACTCCGTAATCATCTTGTTCATGTTCTGCATAAGGGCGTCGGGCTTTGGACTGAGGGCTACTGACTCACTTACATTACTTCTGTTGTCATCATCGTCATCATGCAACACATATAACGTTGTTGAAGAAGAAGACATTATCTGTGGTGTATATATATATATTATCTCTGTATATATATCACCTTTTCCAATGTAACAATGTCTCTATTCTAAACACAATGCAATCAATCTAATTATTATTATCAGGGCAATCTCTCTGTTTCCTTAGAATTATTATTATATTCTTTATATATTAAAGGGGCTTTGATCTCTCTCTCTTCCTTCAAACACACTCTCTCAGGGACGGAGAAAAGGGTATTCTGTTACATACCGATCGCCATGTTTGTCCAATCTGTGGGCTGATCCAGGGTCGTGAGGCGTATAGATATATATCCAGGGTTAACGTCGCTTGCTCTGCGTGTCGGGGGAAAACGATTCTCTTTCTTCGAGTTTAAATCCGTTTTTAGTCGCAGACAGAAATAATCCTCTCGAATCGCAAAGTCTTTCAACTTTAGGAAATTTTGGCCAGGACTTCGTTACTGGGAGGGGAATTCATATCCGTATTCGGTCGTTTCTCGCGTTGTCGTAGCGTAGAGATAGGGGAAGTTCACACGGTCGGCGTGTGGATTTGAACGCGCGTCTTGCGTTCTTTCCGTCGGGCTGGGTCGATCAGTAGGGAGACGTTGATAGGTCATCTGTCGTCGGCTGACATCTGGGGAAGAGCGACGGCGTTCGGAGCTGACGGGCTGAGCTCAAGTTTCGTAGTCGACGACGCTGCATCGGCTTTGTCACTGTCGGTGACTGTGTGGGTATGGCGGAGAAGCAGAGGCAGACATCGGTAGAGCGACACGTCCGTTTGTGTCCTTCTGGGTATGGGTAGATCTGCTCTCGGCTGGTCTTCTCCTCGTCTCGTAGGCGCGTCCTCGGCTCTCGTCGTAGGGGCTGTTACCGGAAACCACAGCATGTCGATCTGGTAAAAATCCTTCCTTTTTATGCGTTCCCTTAACATGGCAGGTATAGGAAGCGGACTTTGTACTCAAACGCCATCTTGAATTCTACAGTAGCGTCTCTCCTTTGTCTGAGTTTGGGCGTTCTCGCATTCGGCTCCAGACCTTCGAACACGTAACAGGTCTGCTCTCTTATGGTGGATTACATGCACGGATTACTAAGTCTCGTAATGTTAAGTCGGCTCGTGCGACTAATACTGGTGGATACATACTTGGAGTATACCTTGGATTATATCGAGTATTCTCTCTCTGGCGTCGATGCGATTTCATTTATAAATATATTTCGCTTTCGACTTAGTTTAAAATGGCAGGTAGGTGGATATTCAGTCTTGTGATGGTGTTCTACATCATTACACTCTCCACCACTACTTCTTAGTTGGGAACCATGGTTACCAACGATCATCAGTAAGGTTCCATGTCTTCGGCGGCCATTTTCTTCGGAGGATACTTTTTCTATGGGGTAACATCTTCTTGAAATCGCTGTCTCTCGAAGTCGGGGGTCATCAGGTCATCTTCTTCAGTTGCGAGCGGGGCTTGAGAGGCGGCGCGTTTCATCTGCTCGATCGGGGTCATAGGGTCAATCGCGATACGTCTCGCGAACATCGGGGCAGGGTTTCATCGTCTTAATCTCCGTTTACTCTTCATAATCAAATCATTGCCTTCTACGTTCAATCTTCTTTTGGCAAAGCACATTTACTACTAGGGACACATACAATTACGGCCTAACTGTTTACCTCAGTTACCATACAAGTTTAATATAGGGATAACGTAATATCATTACCTTCTTTACCTCTCACACAACATCGATTAAAACGCAATTCTAATAAATCGTATTAGATAACGCATGTATCTAAATGTCTCTACATCGCTCTGAAAAATAAAGGGAACAACTAATGCAAAGAAAAGGTGCCGTGGTTCTCTAAATTAATGTTCGTTTCCTGTAACGCAACGGGGAATACAACTAATGCAAAATTTAAAGTAAAGGGGCGAAAGTACGGTGGGGAACAGTTCATATCTCTGTTTTTAATAATAATACCGTCTTTCTTCAATGTTTCATCGTTCAGCTTTAGAATCGTTTCGTAACTCGTCAGTGAATAAACGTTCCTTTAGTCACGGGACTGGCGGAATACAAACGACCAACTCCACACAGATTTGTAGACAAAATAGAGGACACACACAATGGTCCGCACGACCCACGCTTCGCTTGCTTCGAAATCTTCCGACAGGCGAGCAATGAACTCCAATTCGCTTCCGGGCTGTCTCTGCATCAGGAAATCATTTATTAACGGGATGGTGGCAGTCCACACCCCGTAGCTCCAGAGACTGGTTTGCATCCATGGAGTTATCCTGGATCCATCGTACGCTGGGAGGGGGTCGCTTCCTTCTAAGATCCGTCCATCGTTTCTTGCCCATCCATTAAAGACACTATACGCGCCTCGCATGCTATTTAGCGACTGCAAGGTGGCTACAACGACGGGGAGTAGTTGCTGTTCGTTATCGGAGGGCGGGATCAGGGCTCGCAGACTATCCATTCCTGCGGCATCGATACTCACGTTTCCTCGTTGCTGGAAGAAGTCCAGAATCAACCACAGGAGTCCGTAGGTTTTGTTGCGTCCGACTTCAGCACTCATTTCTGTGGTCAGGCGTCGAATCGTGGCGCGAGGGGGAGGCAGAGGCGGTTCCTGGTCCATGACGAGTTCATCACCGGACGAAATGGGTGAGTATCTCGCGGTAGCTTCCTGGGGCTGGGGGGGTGAAGTTTCCAATGTCACGTAGTCTATGGTGTCGTCATCATCAGTGGTGCCACGACGGGAGGTGGATGGTTGCTGATCATTACTGATGAGGTCTGCAAACGTCAGCATCGGCATGTCTATCAGTGGTACGGTTGGGGAGGTAATGCTCTGGCAGGCAGACATTATCTTGTCCAACTCTTCCGCATAATCTTCGGCTTCGTCAGTTAATTCCACCGCTGTATACGACTCCATTGTTTCTCTTACTATCGTTTTAATTACTGTTTTCGCGAATCCTTCGTTCTGTTTCTTCTTCCTCTTTAAGCGAACTGGGGCGATTCTGCTGTGTGTGGGTCTTTTATCTCCCAATAAGGCACATTGTTGGGGGATGCGGGGGGTGAGGGCTGTGGAGGCAAATGGCGATACACATTCGTTCATGGGTATGACATCTCTTCCATACGCAGAAATAGGTGTCGGGTAACACACCTGTTGCTCGCTGTCTGTCAACGGTTGTTGGTGGTCGCAGCGCTTAAACGATTTGTCAAGTTGACCATGGAGTCGGGGAGAAGGCTTGTCGGTTATTCGGAACACATGTCGGGACGAACGGGGACAACTTAACATTGGTATCCTGTTCCCTCGGATTCTAATCTCTTTTTGCCTGAAGTTCCAAATCATGCCACACTCGTACATGAATGATGATCCGATAAGGAATTCGTCAAGTTCTGTCACAATACAGGGTAGAACGAAGTTGAGGTTTCCTATGGTGCACGGGACGTCGGTCTCTCCGTGTACCAGGATCGGGGTGGCATCTGCGGTAAATAAAGTTTTATTCGAGGGGCGGATTCTTCGGTTTCCAATCATTTTCCTGGGAATGAGGGACTTCTTACTTCCGGTGTCCAAAATAGCCAAGTGGGGATAGCCATCGATCCATACTTGAATTCTTACTTTTTCAGTTTCGTTTCTTGTTTCTGCATCTGTTCGGAATTCACTTCGCCACTGCTGATTCACACTTTGTTTCTTCAGCTGTCGATTGGAGACTTTCTTTGGGATACCTTCCATCAATGGTCTGATGGGTGGGCGGCCATTTTCGGTTTCTTTGACATTCTTTATCATTCCGACAAAATAATCATAATTTCCGGGCGGGTGATGAGGTCTGTAGAAAGTATTGGGTCGTTGTCTTTCATACCTCCGTGGACAAAACTGCTGTGTATTTCTGGTCTTCACATGTCGAACATTTCTCACGTGACCAGGGGGAGGGGAAGGACGAACATTTCTTTCAGGACAAGGGGGAGGGAGGGAACGAACATTTCTTGCTCTTTCAGCAATCTGGAGACTCTCTAGTTTCAGGGCAAACGAATAAGCGGCGGACAACGTTTCCGGCTCTTTCTCACAAATCTTGGCTGCAATCGTCCTATTCTTCAGTGCATCAGTGAAATGTTTGACACCTAACATCTCACTATTTTCCGCGGACAAACTTCTGTATGATAAAGCTAGTAGTCGTCGTATATCAGCCACGAGCATACTCAAGCTTTCATCATCACCTTGACGACGGTGCTGCAAGACGCTTTGGAACATTGAAGTCCGATCCCTATTATCATATCTTTCCTTCAATTTCTCAATGAGTATCTCAGCACTAACAATAGCTTCAGAACCATTCTCGACCAAAATATAGTCTGCGGGGGGAGCTAGTGCACAAATAAGTTGATCAAGCCGCTCGGAAGGGCTCCAGTCGTAGTTTCGACTGCATATTTCAAATCTTCTTAAGAACAACGTAATGTTTCCTGATTCCCCTGAAAACTTGTCTAATTTCAGGTTACTCTTCATCTTTATCGTCACATTATTCTTTTGTCTTTCGGACGACTGATCAAGAGACACATGGGTTTTCGGTAGCACATTTCTATCTTCAGACGGACTGTTGAAAATAACACTTGGTGCAGGCACTTGAGGCTGTGTGGGATATTCTTCGCTGTTCGCTAGGGGCGGTAGTGGACGGTGCGCATTTGGATGGGTAAGGGTCCTTTCCGGCAACAGGGGCGTATTCGGACGACATCTGGCGAATACTTCTTGACGAGACGATATTAGGGACGGCTGACATCTAGCGAAGGCTTCCGTATATACTACGTGTGGGCTGTTCTGTGCATATACAGTACTTGATAGGCCTATTTGAGGACTTCGGTTCGTATACACATGGGCGTAGTTTCTTTCATTTGACTGTTGATTCATTGACCAATGAAAATTAGAAGTAGTGGGACCAACTGAACTTCTAATGGCAGGCATCTGTTCATTTCTATCGCTTCTGAATGAACGATCACGGGCATCCAGCAGATGGTCAGAAGACATTCTTCTTCCATATAAGTCATTTCCTGCTGCATTCACATTGCTGGGGGGTCGGTCATAATCAAATCTCCTTGTGTCAATCTCATTGTGTAAGATTGCCATATCTACATCTCTTTGAGAGGTTCTTCCAAGTTCATCAGCATGTACCTCTGCTTCAACAGTAAACCTCTGAGATCCATTCGGTTTTTGGGCGTTATCTCTTGACTTACTACCACTTCTTACTTCATTCCTCTCTTCCGGATACGGGAAACGATTAAAATCTGGCGCTAGATAAATTCCTGGGGCTTGTCTAATGTCAGTATCCAAACTTCTACTAACATCCCTACCAGCACAATGGTTTTCAAAATCAAACACATTCATTCTTCCTCCATCATAATGCAATACATTATTATTTCTGTCATCCATTTCATTTTCAACATCATAATAATGCATCAAAACATCCCATCCTCGTCGCCACAATGTAAACCTCGAGCGTAGAGA
The DNA here is from genome assembly GCA_963556255.1 of Allolobophora icterica. Classification (NCBI taxonomy): domain Eukaryota; kingdom Metazoa; phylum Annelida; class Clitellata; order Crassiclitellata; family Lumbricidae; genus Allolobophora; species Allolobophora icterica. The sequence continues at coordinate 17,191,006 of OY744603.1, read as the reverse complement.
GAACGGGGAACCAACAGCTGTGAGTCATCCGGTGGAGTCCTGACAGGATAGGAGCTCTCTCCTACATGTCTGTCATCATCATGGGGGCTGGGTCTAAATCCTATCATTGGTGTGCGACTGGAAGATAAGCGCTTCCCCCTGCCTTCTGCAGGTGGGACTGGGCTAAGTTGTCGCTGTGGAAGCCAGTACCTTGCGGGCTCCACTTGGGGTTCAAGGGATTCGAACTCCACGCGTCTCTCATCACGCTGCTCTCTACCACCCTTAGTTTGGTTGGTCATTGAAATCCCCGGAAAGGTTGCTAAGCTTCCCGTTGAAAGTGGAACTCCAACACCTACCTTCCTTAGTCCGTTATTTATGATGGAGGCTTCACCTGTCTGTGGTCTGGGTGAGGGGGACCTTGTTCTCGTTACCACATCTAGAAGGGGAGGTTTATGTCTGGAGGGATTTGACTGAGTACGAAGTCGTTCACTTCTCCTCAATATCGGGGGCATTGATTCCATGACACTTTCCGGTGGTGGCCGTACTAATGTCTGGGACCTTGACGAGTGGACCTGAGTGGGTAGGCATTCGGATGCCGATGTGGGATCATATGCATTTCTGCATACTGGGTTCGGTTCCGGACTAATCACTCTTTCAATCGTTTGGATTCGGGACATCAAGTCTTGGACATCTTTAGACACATCAGTCATATTCTTGCCTAAACCAGCCACGCTACTAGACACGCTAGTCATGTTCTGCGTTAGGCCAGCTACATCACTGTGTAGGCTCGTCATGTTCTGAGTCAGGCCTGTCACATTACTATGTAAGCTTGCCACATTACTAGACATGCTTACTTGAGCTTGTACAACACTTCCTATGTTTCCACATAACTCCGTAATCATCTTGTTCATGTTCTGCATAAGGGCGTCGGGCTTTGGACTGAGGGCTACTGACTCACTTACATTACTTCTGTTGTCATCATCGTCATCATGCAACACATATAACGTTGTTGAAGAAGAAGACATTATCTGTGGTGTATATATATATATTATCTCTGTATATATATCACCTTTTCCAATGTAACAATGTCTCTATTCTAAACACAATGCAATCAATCTAATTATTATTATCAGGGCAATCTCTCTGTTTCCTTAGAATTATTATTATATTCTTTATATATTAAAGGGGCTTTGATCTCTCTCTCTTCCTTCAAACACACTCTCTCAGGGACGGAGAAAAGGGTATTCTGTTACATACCGATCGCCATGTTTGTCCAATCTGTGGGCTGATCCAGGGTCGTGAGGCGTATAGATATATATCCAGGGTTAACGTCGCTTGCTCTGCGTGTCGGGGGAAAACGATTCTCTTTCTTCGAGTTTAAATCCGTTTTTAGTCGCAGACAGAAATAATCCTCTCGAATCGCAAAGTCTTTCAACTTTAGGAAATTTTGGCCAGGACTTCGTTACTGGGAGGGGAATTCATATCCGTATTCGGTCGTTTCTCGCGTTGTCGTAGCGTAGAGATAGGGGAAGTTCACACGGTCGGCGTGTGGATTTGAACGCGCGTCTTGCGTTCTTTCCGTCGGGCTGGGTCGATCAGTAGGGAGACGTTGATAGGTCATCTGTCGTCGGCTGACATCTGGGGAAGAGCGACGGCGTTCGGAGCTGACGGGCTGAGCTCAAGTTTCGTAGTCGACGACGCTGCATCGGCTTTGTCACTGTCGGTGACTGTGTGGGTATGGCGGAGAAGCAGAGGCAGACATCGGTAGAGCGACACGTCCGTTTGTGTCCTTCTGGGTATGGGTAGATCTGCTCTCGGCTGGTCTTCTCCTCGTCTCGTAGGCGCGTCCTCGGCTCTCGTCGTAGGGGCTGTTACCGGAAACCACAGCATGTCGATCTGGTAAAAATCCTTCCTTTTTATGCGTTCCCTTAACATGGCAGGTATAGGAAGCGGACTTTGTACTCAAACGCCATCTTGAATTCTACAGTAGCGTCTCTCCTTTGTCTGAGTTTGGGCGTTCTCGCATTCGGCTCCAGACCTTCGAACACGTAACAGGTCTGCTCTCTTATGGTGGATTACATGCACGGATTACTAAGTCTCGTAATGTTAAGTCGGCTCGTGCGACTAATACTGGTGGATACATACTTGGAGTATACCTTGGATTATATCGAGTATTCTCTCTCTGGCGTCGATGCGATTTCATTTATAAATATATTTCGCTTTCGACTTAGTTTAAAATGGCAGGTAGGTGGATATTCAGTCTTGTGATG